>JAEOAD010000021.1:18075000-18620000 GCA_036365145.1 Orientallactaga sibirica | reverse complement strand
GGTTGTTTTCTTCCTGTGTCATATTTAAGTTTTACAGTAGTCTCCAGAAAAGACCTTTTTTGGTTTGTTTGTTTTGTTTTGTTTTGTTTTGTTTATTTGTTTTTCAAGGTAAGGTTTCACTCTAGCTCAGACTGACCTGGAATTCACTGTGTAGTCTCAGGGTGGCCTTGAACTCATGGTGATCCTCTTACCTCTGCCTCCAGAGTGCTGGGATGAAAAGCATGTGCCACCACACCCACCCCAGAACAGACCTTTACTCCAGTGTTTATAACTGATCATATTATAAAAGGTCAGAATCAGAGTTGAAGCACAGAGAAGAATAGAAAAGAAATCAGAACCATTAAATTGATAGGAAAGAGTTAAATAATTTTATGCTACCCTTAAAGTTTTCTGTACCTCCCTTATTTACCCTACCCCTAATATAAGCTTTGAGTGTCACTGGTGAATTTAGAATGTGTGGGAGTAGGTGCCACTGTCTGGTAGCCATTTGTAGGAGTGCAAAGTACATCCTAAGTAGCCCCAGTTTTGTAGACTAAAGACAATGTATATTTTTCCCATCATATTTCTATCTTGCCTAGGATTTGTAATCATGCTTTTCATTTACCAAATAAATTCCATTTAATAGATTGTTAGTCAAATAAACTCATTAGCATCAGCTTTAGTAAGCTTTGGAACATTCTAAACTCCTGAAAAAAAATCCTCTCAAAGGTCCAAATTTGGGCTAGAGAGATGGCTTAGTGGTTAAGGTGCTTTCCTGTGAAGTATATGGACTCAGATTCGATTCCCCAGTACCCATGTAAGCCAAATGCACAAGGTGGCATATGTGTCTGGAGTTTGTTTGCAGTGGCTAGAGGCCCTATTGTGCCTATTCTGTCTGTCTGCCTCTTTCTCTCTCTGAAATAAATAAATAAAATGGTCCAAATTTATTTCCAGTATTAGTGTTTAAAGTCCCCTGTTCCACTACTGCTGTCAAGCTGCTTTATTCTCCATTACTTATAAAGAAAATTTGCATTGCTAAAATCCGTTTTCTCATGTGTGTGCATGTTTTGTGTATAGTATATGCATGTGTATGTGTGCAGAGGTTATGACAAGTGTTCTCCACTGTCACTCTCCTATCTGAGTCAGGGTCTCTCACTGGAGAGTTTCCTGTTTTTCAATTAGACTGCTTATTGTTGTCGGTTCCATGTTGTCAAGCTTACAAATCCAGGGAAAGTTTGATCAAATGACAGAAGAAGCTGGCTCCCATTCATAAATCCAGGCAGAGAGAAGCACCACCAAATAACCAGCACCACAATGAAGCACAGCCAGAGCTCAAAACCTCTGCATACCTTTGGGCTAGAATTCAGATCTGCCCCCAGTGACACATCCCCCTATAGCAGTCTGCTAAGGGCTGAAGTTATAGACTCAATTTTAATAAAACACCTGAGTCTGTGAGGGACATACATTCAAACTACCACATTACCTGACCAGGGAATCCCAGCAATCCTCTTGTCTCTGCCTCACATCAGTGCTGGGGTTACAGGCATGCATGGCCATAACTGGCTTTTAGATGGATTCTGAGGATAAAACTCAGGACTCATACTTGCACAATGAGTACTTTTACCCACTGAGCCATTTCCCCAGGCCCAAAACTTCTCCTTAACAGGCCAACAAACCATTACAGGGTTTTTGCAAATATATCCTCTGTACAGTTGTAGTCTCAGTTCTCTGCTAATTCCCAAATTTAATTAATAAATTTAGGTAGCTCCCAGGACTGTCTGCCAAATACCTATTATTGTATGTATCTGTATTTATAAAGGAGTTGAGTGAGATCCTTAGTCAGTGTGCTAATACATTGATCTTTGAAATTATTAGGCAGCCTAATTTGTTTTGCCAGGACAGCATATATATTGCAGTCCTAGGGATTTTGAGGCTGAATATGAAATCTTTCTCAGGCATTTCCTCTAAATCAGTCTCACTGAAGGTCATTTCTGATGGATTAATACTTTTTGATGGATTTATATTGTCTTGTTTTTTTGTGTGTGTTTCTTGTATTATAATGTAGAGATTTTTGCATCTTGGATTAATTTAATGCTTGGGTTTTCTAATTATCTGCAGTATTATTAGATGTATCAATCTGATGTTAATATACCTTGAGGGTAGGAGCTCAAGGTACTAGGTGTGGCTCTTAAGACTCTCAGAGTAACCACAAAAGTGACCCTAGGTATTGGGTTTGCCTGCTATGCAAGCAGTCTAGTAGGCTGAGTGGAACAAAGTACAGGCAAATTCTGAAAAATTAACTAAACAATGTACACATTCAATGAAAAGCAGCACAGAGTATTATGCAAGAGTAGGTATTATGACAAACAGATCCTCTAACAAAGTCACAGTCCCTAAGGATGTGTGTTGCTCCATACCCTTAATCCTGTCAAGTGGAAGGCTAAGCTTTCTGATCTGAAGAGGATTCCAAGGTCAGCTTGTGACCGAGTGAGACCCTTCCCCAATGAATGACAGAAGAGGAAACAAAGGTACTATAAATCAGGAAGCAGCAAATGACAAGCCCAAAATATAGCTTATTTAAGAGCCGGGCGTGGTGGCGCATGCCTCTAATCCCAGCACTCGGGAGGCAGAGGTAGGAGGATCACCATGAGTTTGAGGCCACCCTGAGACTACAGAGTGAATTCCAGGTCAGCCTGAGCTAGAGTGAAACCCTACCTCGAAAAACCAAAAAATAATAATTGCGTGTGTGTGTGTGTGTGTGTGTGTGTCTTATTTAAGAATGGCAAATCCAACCATCCATCAGATTTAACATAATTTACACTGACATGGAAGATGCAATTAGCACTTCGATGCAAGCCTGTATATACCAGGCTTATTTGGCGGGTACTGACCTGGTGTAATCTCAGTTATGGCTTTGGTCTCAATTATGCTGCATGCCCGTGTGGGTCCCCCTTTGCTGTGCTTTGGGCTTGGGTAGGCTGGCTGGGTATGTGGGTCCCTGCTGTGATCACCTGTGCTGGGTGCTGTGTAGGTGAGTTCTCTTCCCCAGGTCTCTGGTGCTTGCTGGTGGTAAGGGAGGGGAGACTGTAGGTGGTAGTTGAAGTTCTCCCTCTGATCCTCATGATCTTCTTCCTCACGAACCACTCCGCTGGTCTCTGCCGTCGTCCTTCCACGTTTCTTGAGTTTGTGAGGAGGCCGGTGTGAGTGGAAAATCCCCTCACCTGGCTTTAAAATCCTGTGCTCAGGCCGAGCCTGGCAGCTGTGGCCATGTAAAACTGGTGCCACTGCTCCCTGAGCCACTTCTGCCTATTTCTGTGGGCTCTAGACACTCTGGATCTCTCCTACTTCTCTGCTGTGGTTGATAATTTATTATTATACACCTCACTTTTTAGTAGAAGAGTGTATTTTGCTGGTTGTGTTTTTTGTTTTGTTTTGTTTTTGTTTTTTGTTTTTGTGCTTTTTCTCCTCTAGGCTGCTTTGAAGCACAAGTGAATTTAGGGTTGGTTTTCTTTGGTGGAGTTCTTTGAGTTCTGGACTCCTGTCTTGACCAAATGTTTCTTGTGTCAGATCGGGTGTTGGTGCACCTGTGATTGGTGAGATCGATGGAGAGTATCGACACGACAGCCGGCGAAATACCTTGGAGTGGTGCCTGCCAGTGATTGATGCCAAAAATAAGAGTGGCAGCCTGGAGTTTACCATTGCTGGGCAGCCCAATGACTTCTTCCCTGTTCAAGTTTCCTTCATCTCTAAAAAAAATTACTGCAACATACAGGTATTGCACTTTAATAAGTATGTATATATGGGGAAAACAGTAGGACATATGCCTGATAGGCAGCATAGCTTTATGTCAAGGCAAAAAAATCAGAAAAGCTGATGTCCTCTGCTTCCACTTGCTGTAGCTCAGGCTGACCTGGAACTCACTTTGTAGATTCAGGCTAGCCTTGAACTCACAGCAATCCTCCTACCTCTGCCTCCCAAACGCTGAGATTGAGATTAAAAACTGCCACCACACCCAACTATTGTCCTTTTATTTATTTTATTTTTTTTTTTTTTTTTGAAGTAGGGACTCGATCTAGGCCAGGCTGACCTGGAATTCACTATGTAGTCTCAGGCTGGCCTTGAACTCATGGAAGTCCTCATACCTGGGCCTCCTGAATGCTGGGATAAAAGGCATGTGTCACCATATCTAGTTCATGTATTTTAAAACCCATTTGCCAAGATATGCAATACAGTTTTTTTTGTTGTTGTTTTTTCAAGATAGGGTCTCAGAGTGACCTTGAACTCACGGCGATCCTCCTACCTCTGCCTCCCTAGTGCCGGGATTAAAGGCACGCACCACCATACCCAGCCACAATTTTTTGTTTGTTTTTGAGGTGGAGTCTTGCTATAGCCTCTACTGACCTGGAATTCACTCTGTAGTCTCAGGGAGGTCTTGAACTTACAGTGATTCTCCTACCTCTGCCTCCCTGGTACCAGGATTAAAGGCACACACCACCATACCCAGCCACATTTTTTGTTTTTGAGGTGGGGTCTTGCTATAGCCTCTACTGACCTGGAATTCACTCTGTAGTCTCAGGGTGGTCTTGAACTTACAGTGATTCTCCTACCTCTGCCTCCCAAATGCTGGGATTAAAGGCATACACCACCATACCTGTCTCAATATATAATTTTGAATGCCTTTTTGTCACTAAGTTTCTGCCTAAGAAATGAAAACATTTTATTTTTATTTATTTATTTTTTATTGACAATTTCTTTAATTGTAGACACTATCCCATGTTATTTCCCTCCCTCCAGTTTATTTTTATATGTTTAGTTGTATGGGTCCAACCCAGAGCCTTAAGAATGCTAGATAAATGTGGTACCACTGAGTTAACATTTCTAGCCCCCACCCTTTTTTTCTTGTGTTTAGAAAAAAAATTACTGGCGCTGGAGAGGTAGCTTACCAGTTAAGGTGCTTGCCTGTGAAGCCTGTGAAGCCTAAAGACTCAGATTCAATTGCCCAGTACCCACAGAAGCCAAATGCACAAGGTGGTGCATGTGTCTGGAGTTCCTTTGCAGTGGCTAGAGGCCCTGGCACATCTATTCTCTTTCTGTATCTGCCTCTCTCTCTCTCTCAAATAAAATATTTTTTAAAAGCCGGGGGGTTGTGGCCGGGCGTGGTGGCGCACGCTTTTAAGCCCAGCACTTGGGAGGCAGAGGTAGGAGGATCACTGTGAGTTCAAGGCTACCCTGAGACTACATAGTTAATTCCAGGACAGCCTGGGCCAGAGTGAGACCCTACCTTGACCAAAAAAAAAAAAAAAAAAAAAGTTGGGGGTGGATAGATGGCTTAGCAGTTAAGGCACTTGCCTCAAAACGTAAGGACCCATGTTAGACTCTCCAGATCCCACATTAGCCAGGTGCACAAAGGTGAGGCATGCGTAAGGTCACACATGCCCACTAGGTGATGTAAGCATCTGGAGTTCAATTGCAGTGACTGAATCCCTGGTGTGGGCAATTTTCTCCCTCTCTCTCCCCTCAAATAAAAAAAATAAATAAGAAAGAAAAAGCCAAATGTAGTGGCACATGTCTTTAATACCAGCATTCAGAAGGCAGAAGTAGGAGGATTGCCATAAGTTCCAGGCTACCCTGAGACTACATAGTGAATTCCAGGTCAGCCTGGGGTAGAGTGACTATACCCTACCTCAAAAAAAACCAAAAATAAATAAATAAATAAGTAAGTAAGTAAATAAAATCTTTAAATTTTTTTTTTGAGTTAAAAAAGAAAAAGAAACAAAAGTACTGCATAAAGTACTGAGAACATGGCTGAGCAGAGAGTGCTTGCCTAGCATGGCTGTTGCCCTGGGTCTGATCCCTGGCATTACCAAAAGAAATGACATGCTGGGCGTGGTGGCGCGCACACCTTTAATCTCAGCACTCGGGGGAGGCAGAGGTGGGATGATCACTGTGAGTTCAAGGCCACCCTGAGAATACAGAGTGAATTCCAGGTCAGCCTGGGCTAGAGTGAGACCCTACCTCAAAAAAACAAAAACAACAAAAAAAAAACCAGAAATGACAAATAAAAAAAAAAAATGGGCTGGAGAGATGGCTTAGAGGTTAAGGCGCTTGCCTGAAAGCCAAAGGATCCAGGTTCAATTCCCAAGGACCCTTGTAAGCCAAATGCACAAAGTAGTGCATGTATCTGGAATTCATTTGCAGCAGCTGAAGGCGCTGGTGCACCCATTCTTTCTCTTTCTCTCCCTCTCTCTCTCTGTCTTAAATAAATTGAATTTTTAAAAAATTTTTAGCCGGGCGTGGTGGCGCACGCCTTTAATCCCAGCACTCGGGAGGCAGAGGTAGGAGGATCGCTGAGAGTTGTTAATTTAAAAAAGACCCTTTGAAAAACCAAAAAAAAAAAAAAATTTAAATTTAATATTGGGACAGGATCTCACTATGTATCCTTGACTGGCCTGGAACTTGCTATGTAGACCAAGCTGACCTCAGACTTGTGGCAGTCCTTCTGTTTCTACCTTCCAGTTGCTGGAATTACTAGTGTGCTCTACCATACCTGGCTAGATTTTTTTGATTTGGGGGCAGGGTCTCATTCTAGCCCCGGGTGACTTGGAACTCATCTGGTAGACCTGGCTGGCCTCAAACTTGTGGTGATACTCCTACCTCAATATTCTGGGTATTGAGATTATAGACATGAGCCAACATGCTGACTAATGGTTTATTTACTTGCAAGCAGAGATACAGAGAGAGTGTGTGTGTATGGGCACACCAGGGCCTCTAGCCACTGCAGGTGAACTCCAGATGCATGCCCATTTTGTGCATCTGGCTTATATGGGTGCTGGGAAACAAACTCAGGTTATTAGGCTTTGCAAGCAAGCACCTTAACCACTGAGTCATCTCTCTAGCCCTTTTTGGGCAGGGGAGTAGATTTTGAGGTAGGGTCTTGCTCTAGCCCTGGCTGACCTGGAATTGACTATGTAGTTTCAGTGTGGCCTTGAACTCGTGGCAATCCTCCTACCTCTGCCTCCCAAGTGCTGGGATTAAAGGCATGCACCATCACATATGGCTTTTTTTTTTTTTTTTTTATTTATTTATTTATTTAACAGAGAAAGGGAGAGAGAGAAAGAATGGTTACGCCAGGGCCTCTAGCCACTGCAGACGAACTCCAGACGCATGTACCCTCTTGTGCATCTGGCTAATATGGGTCTGGGGAATTGAACCTGGGTCTTTTGGCTTTGCAGGCAAATGCCTTAACCACTAAGCCATCCCTCCAGCCCTATTTTTATTTTTATTTCTTGGTAGGGTCTTGCTGTAGCCCATGCCAACCTGGAACTCATTCTGTAGTCCTTGGATGGTCTTGACCTCATGGTGATTGGCTTCCCTCTGCCTCCCAAATACTGGGATTAAAGGCATATACACCATCATTCCCAGCTTTAATTTTTTTTTAAATTTCTTTATAATATTTCTAAGCTACATTTAATGCTGCTTTTAGAGAATTTGATCTGTCCTGTGATGAAAATTTAGTTAACATCTTGTTTACTCAGTCTGCTTTTGCTTTACCATACTCTTGTTTATTTTCCTAGGTTACCAAAGTGACCCAGGTAGATGGAAACAGCCCTGTCAGGTTTTCCACAGAGACCACTTTCCTAGTGGATAAGTATGAAATCCTGTAATATCAAGAAGCGAGAACCGAAAAGGAAAATTTTCAAATTAATAAAGAAGCCAAAAGTGGCCGAAGAGTTTTTCCAAATTTACAAGCCATCGGAGACCCTTTATTTCCTGATCCAGTGCACGTTCTCTGCGCGCAAGGACCCTCAAGGCACCCCCAGTGTTTTGGTGTCATGGAAACATTCTTTGACAAAGAAATGACACAGACATAAAGGGAAAGGCTGCTGATTTCTTTGACAGATTTTACTGGCCAGCAGGAAAGCAAACGCTCCAGAGAATACCCCAGTAAACACCTCCTGCCTTCGCCTAAATTGTTCCTTCATTTTAACCCCAAATATAGTTATATTTCATACTTTTATTTTTTAAAAGTTTTCTCTATAGATTTTAATCTGTCATACTCCCTTTCAGTTTTTCTTTCTGTACACTCAGTCAGGTACTGGGGTCATCTCTTCATAGGCATTGTGTTTGGCAGTCCTGGAACTAGGTTATCCAACCCATTTTTTTAGTTTTGGACAGTACTGGTAAACTGCTTAATGGGTATAGAGTCTAGAAGTTAAAAGATAAAGGTTGTCTTCTGTCCTTTGCCATGTCCGTCCATTCCTTTGCCAAGTTGTCGCCTTGTAAAACCTGCCCTTCCATCAAAATAGTACTGTGAATCCCACTTGTGTCAATATTAAAAAGTAGCTGAGAAGTAACTCTAAGCTGCACCCATCTCTTGAGATGTCAAAGAGACCTTTAACCATGTCTACTGCTAGTGCTACCCAAGCTCCCACTAACCCACATTTGGGGGAGTTGAGCTGCAACATAATAACTCACAGTCTGTAATCCATTTGTGTTCAAGTTGACCACCTCTCTTTTCATGGCTCATCTTTCTGTCATCTGTTTTCTCTAAAAGAAAGGAGGTTACGGTTTTTGTGACATTTCCTATTGGCCTTGAACATCAAGGAGACTATCTCCACCACTAGTGGTATCATTTCAAGAGGCAATTGATTATTTTGGTATGTAGGGATTACTCATATATACTTCGTTTCCTGCTAGCTAGCTCAGCACCAGCCTACCTGTCCCTATCTGAAATCCTTCCTTGATTTCTCTTAAGCCTTTTTAGTGTCATCATGTAATGAATGATTGTTTCTCAGCTCCATTTCATCTACAGTAGTCAGCCCCACCCAATATCACACTTGGGGTGGGTGACAAATAGCTGTGAGGCTGCAGGCCCTGGCAATGGGAAGAGGTAAATGATTATGGGCATGCTCCCAACTGGCTGGAGAGCAGGACTCCCACTCTGAGTCTTGGCCCTCCATGGCAAGACAGTGCCATACAGAAAGCACCTGTCACAAATGGCCAGGCTGGGTTGGCTTGCCAAAGAAATTTCTGGCCTTTCCCTTTCCCCTAACTACATCAGGGAAGAATCCTTATCTCTAGCTTGGCTTTCACATGAGGTTTTTCTGAGGAAAGGGACTGGGACAAGAAGTCTGTTATGTAGTTAAGTAGACAAGAAATGTTATTAATCCAGTTGTGTTTGAGAGTTGTTTGTCCATATGATTTTTTAAAAGTTTAATTTCACAAAGATGTTTTCTCCTGAAATTAATTTTGGGGTAATATTTAAAGCAGACATTTTGTAACCCTGTAAAATATATAGGGAATATAACATTCCAGTGTACACAAAGAAGGCAAATTCTTTAATCAAATAAAAGAGTATTATAAAATGAGAAAGATTTATTTTTATTTATTTATTAGAGCAGTGTGTGAGAATGGGTGCACCAAGGTCTCTAGCCACTGCAAACGAATTCTGGATGCATGTGCCACCATGTACTTCTGGCTTACATGGGACTTGGAGAATTGAACCTGGGTCCTTAGGCTTTGCAGGCATGTGCCTTAACCACTAAGCCATCTTTTTTGGTTTTTCGAGGTAGGATCTAACTCCGGCCCAAGCTGAACTGGAATTCACTATATAGTCTCAGGGTGGCCTTCTTGAACTCATGGCACTCCTTCTACCTCTGCCTCCTGAGTGCTGGGATTAAAGGCTTGTGCCACCGCACCCAGCTCTCTGAGTTTTTTTTGTTTTTGTTTGTTTGGTTGGTTTTTTTTTTTTTTTTTTTGTTTTTTTTTTTTTTTTTTTTTTTGGTAGGGTCTCACTCTGGCCCAGGCTGACCTGGAATTAACTATATAGTCTCAGGGTGGCCTCAAACTCAAGGTGGTCCTCCTACCTCTGCCTCCCAAATGCTGGGATTAAAGGCGTGCGCCACCACGCCCGGCCCTGGTTTTTTAAGTATTGTGCCTCCTTATGTATTTGTGTATTTTAAGATACATATACCTGACAACTTAAGTTTGAAGTTACTCATGGCTTTTGCCAAGTTAGAAGTCTTGTTGTATTTTAGGGGCAGTGTAGTCAGCTCGGCAATGCATCTTTAAAGACTAATGTTATGCAGTGTCTTAAGACCTTCTCCCCATTAGATAAGAAGTAATGGAACCAGATGTGATCAAGGCCTAGGGAATTACTCCCTCAGAAAAGACTTCTTACACTTTTATTTGCAAAATGGACTAAATGTTATCAAATTGTTTGGCAGGCAGATTATTCTGTTCTAGTGAATAGTAAATGTCAGGGATGACAACATTAGTGGTGAAGACCAAGACTTTGATTTTTTTTTCTTTCTTTCTTTGGTGGTTTTTTTTTGTTGTTGTTGTTGTTGTTGTTTGTTTGGTTTTTGGTTTTTGGTTTTGCGAGGTAGGGTCTCACTCTGGTTCAGACTGACCTGGAATTAACTATGTAGTCTCAGGGTGGCCTCAAACTCTCAGCGATCCTCCTACCTCTGCTCCCCAGTGCTGGGATTAAAGGCGTGTGCCACCACGCCCAGGTTTTCTTTGGTTTTTTGAGGTAGGATTTCTCTCTGGCCCAGGCTGACATGAAATTCACTATGTAGTCACAGGGTGGCCTGGAACTCATGGTAATTCTTTTACCTCTGCCTCCCCAGTGCTGGTATTAAAGTCATGCACCACCACGCTTGGCTGAATATTTTTCTTTCTTTCTTTTTTTTTTTTTTTTTTGTTTGTTTGTGTTTTGTTTTTCGAGGTAAGGTCTCGCTCTAGCCCAGGCTGACCTGGAATTCACAATGTCTTCTCAGGGTAGCCTCGAACTCACAGTGATCCTCCTACCTCTGCCTCCTGAGTGCTGGGATTAAAGGCATGCACCACCACACCCGGGCCTTTTATTTATTTGAGAGAGAGAAAATGGGCACACCAGGGCCTCCAGCCACTACAAACAAACTCCAGGTGCATGTGCCCCTTGTGCATCTGGCTTATGTGGGTCCTGGAGAATCAAAATTGGGATCCTTTGGCTTTGCAGGCAAACATCTTAACTGCTTAGCCATCTCTCCAGCCCGTCTTTCTTTTTTTTTTTTTTTTTTTTTTTTTTTTGGTTTTTCGAGGTAGCTTCTCGTCCAGGCTGTAGTCTCAGGGTGGCCTTAAACTCACGGTGATCCTCCTACCTCTGCCTCCCAAGTGCTGGGATTAAAGGCATGCACCCGGCCCCTTTTTTTTTTTTTTTTTTTTAATGAACATTTGAAATTCTTTTTTTTAGAGATTTTATTTTTATTTATTTATTATTAGAGACAGAGAGGGAGAATGGGCATGCTAGGGCCTCTAACCATGCAAATGAATTCCAGACATATGTGCCACCATGTGCATCTGGTTTACATGGGACCTGGAGAATCAAACCTGGATCCTTAGGCTTTGCAGGCATGCATCTTAACCATTAAGCCATCTCTCTGAATTTTTTTTTCTTAATGAAATAGTATCTGATCTAAAATGTGGCTTGCCTGGCTGAGACTGTAACCATAATCTGATGAGATGATGAACACCCAAATCATGCCAAGTGTCCTATCTACTAAGCCTTGTGGCATCAAGTGGACATTTTGTTGGCCTCTTCTCAAGGAGATTAGCAAAATAATTAGATCTGACTGAGCATTGTGTTTTAATATAGGAGAGACTTACAGTTCTTACTCTGGGTTGATTAATCCAATATAGAGGAAGTATAGAACATACCTTTAGACAGGAGCTTATTTTTAAAAAACATATTTATATTTTTGCACACAGAGAAGAGAGAATGGGTGCACTAGGACCTCCAGCCACTGCAAACAAACTGCAGATGAATGCACCACTGTTTATATCTGGCTTTTTGTGGGTACTGGGGATTCAAATCCAGGTTGTTAGGCTTTGCAGGCAAGCACCTTAACCACTTAACCACCTATCCAGCCCTGGAAGGGCTTATTTTAAGAAGGGAGCAAAGTTTTATTCTCAAAAATAGAAGGAGGTAGAAAAAAATTGACTCCTCTGTGGTGCACATCTGCTTTATCACAATCATCTCCCCTCCCCTCTTACTTTTTTTTGTTTGTTTGTTTGTTTTGTTTTTGGTATTCAAGGTAGGGTCTCTCTCTAGTCCAGGCTGACCTGGAATTCACTATGGAGTCTCAGGGTGGCCTTGAACTCAAGGCCATCCTTCTACCTCTGTCTCCTGAGCGCTGGGATTAAAGGCGTGCGCCATGCACATGCCCGGCTCTTTTTTTTTTTTTTTTTTTGGTTTTTCAAGGTAGGGTTTCACTCTGGCCCAGGCTGACCTGGAATTCACTCTGTAGTCTCAGGGTGGCCTTGAACTCACAGCGATCCTCCTACCTCTGCCTCCCAAGTGCTGGGATTAAAGGCGTGCGCCACCACACCCGGCCTTTTTTTTTTTTTTTTTTAATGGGGCTGGAGAGATGGTTCAGTGATTGCTTGATTGCAAACCTGATGGCCATGGTTTGATTCCTCAGTACCAACATAAAGCCAGATACACAAAATAGCAAATGCATCTGGAGTTCATTTGCAGTGGCTAGAGGCCGTCATGTTCACCCTCACTTTCTCTGTATGTGTCTTTCTCTTTGGTTTTTTCTGTCTCACTCTGGCCCAGGCTGACCTGGAATTACCTCTCAGGGTGGCTCATAAATGACAATATTTTTTTAAAATAATTATTTACTAGAGAGAGAGAGGCAGATAGAGAATGGGCACACCAGGGCTTCTAGCCACTGCAGACACATGTGCTACCTTGTGCATCTGGCTTACATGGGTACTGGGAAATCAAACCCCGGTCCTTAGGCTTCGCAGGCAATAGCCTTAACCTCTAAACTATTTCTCCAGCCCTCTTTTTTTGAGATAGGGTCTCACTCTAGCCAAGTCTGACCTAGAATAGATTTTACTCTGTAGTCTCTGGGTGTTCTCCAACTCACAGTGATCCTCCTACCTTGGCCTCCCAAAATCTGGGATTAAAGATGTGCACCACCGCACCCGGCTCCCTCTTCTTTTTCTTGCCCCCTTTGGTAAATGGAGTATCATTAAAACAACTAGTAGAGCCAAGTGTGGAGGCAGAGGTAGGAGAATCACTGAGTTTGAGGCCACCCTGTGACTACATAGCAAATTCCAGATCAGCCCGGACTAAAGTGAGACCCTACCTCAGAAAAACAAACCAAAAATAGTAAATCCACAAGTAGGTTGATGAGCCAGGCATTGCTATTACCTATTACCTCAGGACAGCATCTATGCAAGAAAGTCTCATTTTACCCTGGGAAGTTCACGGTTGATATAAGCCAGGCCTTTAGGAAAAAATATTACCTTTTCCCTCACAAAACATAAGTCAAGATACTATGCAGTTTTTAGAAGCATGGGCTTTTCTTCCCTCTCCTCACCAAAAAGAAAGTGTTTTTCCCTACTCTTCATTGGGCAGGGGTAAGTGTTTAGCCCCTAAGGATCCTAATCCAATTCTGAAAAGTTCCTAAGTATCCCCTGTGTGAGCAGGTTGATTAGTAAAGCAGAATAGAAGCCTGTATGAAGAGGCACTGCAAACCCAAGGCCATGAGAGAAATTGAAATAGATCTGATCTCTCGTTTCCTATTCTTTTGTCCAAACGAGTATTTGTTTGGTGGTGGGGATTGAATTCAGGGCCTCACATGCTAAACAACACGTAGTCAACCACTGAGTTGCACCTTCCATCCTGAATGCTTGTTCTTAGCCGAAGGAAGGTCTTGAGTCACTGAAGTAGACAAGACCAACCTTCAGTCCTGCCCAAATTTCCCACTCAGCTTGGTTATGTTAGATTTGGATGAAAACGGATTGTGCAAATTTTCCAAGTCAAAATGAGAATTGCTTTTTTGCAGTGATTATAGCAAGCTTTGAGCTTTTTCCCAAGTTGGATGCAGTAAGGAATGACTTGGTGTTATTGTTGCCACCACACCTACACTAAGGATGCTTGGAGTTCAGGAACCAAAATGGTCAGAGAGGAAAGGGTTTCTGGTGTGTACTTGCAGGACTTCTGGCCAAATGCGTAACGGTCATCTCCTGGGGCCAGAGAGAGTACCATTTGAGAAAAGAGACAAAATGAGAAATGTGCCAAGGCAGACAGGAGGTGTGCGGAAATCCACTCCTGACATTCCTAGCCAAGTGCAGAGGGCCTTGAAAAACTCCACTCTTCCACACCCAGTCTTTGCCCTCTCCCCCTGCTTTCATTTCGGAAAGTCTGAAGCATGCCTGAAAAGCTGTTTTCTGCTTTCTTCTCTCTTCCTCCCCCTTTCCTGAGCTCCCAGCTGCTTGACCTCTTGCGTAACTGTGAGAGAGCACTGAGTTTTTTGATGGGCTCCAGATGTGGAGTGGGATGAGGATGGAGGGATGGGGGCGGTAGGTCTTTAGTCCCCTGAGTGCTCTAACTGTGGGAACATAGAAGCTGGACACAGCAGGAGAAAGGACACATTGCACAGAGCCTTGTCATAGGATCAGCTGTGTTAAGAGTGAAACAGAAGTATTAGGTGCTATTTTTTTTTCAAGAATTATTTATATGTAAGCAGAGAGAAGAGAAACTTTTTAAGTAAAGAAAAGCAGGAGATTGAGAAATAGAGTGAAGTGAAAAGTTAAAACACTCCAGAACAGTGTAAAAATTACTGTTGTAATTTTTTAAATGTATTTTTAAAATTTATTTGAGAGAAAGAGGGAGAGAGAGAGAGAAAATGGGCCCACCAGGGCCTCCAGCCACTGCAAATGAACTCCAGATGCATATGCCCCTCTGTGCATCTGGCTTATGTGGGTTCTGGAGAATCGAACCGGGATCCTTTTGGCTTTGCAGGCAAACACCTTAATGGCTCAGCCATCTCTCCACCCCCTAGTGTTGTAATTTTAATCTGCCTCACGAAGGTTGGCCAGACTTAAAATTCTTTTATTAGGGCTGGAGAGATGGCTGAGCGGTTAAGGCACTTGTCTGCAAAGCCTAACAACCTGGGTTGGATTTCCCTGGTACACACGTAAAGCCAGATGCACAAAGTGGCACATATGTCTGGGGTTCGTTTTGCAGCAGTTGGAGGCCCATTCTGTCCATCGCTCTTCTATCTCTCTGCTTGCAAATAAATAAAATAGAAAAAAACTCTTTCATTAGCCTCAAAAGGTAAGAAGAGAGATAGGCGAGACTTGCCCCTCAAATTCTGGGGCTTCCTGAGACCCACAGCGTGGGCTGGAGCCTGATCTTCCCACCTCCATCGGCTGAAGCAGGTGGCAGCCTAGAGCACCCTCACTCCCCCTCCCTTTTGTCTGCTTGGCTGCTACCAGCTCAGCTGCCAGCTGTGTGTATTGGGGGGGGGGGGGTGGCTGCTAATGCTAGTCTTGTCAATGAGTGACCAGATTCCTGCAGTGCAGCCTCCGACTGCTCCTGGGTTAGGGAGAGAAGGCACAAACTGAAGTCACTGGATCACATCAGGGCTTGTCTATCTCCAAGAGGACAATTTAATTTTGGTTTTTGCTACTCACCCCAGCTGGAATTTAGGCCAGACTTGGGGGCCAGACTTCTGCTTCTTCCTTTAGTGAGAATGAGTCTCTGATGGCTCTTTAGCGGGTTAAAAAGGCCCAGCCTAGTTCAGTTGAGCTCCCTGGGGCCTCCCCGCCGGTCTCCTGGGGCAAGCGCTGGCTTCGCAAGGTAAGGATCCACTGTCAGCATTGGGTTTCGGGGGTGGGGATTGAGATGGAGAATTACATCAACCAGGCTGTTTCTAGACTGCTCCCCTCTTTTCTTCCTTGCTAACTCCCACTTCTCAGCCAGCTCTCTGTAGTCCAGCAAGTCTGTGGTAGGGTGTGGAGTTAATGGGGACAAGAGGATGATGACTCCATTCTCCTCTCCTGGGCCCTGCCGTTTGCACGGCGCTCCAACGTGCCTTCTTCCTACACCCAGCCTTGGGAAGTTCTTCTGAAGCCCGTTATGCAGGGTTATCAACCACATTTATAGCTCTTGGTCATGGGGTTTGGAACAGAGGAGAAGGGATGTCAACAGTAGATGCTCTGCAGGAAATGTTGAAGGTTTGTGGGAAGGGCTAAAGCAGGGTTCACTAGGAGCCAATGGGGGGATTCAGGTATCTAAGGTGAGGGGGCGGGGCGAGTAGTAAACACCTTAGAAGAGCGTCCAGGCCTGGGGTGGTCTAGGGGAACCCAGAGGGGCGGGCGGGAGGAGAGGGTGTGTGCGGTGGTGGTGGAGAGCCCAGCTGCAGAGGCAAACAAAGAGGGCGCTGTGCAGGCGAGGGTGGTGGGAGGTGCTGCTGTGGGAAAGGGTGGGTGGGGGACCTTAGGGCTCCAGCCGCACAGGGCGTCTTCTCCGGCTGGCCTGGCGGCCAGGACGGGTTGGAGGCGGGGACGGGGGGCGGTACAGGCTCGCTCTCCTCCTACTCTGAGGGCTCTGGGGTGGGAGAAACTGCAGTGTCCTAAGCAGCCTGAGGTCTCCTCGGCAGAGCTGGGCCAAGGGACCAGTGTCCCCCTATCCACGTGAGGTAAGCGTGCTCTCACCCAGTACGCCCTTCCGTTCGTTGGAATGCAGGAGGGGAAGTCACCGGGGCCCGACCAGATCTGCTCTGGGCCCGGGAGCTGGGAAGAGACCCGTGGGGAGGAGGGGCCACCCCAGGTGAGTGCGCGCGGACGGGCGAAGGGGGCTTTGTGGGCCGCTTGCCTGTGCCCTTTGGAGTTGCTGCCAACACCACCGCCAGAGGGGGCCCTGGTGCTTCTCCCTGCGGAGGGTGCCGGAGCCTCGCTTCATCCAGATCATCCCGTGGGCACCCCGACGGCCGAGTGGACACTAGCTAGTAGGGTGGTGTGCGCGAGCGTGTCCTTGTCTTCCAGGATCCCACACGGGCCTCTTCCACCAAGAGCAGGACCACAGTGAGGGAGCATCTCCCGGAGCGTCTCCGCTCTTGTCCAATTATCCTTGATGGACAAAACATTAGGGATGTCCAGAAGATGGGAAACAGAAAGCGCCTCCTGGGCACCCCTTTAAGACCTCCCCGCCTTTAGGGGTCCGGGAAACCGTAAGGGGCACTTTGGATGATTGAGTTGGATGCTCTTGCCCCGCCTCTGTGGTCGAATGCCTAGCGGAGTTCCCCCAGCCAAAGCTGAGCCAAGTCCTCCGGCTCCCCGGGGACAGGGAAGTGCGGGCGGGCGGGCGGCTGGGTGGGGCAGCGGAGCGCGGGGTTGCCCAGGCGCCGCGGACGCTTCCGCCGAGGCGGGCGCAGCAGGGACTTGGCCCACGACCGCACCGCCCGGCGGGGGACCCAGGGCGCTGGGGTGGAGCTGCATTCTGGGCCCGTTAGCTCAGTGTTCCCAGAGGCTCCCGGGGGCTGACTCATCTCACCGCGGGGCTCACCCCACAGCCGTCACACAAATTCAAGCATCCCCACAACACTCACCCACAGCGCCCACACTTCCCCTCCGCGCGCCCCCACGACATGTCACACATCCACACCGGTGCCACCCCACCGGCACACACGCAGGACCAGAGCCCAGACGCCGTTCCACACTCCACCCTGCCCGCACAGCAAAGCTCCTTGCGCCCGCACCTCCCTGCACGCCCCAGCTCCCGTCCTGCAGCTGCCCGGCCGCCCCCTCTTCCCCTCCGCGAAAACAAGCGGCTTCTTCTCCCAGCCCGGCGAAAGAAAGGCCGCTTGTCCCGCCGTAGAGGCGGGCGGGGCGGTCACAGCAGGCGACCCAACACTGCAGCCTTGTCCCACCAGCAGCCTGGGGCGTGGGGGGGGGAAGGACAGGCCTAGGGGGAATGAGCGACTTCTGGTGTGCGGAAATTCCACGCAGCCTGCAGGATTTGGAGAGGTGCTCCTTCCAGCAACCCCATGCAAAACACACCCTAAAACTACAACCAAGATCTCTCCTCCTGGCTGGTCTACTTGCCCCCTGGCTGTCCACGTCCCTGTAGCATTTCTGATACCCCCTCTTTTCCTCTCCCCTGCCCTCTGAACATCCTAATGTTTCCCCTTGTCATCCCTACCGTCTTCAGTCGCCCTCATTTCTTGGGGTCGTCTCGGCTTGTCTCGTCCCACCCCAGCTCCGTGCTCAGCCTTCTCGCCAGCTTTGATATTGTTTTTTTGAGACTGGGTCTCTTGTAGCACAGGCGGGAGAAGGAGAGTGTCTGGTCTTGAACGTTTGGTACTTCTGTCTCTACATCCCATGTGTTGGAATCACAGGTTTCCCCACCACATCCGACCCCCTCCTCTCCAGCTTCCTTCTTGGATTTCGCCCTCCAAACCCCTGCACGCCTCCTTCCCCTCCCCAGACTCCTTTTTATCTCTGCCTCATTTTTCTCAACTTGAAGTTCTTTCCAATCTGGGTCCTTGGACAGCCTCGCCCCGCCCTGCCTGGGCACGCTGCCTGTAGTGCTCCCAGCCTCAGTTTCCTTCCCGCCCCTGGCTCCTTCCTCTGGCGGTGGCCCTTCCTTGAGGGCGGATGTGCACCAGGAAGGCTCAGGCCACCGTAGGCCTTAGAGGTTCTCCCCTTGGAGGTGCAGGCCTTTGTCCACAGCCATGCGTCGCCCACAGCGAGGTCCAGACTGGACCCCCAGGACCCAGGTGAGGCAGACTGGAGAGAGCCGCAGGGGATGGGGAGCGGTGGCTCCGCAGGGGCCAGGCCAGGCCTTCCACTCTAGCTAGTGGTGGCTTTGGGCATTTCATCTTGGGCTCCCTCCTTCAATTCCTGCAGGTGCCCAGAGGTGGCCATCTCCCCAGCCTTACTTCACCCTCGATGGGGTTCCGAGATCCACCGGAGGTGGGGTGGGGAGAAACTGGGCTCACTGCTAGGTGGAGGGGACTGGAGATCAGTGTCCCGTTGGCTACCTGCTGGTGCATCCGGCTGGGTGAGATGGCCAGAGTAGCCGGGGTCACCTGTGGAAGCCCCAGCCTTGCCCCACGCTGGTCAGCCCTTTCTGTAGCTCGCCAAATGCAGACCCCCAGGCCTCTGCCACGGTGTTCGCGGGCGGCTGTGCCCGGCTTCAGAGAGCCAGACTGCCTCCTCGCACCGCAAGGACTTTTTTTTTTTTTTTTTTTTTTTTTGGCATCTGGGCGAGGCCGGGTTTCCGAGAGGGCCGCACGGGATGGGATGGGTAATTACGGTCCTGTGTAGGGGGGGGGGGCGGTTGGAGGGGACGCTTCGCGGAGCAGCGCTGGGGTTGGGGAAGGAGCCCTTGGCCCTTGGGCCGCCCTGAGACCTGGTCAAAGCGAGCGCTAGGCAGGTCGGTGTCTTGTTTCCTCCACGTGGATTAGGTTTCTGAGCTGAGGTCACAGCCTCCCAATCGCTACATCGTTCCTTATCTTCTTTCTACACCTCTCTCCTTATCGCTCCCTCTCCTTTCACCTTCTTATTACCTTCTCTACACTCCTCCAATCACTCTTATTCCCCATCAACCCTATTCCTTTACAATCTTTATCTCCACTTGAACTTTTTCAGTGTAAATAAATGAGCGACCCTAAGGGTGACAGTGATAAATTAATCCAATGACAGATGAAGTAACTGAGGCACAGGCCAAGTGCCTGGCTCAAGGTTGCACAGCTCATAATAGCTTCCATCTTTTAAAAATATTTTATTTTTCTTTATTTGTGTGTGTGTGTGTGTGTGTGTGTGTAAGAGGGAGAGAATGGGTGTGCCACTACAAACTGCAAACGAACTCCAGACACATGTAATACCATGTGGGTACTGGGAGTCGACCTGGGTCCTTAGGCTTCACAGGCAAGCGCCTTAACTGCTAAGCCATCACTCCAGCCAGCTACCATCTTTATACTGTGTTGCTCTCCATGGAGTGTCATTTAATATACTATCTGAATCTTCAAATTATTTATTTTTGTTTTTTTCTAGGTAGGGTCCTACTGTAGCCTAGGCTGACCTGGAATTCACTATGTAGTCTCGGGGAGGCCTCAAACTCATGGTGATCCCCCTACCTCTGGGTGGCCTTGAACTCTTGGCGATCCTCCTAACTCTGCCTCCCCAGTGTTGAGATTAAAGGTGTGTGCCACCATGCTGGGCCAACATTTTTTAAAATTTTTAAATGTATGTTTATTTATTTGAGAGAGACATAAAGGCAGGGTATGGGGTGTGCCAGGGCCTCTTGCTGCTGCAAATTGCATCTGACTTTATGTGGGTGCTGGGGAATTGACCTTGGGCTGTCAGGCTTCGCAAGCAAGCATCTTTAACCACTGAGCAATCTCCCAAGCCTTTCAATGGTTTTTTTAATAAACAGCTTTATTGAATTATAATTTAAAAAAAACAATTTTTGTGTGTGTGGTTTTTCAAGGTAGAGTCTCGCTGTAGCTCAGGCTAACTTGGAATTCACTATGTGGTCTCAGGGTGGCCTCAAACTCATGACATCCTCCTACCTCTGCCTCCTGAGTGCTGGGATTAAAGGCGTGCACCACCACGCCCGGCTAAAAACAATTTTTTTTTTTTTTGGTTTTGCAAGGTAGGGTCTCACTCTGGTCCAGGCTGACCTGGAATTAACTATGTAGTCTCAGGGTGGCCTTGAACTCATGTCGATCCTCCTACCTCTGCCTCCCGAGTGCTGGGATTAAAGGCGTGCGCCACCACGCCGGGCTTAAAAACAATTTTTTTTTCAAGGTAGTGTCTCACTCTAGCCCAGGCTGATCTGGAACTCACTCTGTAGTTCCAGGCTGGCCTCAAACTCCTACCTTTGTCTCACTGGGATGAAAGGCATGAGCCACCACATCTAGCTACAACAATAACAAAAAATTAAATGTGCAATATTTTTTTCTATTTATCAAGCTATGCAACCATCACAACTTAATTTTAGAACATTCCCGTCACCCAAAATCTTGTGCCTATTTACAGTTGATTACTGTTCCACCCCTAGCCCCAGGCAAACCATGATCCAGCCAGTCCTTTTTTAATTATTATTATTCTAGGCTGAAAGATTGACTTGACAATGAAAAAGTTAAGTAACTTATCCAAGCTGGGCATGGTGGCTCACCATGGAAGGTAGAGGCAAGAGTTTGAGGTTATCCTAGGCTACATGGTGAATTCCAAGCCAGCCTAAGTTATATGGTAAAATAAGCAAAAAGCTATGAAGGGCTGGAGAGATGGCTTAGTGGTTAAGGCACTTGCCTGAAAAGCCAAAGGAACCAGGTTTGATTCCCCAGGACCCACATAAGCCAGATGCACAAGGTGATTCATGTGTCTGGAGTTCATTTGCAGTGACTGGATGCTCTGGTGTGCCCATTCCCTCTCTCTTCTTTCTCTGCCTCTTCCTTTCTCTGTCTCTCTCTCAAATAAATAAGTAAATAAATAAAATAAACTATGACAAATATTTTGTCTCAGTCCAAAACTCTTTCCACTAAAGGTAGATGCCTTTCCTTTGCACCTTTTGTTTTGTTTTATTTTTCTAGGTAGGGTCTCACTGTGGCCCAGGCTGACCTGGAATTCACTACGTAGTCTTAGGCTATCCTCGAACCCTCAGTAATTCTCCTACCTCTGCCTCCCAAGTGCTGGGATTAAAGGCATACACCACCACGCCCGGCTCTGTCCTGATTTTTTTTTAGAAAAAGAGAGAATGTGTGTGTGTGAGAGAGAGACAGACAGACATACAGACAGAGAGAGGAAAAGAGAAAAAATTGGCACGTCAGGGCCTCAGCCACTGAAATTGAACCCTAGACACTTGCACAACCTAGTGGGCATGTGCAACCTTGCGTGTGCTTCACCTTTGTGTGTCAGGCTAATTAATGTGGGATCTGGGATCTGGAGAGTAGAACATGGGTCCTTAGTCTCCTCAGGCAAGCATGTTGACCACTAAGCCATCTCTCCAGCCATGATTTTTTTTTTTTTTTTTTTTTTTTTTTTTTTCGAGATAGGGTCTCACTCTAGGCCAGGCTGACCTGGGATTCACTCTGTATTCTCAGGGTGGCCTCGAACTCATGGCGATCCTCCTACCTCTGCCTCCTGAGTGCTGGGATTAAAGGCATGCGCCACCATGCCCGGCTCCAGCCATGATTTTTAAAATATATTTTTATTTTTATTTATTTATTTATTTGAGAGAGAAAGGAAGAAGCAAAGGGGAGAGGGGAGAGAGAATGGGTACACAAGGGCATCTAGCCACTGCAAAGGAACTCCAGATGCATGCACTATCTTGTGCATCTGGCTTACATGGGTCATTGGAAATTGAACCTGGGTCCATTGGCTTTGCAAGCAAGCACCTTAACCACTAAGCCATCTCTCCAGCCCCCTGTCCTGATTTTTTTTTTTTTGGTTTTGCAATGTAGGGTCTCACTCTGGTCCAGGCTGACCTGGCTCAGGGTGGCCTCGAACTCTCGGCGATCCTTCTACCTCTGCCTCCCGAGTGCTGGGATTAAAGGCGTGCGCCACCATGCCCAGCTGTCCTGATTTTTTTGTTTATTTTTTCTAGGTAGGTTCTCATTCTAGCCCAGGCTGACCTGGAACTCACTCTATAGTTCCAGGCTGGCCTTGAACTCACAGTGATCCTTCTACCTCTGCCTCCTGAGTGCTGGGATTTAGGCATGCAGCACACACCCTGTGGGATTGTCTTTATTTTATTTTATTTATTTATTTATTTATTTTGGTTTTGCAAGGTAGGGTCTCACTCTGGTCCAGGCTGACCTGGAATTAACTATGTAGTCTCAGGGTGGCCTCAAATTTTTGGCGATCCTCCTACCTCTGCCTCCCGAGTGCTGGGATTAAAGGCATGTGCCACCATGCCCGGCTTGTCTTGATTTTAAAATGGGGACATAAACCGGGCATGGTGGTGCATGCCTTTAATCCCAGCACTCGGGAGGCAGAGGTAGGAGGATTGCTGTGAGTTTGAGACCACCCTGAGACTACATAGTGAATTCCAGGTCAGCCTGAGCTAGAGTGAGACCCTACCTCGAAAAAACAAAAAGAAACAAACAAACAAAAATGCAGATATAATCTGTCTCTGAAAACTTCTTCGAGGCCAGGCCTCCTGGTCTTTCCTCTTCCCAAGCAGTCTTAGTTGAGCCCCAGGCACTGTTCCAGCCTCTCTTCCACCAGTGTGGGTGGAAATGGTGACAAAGGTGGAACAGGCCAAGCTTGAAAGGGTGAAAGCTGGAAGGGTAAATTTAGTAACTCCATGGCTGAGGCTTTCGGGACCCACTGCCAGGAGCTGACACTCCTTGGAATGCTGTTGGCTCCTGACTCTACTTCCTCTACAAGTCACCCTGTAGAAAGATGGAAGAGAAAGGGGAGGGAATCTTGCTTTCAACAGTCAATGGGATGTTCCTCACCTTCCCAAGTTGGCCAAGGATGTGGGCACATGTTAGTACACAAAGATGCTTCCTTGCCTGTCTCAGCTACCAAAAATATGAGCCTGAGAATGATGGATGGTGAGGGTGGTAGATAGTCCAGGCCTCATGCCTGCCGCAAGGTTACACAGCTCATAATAACTGCCATTTCTTTTTATTTATTTGCAAGCAGAGAGAGAGATGGAAGAGAGACAGAGAGAGAATGGGCACACCAGGGCCTCTAGCCACTGCAAACAAATTCCAGATGCATGTGCCCCTTGTGCATCTGGCTTATGTGGGTCCTAAAGAATTGAACCAGGATCCTTTGGTTTCAGAGGCAAATGCCTTAACCACTAAGCCATTTCTTCAGCTTAATAACTGCCATTTTTATAGTGCTTTGCATTTCATGGAGTGTCATTAAGTGCACTACCTGAATCTTTAGATGCATGTGCCCCTTGTGCATCTGGCTTATGTGGGTCCTGGGGAATCAAACCAGGATCCTTTGGCAATCCTTTTTTTTTTTTTTTTTTTTTTTTTGTTTTTTGTTTTTCGAGGTAGGGTCTCACTCTAGCCCAGTCTGACCTGGAATTCACAATGTATTCTCAGGGTGGCCTCAAACTCATGGTGATCCTCCTACCTCTGCCTCCCAAGTGCTGGGATTAAAGGCGTGTGCCACCACGCCCGGCATAGGCAATCCTTTTTTTTGTGTGTGTGTGTGGAGGGGTACCTGTGTGCATGTGCATGTGGGTGCCCGAGGAAAACCTTCAGTGTCATCCCCAGGTGCTATAGGATCTGTTTCTCATTGGTCTGGAACTCACCAAGTAAAACAGAGTAGCTGGCCTGTGAACCCCAATGGTCTGCCTGTCTCCACCTCCCCAGATTTTTATTTATTTATTTTTTTTGGTTTTTCGAGGTAGGATCTCACTCTGGTCCAGGCTGACCTGGAATTCACTATGTAGTCTCAGGGTGGCCTCGAACTCTCGGCAATCCTCCTACCTCTGCCTCCCAAGTGCTGGGATTAAATGCGTGCGCCACCACGCCCGGCTTTCTCCCCAGATTTTTACTGATGATTGTATTGTGTGAGGTTGCCTTGTGGGGAAGAAAAGATGCAGGAGTAGAGACATATAGATGACAGGAATGGCTGGATTTTTCCTCTATGTCTCCTTTAAGAAAATATCCTAGCCAGGCATTATGGTTTATACCTATAATCCCAGCCCTCAGGAGGCTGAGGTAGAAGGATCACCATGCATTCCAGGCCGGCCTGAACTATAGAGTGAGTTCCAGGTCAGCTGGAGTGAGACTGCTTTAAACACTTCCCACCCACAAAAGAAGAGAGAAAGGAGAGAGACAGAGAAAAAGAGAGAGAAGAAAGAGGGTGAAGAAGGAGGAAGGGATACTAAGGAGACTTTTGGGTCAAGGTTGGGGGAGGGAGCTGCGGTTGGATCTGCCCTGGCACCTGGGAACTCTCTGGTTACCAGTGTCCTTGAAGGGGCTTCCTTGGATTTTGCTCTTCCCTCTCGGTAAATAGCTCTCCTCCCACCCATTTCAGGCTTCAGTTGGAGTGGGGAAGAGGTCTTCTGATGGTAAGACCTGGGACCTGGGTAGCATAGAACAAGAACACACAGAAGTACAAGTCAGCTCTATAGAGGGTCATTTGTACTTGTGGTAGCAAAGGCCAGAACTGGTGTGGTGTGGTGTCCATGCCATGGGATGGTACAAAGCATCACTTAGACCCATACTTTCCACAAGCTCCTTTGCTGCCTTCACCTCCCTTCAGCATGAGCATGCTGGGAATGACAGTGGCAGTGCTGGCTCTGCTCTGAGAACCCTGTCATAGTAACTATTTCTCACCCTCTTCAGCCTTGGACTTCCCACCTTACCTGCTGTTTGTTTGTTTGTTTGTTTGTTTGTTTGTTTGTTTGTTTGTTTTGAGGTAGGGTCTCGCTCTAGCCCAGGATGACCTGGAATTCACTATGTAGTCTCAGGGTGCCCTCGACAATTAACCTACCCACTGTTTCCCAAGTGCTTTGATTAAAGGCGTGCACCACCTCGCCCTGTTTACCTGCTTTTTTATGCTATGTCCCCCAGGAGCTCTGGAGTCCTAGGACCATGGATGCTCTCAATAGGAACCAGATAGGTCCTGGATGCAAGACCCAGACAGTGATGCAGGTGAGTGGGTTGTGGCCATGCAGTAAGAGGGCCTTGGGGAGGATGGTTTTAGCCATCTGTGGACCCAGCATAAGGGTGAGAACAGCAGCCTGTTCTCTGT
Organism: Orientallactaga sibirica; assembly: GCA_036365145.1. Taxonomy (NCBI): domain Eukaryota; kingdom Metazoa; phylum Chordata; class Mammalia; order Rodentia; family Dipodidae; genus Orientallactaga; species Orientallactaga sibirica. The sequence continues at coordinate 18,594,506 of JAEOAD010000021.1, read as the reverse complement.
ACCCTTCCCCAGTTCCAAGCCTATTACCAACTCCGTCTTGATCTGAATAAGGTTATCTGGTTCAGTCAGAAACTCCCTGTGAAAGCCCGAAAATGGAGTCAGGCATGGTGACACACGCCTTTAATCCCAGCTCTTGGGAAGCAGAGGTAGAAGGACTGCTATGAGTTCGAGACCACCCTGAGACTACCTCATGAATTCCAGGTCAGCCAAGGCTAGAGTGAGACCTTATCTCAAAAACAAAAAACAAACAAACAAAAAAGCCGGGCATGGTGGTGCACGCCTTTAATCCCAGCACTTGGAAAGCAGAGGTAGGAGGATTGGCATGAGTTCAAGGCCACCCTGAGACTACATAGTGAATTCCAGGTCAGGCTGAGCTAGAGTGAGACCCCACCTCAAAAAAACAAAAACAAAAAACAACGACAAAAAAACAAAACAAAACAAACTAACAAACAAACAAACAAACAAAAAAAAACAGAGCTAGAGAGATGGCTTAGTAGTTAAGGCGCTTGCCTGTGAAGCCTAAGAACTCATGTTCAAATCTCCAGTCCCACATTAGCCAGATGCACAGTGACACAAGTGTGCAATGTCGCACATGTGCACAAGGGGATGCATGCATCTGGAGTTCGTTCATAAGGGCTGAAGGCCCTGGATTGTTCATTCTCTCTCTCTCTCTCTCTCTCTCTCTCTCTCTCTCTCTCTGCCTCTTTCTCTTTCTCAAAAAAAAAAAAAAAAAAAAAAAAAAAGAAAAAGAAAGAGCCGGGTGTGGTGGCACACACCTTTAATCCCAGCACTCGGGAGGCAGAGGTAGGAGGATCACCGTGAGTTTGAGGCCACCCTGAGACTACATATTTATTCCAGGTCAGCCTGGACCAGAGTGAAACCCTACCTCAAAAAAACAAAAAAAAAAAACAAAACAAAAAAAAAAAGAAAGAAAGAAGGAAGAAGGAAGGAAGGAAGGAAGGAAGGAAGGAAGGAAAGGAAAGGAAAGGAAAGGAAAGGAAAGAAAAGAAAGAAAAGAAAAGAAAAGAAAAGAAAAGAAAAGAAAAGAAAAGAAAAGAAAAGAAAAGAAAAGGGTTTATAGATTGTCTTCAACAGTATCACTTTCCTGGTTCATGCCTCTACCCTCTCTTGTAGTTCAGTTTAGTTGAGATAAGTCATAGTCATGTAGATAACCACAGCAACACTGCAAGAAGCTGGGCTGGGGCCTGGAGAGATGGCTTTGCAGTTAAAGCATTTGCCTGAAAAGCCTAAGGACACAGGTTCAATTCCCCAGTACCCACATAAGCCAGATATACATGGTGGTGCATGTGTCTGGAGTTCGTTTGCAGTGGCTAGAAGCTCTGGCATGTCTATTCTCTCTCTCTCTCTCAAATATACATAATAAATAAATAAATAAATAAAATTATAAAAACTATACTAAAAAAAAAAAAGAAAGAAACTGGGCTGTCTCTCCTGTACCATGCCCCTCTCCTTGTTTCTGTTTTAATAGACAAAGGGGGCAGTTGAGCCAAGACTTGAGATAAATCCAGTGGGACGAGTTAGTGGCCTAGATTCAGATCTAATTACAATTTAGTGGAATAGTGCTCTGTGTAAGATTTTTGTGCTAAGCCTTTCAGCAACCACAGAGCTAGAGAGGGACAAGGCTGCAGGAAATGCTGGCATTACTGGGACTAGGTGGTAAGGGGCTGGCCAGGAGTCTCTGATGGTACTCACTCCCTACTCACGCTATGTGCAGAAAGGACCCTTGGACCTGATCGAAACAGGTAAAGGACTGAAAGTGCAGACGGACAAACCCCATCTAGTGAGCCTGGGCAGCGGGAGACTCAGCACAGCAATCACCCTCCTGCCCCTGGAGGAAGGTAAGCATGCCACCTGCCCCCCTCCATTGGTGTGAGCATTCCTACCCTAGAGGCTCCATGTGGGGGGCCTTTCTGCTCCTTCTTGCAATGCGTGCCTTGTTCCTTCCCCTGACTGCCTTCTCTGGCAGATAAAGGGGCTCTAAGACTGAGATTAAAGATCTGTTTTTTTAGAAACAAGGAGAGCGCTGAGAGAAAAGGGAGAGTACATTGCTCTTAGCAGCTTGTGTGGCCAAGAAGTCAAGGGTCCCTGATCCAGGGTGATGTCTGGCATAGGAGCCTGCACTGGGAGAAAACGGAGCAGTAGGAGGGTAGGGGGCATGATTTCTTGAGAAGAGGCCCTGGCAAAGCTTCTGACTGCCTTTCCTCTCCAGGCTGCACCTGTTGCCTGGGTGATACAACATTCCCCACATTCTCTGAATACCAGTCCCAGGGGCTCTGCCAGGAATTGGTGGAGGGAAAGGCTGTATTAGAGAAACAGAGGGAGGGAGGGGATGGGTTGTTGGTGGCAGGAGAGAGAGAGAGATAGAGATAGAGATAGAGATAGAGATAGAGATAGAGATAGAGATAGAGATAGAGATAGAGATAGATAGAGATAGAGAGAGTGGTGTGGTGGTGGTGCATGCCTTTAATCCCAGCACTGGGGAGGCAGAGGTAGGAGGATTACAGTGAGTTCAAGGCCACCCTGAGACTACATAGTGAATTGCAGGTAAGCCTGGAAACTTTACCTTGAAAAACAAAAACAAGGAAAAAAAAAAAAAAAAAAAAAAAAGAGGGAGAGATTTCCAAGAAAAGAAGAAGACTAGCAAGAAGAGGAAAAAGGAGAAAAAACAAGGAGGGACCATTGGGACTGAGAGAGGTGTCCCTTCTCTACTGTCAGTGAATCCTGTGGCCTTTCTCTGGATGGTGTCTCATTCTGAGACAGAGCTTTCTGTGCCCGACAGGAGCTTCTATCATTTACAATGTCTACTAGGCTCAGGGGCACACCAGGGTGGCCAGTGGTGGACAGAGTGTCCCCCAAATAGGAAGTGGAAATATATTTCTACTGTAGCCCCCTTGCCCTGGCCCCACCTTCTCAGCCAGGATGACCCTTCTGACTCTATTTTTCCTCCTGTCTCCAGGGAGAACAGTGATTGGTTCTGCAGCCAGAGATATCTCACTACAGGGTCCAGGTCTGGCTCCAGAGCACTGCTACATTGAGAATCTGCGGGGCACCCTCACCCTCTACCCTTGTGGCAATGCTTGTACTATTGATGGGCTCCCTGTCCGGCAGCCCACCCGGCTTACACAGGGTAAGGTTTGATATTTCCACAGTGGGGGGAGGGGAGTAGCTATCTTACAGTTTGTGCATATTGGATATGGGAGAAGAAGGCTGCTGTGGTGGCTGCCATGGTAACTGGCTGAGTGGCCACACTCAGGTTCTCTGTGGATATAAGAACATCTCAAGAGCCGGGCGTGGTGGCGCATGCCTTTAATCCCAGCACTCGGGAGGCAGAGGTAGGAGGAGGATCGCCGAGAGTTCGAGGCCACCCTGAGACTACGTAGTTAATTCCAGGTCAGCCTGGGCCAGAGTGAGACCCTACCTCAAAAAACCAAAAAAAAAAAAAAAAAAAAAAAAAATCTCAAAAATCTCCAGCATGACTTGCCATATATATAATTTTTTAAAATTTTATTTATTTATTTATTTGCAAGCAGAGAGAGAGAGAGAGAGAGAGAGAAGAGAAACAGAGAGAGAATGGGCACGCCAGGGCCTCTAGCCATTGCAAACGAACTCCAGATGCATGTATCCCTTGTGCATTCCTGGGGAATTGAACCTAGGTCCTTGGGCTTCGCAAGCAAATGCCTTAACCACTAAGCCATCTCTCTAGCCCTTTGTTTTTGTTTTTCAAGGTAGGGTTTTGCGTTAGCCCAGACTGACCTGGAATTCGCTTATGTAGGTCTCAGGCTGGCCTCAAACTCATAGTGATCCTCCTACCTCTGATTCCCAAGTGCTGAGGTTGGAGGCATGCACCACTACCCAGCTATTTTTTTTTTTTTTTTTTTAATTTTTCGAGGTAGGGTTTCACTTTAGCCCAGGCTGACCTGGAATTCACTATGTACTTTCAGGGTGGCCTCGAACTCATGGTGATCCTCCTCTCCTACCTCTGCCTTCTGAGTGCTGGGATTAAAGGCATGTGCCACCACGCCTGGCCTTATTGTTTTTAAATATATATATATGTATATATATATAATTTGTTTTTCAGAGAAAGAGAGAGAGGGAGAGAATAAACACTAGGGCCTTTCACTGGCTGTGAACGCACTACAGACCTGTGCACCCCCTTGTGCACATGTGTGACATTGCACGTTTGTGTTACTTTTGCAACTGGCTACATGGGACCTAGAGATTTGAACAAGCATTAGGCTTTGCAGACAAGCACCTTAACCGCTAAGCCATCTCTCCAGTCCCCCTTTCCCCCCCTTTTTTTTACTTATTTGAGAGAGAGAAAGAGGCAGAGAGAAAATGGGCATGTCAGGGCCACCAGCCACTGCAGACAAACTCCAGATACATGCGCCCCCTTGTGCATCTGCCTACGTGGGTCCTGGAGAATCGAACTGGGATCCTTCGGCTTTGTAGGCAAATGCCTTAACCACTAAGCCATCTCTCCAGCCCCACCCACCCTCCTTTTTTAAAAATTTATTTATTTGAGAACGACAGACAAAGAGGCAGATAGACAACATGTGTGCCAGGGCCTCCAGCCACTGCAAATGAATTCCAGATGCATGTGCCACCTTGTGCATCTGGCTTAGGTGGGTCCTGGGGAATTGAACCTCGAACTAGGGTCCTTAGGCTTCATAGGCAAGCGCTTAACTGCTAAGCCATCTCTCCAGGCCCTGTTTGTTTGTTTTTCAAGGTAGGGTTTCACTCTACTCTGGGCTGACCTGGAATTCACTATGTAATCTCAGGATGGCCTTGAACTCGTAGTGATCCTCCTACCTCTGCCTCCCAAGTGCTTCTCCAGCCCTTTTTAAATATTTTACTTATTTATCTGCAAGCAGAGAGATACAAACAGAGAGAGAGAGAGAGAGTATGGGCATCCCAGGGCCTCCAACTACTTCAAAGAACTCCAGATGCATGTGCTACTTTGTGCATCTGGCTCTATGTAGGTACTGGGAAGTTGAACCTGGGGTGTTAGACTTTGCAGGCAAGTGCCTTAACCACTGAGCATTCTCTCCAGCCTCAGATTTGTTTTTAACCTTTTTTTCTTTGGTGCCTTCACCCTGCCTTCTTACAGCACAGGAATAGAAGTTTTGATTCCTACTGTCAGAAGGCCTGGGTGTGGTCTAGAAGTTAGTGGTTGCATGGTGTGGGGGGGTGGCGGCGGCAGTGAGAGAGGATCACTGATGTTCATGGTGCTGAGAGTTCATGATGCTGTAGAGGAAATGTAGATGAGATGCCTTGTGGGATGGGGCAGGGGCCGACTCTGATGGCAAAAGCTGAGGACATGCCTGCTTCTGCTGCCACAAGACTTGTTGACAGTAGCTTTGGAGTCATGGGTAATGATACTGTTTTCCAAAGTGCCAGGCAGTTCTGTTGAAGGCCCTGGTGTATCAAGGCCCCTCGTTGCTATGGTTACCAGGCAGATAAGGACTGGACAGGTCATACTTTGATAGGCCCAATATATTCACCCTGGAAACAGGTTCTAGGCATCAGTTCATATAATAAATTGTACAACTAGGGGAGTGAGAACTAGGGGACTTCCAGATGAGACTGGAAGTCAGAGGTGAAGTTAATATGAGCGTGGTGCCTGGCTCTGAGCAGACGGGCACATGGTGGCATTGTTTTCTGAGAGTTTTCACTGACTGGAAACCCCTTGGCAGGGGAAATCCCATTCACTCCATTGTCTTCCAAGCTCCTTATAGTCACACCCCTGGGGCCCTTAAATGCCATTTCCTGCACAGCTGACCTAGGAACTGACCAGGCCTCACTCCTTCCTTCTCTTGGGGCCTCAGGGAGTCAGGCCCTCCGGCAGCAGCAGTAGCAGGCAGCTCTTGCCTTCTCCTTGGGCTTCAGGGTCCCTGACTCTGGATGAAAGGAGTCTCCAAAGGCTGGGCCAGCTGACTCCTAGTCCTGTTCTGGTTCAGAGAAAGCATCTGCTCTGTAATTAAAAAAAAAAAAATAAAAAAAAATAATAAAAAAAAAATATATATATATATATATTTGAGACAGAGAAAGGAAGAAAGAGAATGGTGCCAGGTGTGGTGGTGCACGCCTTTAATCCCAGCACTTGGGAGGCAGAGATATGAGGATTGCCTTGAGTTCAAGGCCACCCTGGGCTAGAGCAAAACCCTATCTCGAAAAAAGCAAAAAAAGAAGAAAAAGAATGGGTGCACCAGGGCCTCTATCCACTGCAAACAAACTCCAGACACATGTGCCACCTTGTTGCATCTGGCTTACATGGGCACTGGGGAATTGAACCTAGGCTTTGCAGGCAAGCGCCTTAATTGCCAAGAGCCCTGCTCTGGAATTAGAATGAGACACAGATTAGCAAGAAGAGATGAAGCCAAGTTCAAAGTCCTTCTAGCCCTTACTTCCCACTCCTAAATCCCACCACTTCCTCGGGTAATAGCATTCTTTTTTCTTTTTTTTTTTTTAATTTAAATTGAGAATTTTAATATATGAACATATTCCACATTGGCTATATTCCCATTGGGTTATACTCTTGTCCCCTCTCTCCCACCCCCGTTCCGCTGAAAGCCCTCTTCAGTAGGGTTATCGGTAATCAACTATGGGGTTATGAATACACCAGTCCGTCTCTGCGGGGGGTACAATGCCTCCGAGTAGATCAGGTAATAAATAGCATTCTTGCCCTAGATGTGGGGAGTAGGGTGGAGAAATAATGTTCTGCCTTTCCCAGGACATCATTTAGCCCTTGAGAAGAGGGAGGGCCAAGGCCATGATGGGATTCTTAAGTATTTCCTATGGCCCTAGTGACCCCCTCTGCAGCCAGAAGCCCACCCTGTCAAGTATGTACCCTCCTACTCTCTTCTGACCCTAAACTCCCTTTGCCAACCCCTTCCCCTCAGCCTTCTTGTCTGGGCTCGCCTGTCTCAGAAGCTTGGCAGGGTAGGCGGAGGCACAAAGGAATGGGTGTTCTTCTCCCCAGACCTCTCCCTCCCCTGGGCTCCAGGAGCTGAGGGTTTCCTTGTCTCATCTCTGGAGCAAGGCACCAAGCCCAGCCCTGCCTGGCCCCACTCCGGACATTCTTGGGAGTGCGTTTCCTTGGAAACTGGGTGGTGCGGGGGTGCGCGTACTATCTGTGTGTCTGTGTAACTGGAGTGTGTTTATGTATCTCTGGATATGTTTGTGACTCTGGGCTTGTGTATCTCGATGTTTGTTTGCATCTTTCCTTATGTTTATAGATCCATGTGTTCAAATGGGTGATGGGTGAACCCAGGACTGATGGTACCAAAATGTCTGTGCGTGTTTATGTCCTATGTGTATATGAGAATGCATTGGTACTTATACCAGAGAACCACCTGGGGCTGGGTGGTGTAGTTTGGTGTTAGAGCATTTGTCTAGTGTGGACAAGGCTCCAGTACTTAAAAAAAAAAAAAAAAAAAAAAAAAAAGGACCATTTTTTCCTGTCTTGTTTATCTTATGGAGAGGAACCCCCTCTTTGAGAAACAGAGATATATCTTGGGAATAGCATGGAGCCTGCCTTGACTGGGCAGACCTTCAAGAAGCATCATTCTGGGCACCATGCCAGCTACATGCAATTCCAAGAGACACACTTCATGACAAGCAGAGATGGCAGTGACAGGCTCTTTTAGCAGGAGCATGCTCGGACCAGGGGAGGAGTCCAGAGAGCCGATGCCAACCTTTGGCCTAGAGAAATTAATACGTGAAGGAGCCACCCCTGCATCTGAGCATCTTGGCACATCCCATGCTGCCCTCTTCTGTACAGAGCAAGGGGTGGAGCTGGGAATAGGACCAAGGAAATGGGGTGGTATTTCAATCTGGGCTGTAAGCTGCCCCACCCTGGGACTGTAGCACCAAACCACATGAAAGATTTGGGAGGGGCCTAAGGAGAAGAGGCCCCAGAAAGTCACACAGCTCAGGGTCCAGGCTGTCTAGACAGTGGATCCCCATCCACTCCTCCCATATATTGTCAGCCTTGCCTCTAAGTGCCCTTCACTTCCTAAGTCTCCCCTTGATGGGGAAGGGCTCATATGGAGCCAGGATTCCTGGGGTTCCAACTGCCTCTCTGAGACCCAGGACATCAGCCTTTTCTCTCCCAGCCAGTTATGTTACCCCTTTTGTTAAACAGAAAGGGAAGCCTCTACACTTTCTCATGATAAGACTAATTAAAGATCTTGACTAATGAAGTTTAAGAGAGCAGAGTGAAGGCTGGAAGCTCCCCTCTTCCTTCCGTGTGCCTCTTGCCCTGTTTGTCACTGGCTTCATTCTCTTTGTCTGCCTGGGTCAGTCCAGCTGGCCATCAGAGTTTCCAGACCGATGAATCACTCTTCCTGAGGTTTGTTTTTTAAAGCCTCCCCTCATTTTACATTTGACCCTATATGGTTCTTCCTTTTTCCTTCAAAAAGGGAATAATTTTTCTGTGCATGTGTGTGTGTGTGTGTGTCTATGTGTGTAATATGACAGTGAATGGGTGGGGTAGTAGGCTATTCAGCTGGGGAACATTTTTTCCTAATGATTCCTCTAAGGAGGCTGACTACTTCAGAGTCCCTCCAGGGGCTGAGTGAGAGTCTAGCTATGCCCAAGTGAATGTATAACTGAGAGATGGCTGGGGCATGTGCATGTGACAACCACTGTGTGTGACCGAGCATATGTAATGTGGGTGTTTGTGTGGCTTAGGGTGTGCTCTGCTGAAGTGGTGTCAGTGTGACTGGACAGTGTTGATGTGTATTGGAGATGACAGTGGGGGGGGGGCACTGTGTGAGCTGCTGAGCACACCACGTATTTGAGAGACAAGAGATAGAATGTGGTGTATTCTGTTAGGTTTTTTTGTTGTTGTTGTTGTTTGTTTTGTTTTGTTTTGGTTTTTCGAGGTAGGGTTTCACTCTGGCCCAGGCTGACCTGGAATTAACTATGTAGTTTCAGGGTGGCCTTAAACTCACCGCGATCCTCCTACCTCTGCCTCCCAAGTGCTGGGATTAAAGGCGTGCGCCACCATACCTGGCTTTCTGTTAGGTTTTAGTGTTCAGGGCTGGGTCCCTGAGACAAGAGCAACTCTCTGGGACCCCTGCTAGGTGGTAGGTACCAGCCTGGCTCAGAATGTTAGCCTGACCCTGGGAGTTCCAGATTGGAAGAACACTTTAGGTGGGGGGACAGCTCTTTGCTACAGCCAGCACAACTGGAGGTTGTGGCTAAGCGAACAGAGGGTTGTATTGGGGACTCCAGGAAGTAAGTTGCCTCTGAAGGGACATTGGTCTAGCCTGGGTCAGTGGGGTGAGCTCTGGCCAGTGAGGACCAGAAGAGAAGATATTTAGAGTGGTGACAGGGTTCAGTGCTGCTGCCTACATTGCACAGAACACTTGCCTTGGCCTGAGCTCCCAGCCCAGGGTGACCTTGGCCAGAGTTGAACTTAGTGACTTTGCTGGCTCCCATAGGGCCCCCACTCTTCTCCTCCCCCTCCTATACGGAGCTATGGAATGTCCTCTGGGATCATTGTCACAAAGACTACTAACCCTCTTCATCCAGTGCATAAAAAAGCCCCAAGCCACCAGGCCAGAGGGTGTGACTGGCTTAAGGTGACACGCTTCGGCCACTGACCTACCCTGGAGGGTTCTGGGTGAGACTGGAGTTTGGCGTTTACTCGGCCTCCTTGGCTCTCTACACTGTGGTCTCTACCCTCTCATCTTAACTTCCGGCGCCACCTCCCGGGAACCTCACCTGTCTGTCCCACTTTTCCTCCTGCCCCGGGCGCAGGATCCCCAGCCAGCCGCCTGGTGGCATCCTCCCACCCGCCCCGCCCTCTCCATCCAGCTCCACACTCCTCCATCACTTCCTCTTCCCCTCCTCTTCGCCTTTGTCCCTCCCTCCCTGGCTCCCTTCCCCCGCCGCCGCCGGTGGCCGACCCGCCCCTACCCGGGCATTGGCGGCTGCAGGCTGCCTGGCTGCTCGATCCGAGCCTGGAGCCGGCGGCGCGGGAGGTCGGCCCGCCCCCTCAAAGGCCCCTGGCTGGCTCACGACCTGCAGGGCCGTGGCTGGCAGGGGGTGAGTGGTCCGGAGGTCCAGGTTCGGTGGTGAGTCTTCAGCCCCAGGCAGCCCCGCAGAAAAGCTGGGCTGGGAGGAGCACCCCCCGAATGGTGGGCGCGAGAAGGGGGATGGGGACCTCTTCCCTCTTTTGGGGGTCTTCAAGCTATGAATCTGATGATGTGTGTCCAGAACATTTCTGAATGGGGGGGAGGGTCTGGCTTGGGAGCACTTCTCAACGGTGCAGACCTCATGTATCCCCACCGCTGGGCAGTCCCCTCCTTGGGACCCACCTCCAGAGCCTGTTGAGCAGAGGGCTTAGGTTGAGGGAATCCTCTGTTATAACCAAGCGGGGTCTCTGATGGGAAGAGCCAAGCCTTTTCCTCCCATCCTCCCCTCACCTAGCTTCCCTTTGGCCAGTCCATTCTAATTGTGCGGCCAGCAGGGCAGTAGTAACTGTGGCTCTGAGTGTGTGGGCATGTCTGCCCATATGCCGGCGAGCCCCGGGGTGTTTCTGAGGTCTGTGTGAGAGTGAGTCTGCATGAGGTGTATCCTTTTTGCATCTCTCACAGGCAGGATCCGCCCTCTCCTTTGCTCAGTGTGTTCCCTCCAGATGTGTAGCTCCTCCACCCACCTGCACACAACTGGACCTTGAGTCCCTGGCGGGGGTTTGGGAGTGGTGCACAATGACTTTGGATGGCCAAGGATTTCCTGGGCTTACAGAGAGAGCTGATTCTGAGGATGTAAGGTAGGAGTGGGCAGAGAGGGGGCTTCCTCCAGAAATATGCTGTCCAGGCCTCAGGGGCTGAAGGTGCCAGAGCTGGGGCAATGCCTGGGGCCCCTGAGTATACAAATAGAAAGTTAATTTGGGCTGGAGCTGGTCTGCTCTCTGTTCCGCTGCCCTCCTACCCACTCTATTAATACAGCTCCAGTGCCGCTGCCTGGCACCACTATTTATAGCCCAGAGCAGCACGGCCACACCTTCTGTAGGGGGAGGGACAGGACAGGGACCTCTAGGCTATAGGTGCCAGGGTGGAGGGTCCCTAGATACCCACAGCCTCTTTGGGTGGTGTTGGCACTACTGGGACAGAAGCCACTCCCCCTCCTTAGCTGCTTCCCAGCCTGGACTGTGTGGCCAGCCACAGCCCCTTTCCCCCATCACACTAGGGGTGAGTAGGTCTGTCTAGACCCTTCAAACTCATTTTTAATTAGCTTGTTAAAAGGCTGAAAGAAAGGGGGGAGCCCAGGTTTTTTTCGAAACAGCTGTGGTTGTAATTGGGTGGATGGTGTGGTTGACTATTATTTATCCCAGTTATGATTACTATGGGATCAACTCCTCTGATTGGTGGCTTGGCAGGGAAGGTTTCCCTACCTCTTCCAACCACCCATCAGCCTTTAGAACTGTTGGTGCCGCCTGCCTGGGAGGGCCTGTGGGTGTGTCAAAGTAGTGGCTGGCTTTGTCCACTGTGGTTTTCTGCTGTGAGCTTCTCAGACTGCTAGCCCCACAACCTCACATCAATGTCTAAGGTCCTAGGAAGAGGCCCCCTAGCTTCTCAATAGGGGTCCTGCCAAAATATCCACGTGGCCTGGGATGCCCCCTTGCCCTGCGGCCTGCCTGAGTTGAACTTTCTCAACGTCCAGGAATGTAGACATCCCTGCCAGACTTAGCTCAGACTGACATGAAGCTTGGGGCACCAAGTGGCACCAGATTGAATAGCCATGAGGCCAGAGCTACGGGGGTGGACAAATTGGAAGGGTGAGTGATAGAGAGCCCTAGGACTTTGGTTTCTCCCAGCATTCTGCAGGAGCCCTTGAGCACCAGGCATGGTCAGGAGGCAGAATTAATTCTGCCAGCCAGGCTTGAGCGCCTGTGGGCACACCTGCTGCTCTGCACACTCCTGAGCCCCTGGCTACATTTTCTGGCTCCCACACACCCGCCCCCTTCTATGCACTCGTACTTCCTGGGCAGGACTGGGCTTGTGTCACGACTGGGTTTGTGTCTACTGCCTGAGAACAGGCTTGGCTGAAGCTGGGCCCAGTGGCCTAGGCCTGGCTAGAACCCAAAGGAGACCAGGGAGCATCCAGGGGTTGCTTTGTCAGAAAGAAAGAATAGCAGCCACTCCTCAGACCTCGGAGAGGATGGAAGCCCTCCTAATGTTACATAACAGGAAGGAATTAGAGAAAATTATGAGCCCCACTAGGGCATCTGACTGATCTATCATGTTTCCCTTGTCCCCCTATGTCATAGATTTTTTAAAAAAAATTATTTTTATTTAATTATTTATTAGAGACAGAGAGAGGGAGAATGGGTGTGCCAGGGCCTCTAACCACTGCAAACAAACTCCAGACGCATGCCCCACTGTGTGCATCTGGTTTATGTGGGACCTGGAGAATCTAACTGGGATCCTTAGGCTCTGTAGGCATGCCCCTTAACTGCTAAACCATTTCTCCAGCCTGTCATAGATGTGTGTGTGTGTGTGTGTGAGAGAGAGAGAGAGAGAGAGAGAGAGAGAGAGAGGGAGAGATTCTGCAAGTGGTTGACTCTCAAACTACTCAAGGGGCATTTTGATGGATCATGGATACAGGTTAGAGTTGGGTGTTCATGTTTATGTTTACTTGTTTTTCCCCTTTGTTCTTTCTTTTTCTTTTTTTTTTGGTTTTTGCAAGGTAGGGTCTCACTCTGGTCCAGGCTGACCTGGAATTCACTATGTAGTCTCAGGGTGGCCTCGAGCTCTCGGTGATCCTCCTACCTCTGCCTCCCAAGAGCTGGGATTAAAGGCGTGCGCCACCATGCCCGGCCTTCTTTTTCTTTTTTTTAAATTTCACTTATTTATTTGCAAGCAGAGAGAGAGAGAGAGAGACAGAGAGACAGACAGACAGACAGACAGAGATTGAGCACACCAGGGCCTCTAGCCACTGCAAATGAACTCCAGACAAATGTGCCCCTTTTGGGTCCTGGGGAATCGAACCTGGGTCCTTTGCTTTGTAGGAAAACTCCTTAACTGCTAAGCCATCTCTCTAGCCCTCTCTCTCTCTTCTTTTCTTTTTGAGGTAGGGTTTCACTCTAGCTCAGGCTAACATGGAATTCACTATGTAGTCTCAGGGTGGCCTCAAACTCATGGCGATCCTCCTATCTCTGCCTACTGAGTGCTGGGATTAAAGGCATGTGCCATCACACCCGGCTCCTCTTTCTTTTTAAAACAAAATTTTTTTAGGGCTGGAGAGATGGCTTAGCAGTTAAAATGCTTGCCTGCAAAGCCAAAGGACCTCGGTTCAATTCCCCAGGACCCAGATGCACAAGGTGGCACATGTGTCTGGAGTTCGTTTGCAGCAGCTGGGGCCCTGACACGCCCATTCTCTCTCTCTCTATCTATCTTCCTCTCTCTCCAATAAATAAAGTGTATGTGTGTATATATATATGTTTTATTTTTGGGGGGTAGGGTCTCACTTTCACTCAGGCTGACCTGGAATTCACTAAGTAGTCTCAGTGCTGGAATTAAAGGCACAGGCTGCCATGGTGTTTTGAGTAGGGTTTTGCTGTAGCCCAGGCTGACCTGGAATTCACTATATTATCTCAGGGTGTCCTCAAACTCACAGTGATCTTCCTACCTCAGCCTTCCAAGTCCTGGGATTAAAGGTGTGCACCATGATGCCCTGTTCTTTTTTTTTTTTTTTTTTATTTAATTAATTTTTTGAGGTAGTGTCTCACTTGTAGCCCTGACCTGGAACTCACTATTGTATTCTCAGGCTGGCCTCACACTCACAATGATCTTCCTAACTCTGCCTTCTGAGTGCTGGGATTAAAGGTGTGCACTACCATGCACTGCATGCCTGGCAGTGTTCATGTTTTCTGAAGAATTTTCTCCACTTTCTTTTTTTTTTCAAGGTAAGGTCTCACTCTAGCCCAGGCTGGCCTAGAATTCACTATGTAGTCTCAGGGTGGCCTTGAACTAATGGCGATCCTCCTACCTCTGCCTCCTGAGTGCTGGGATTAAAGGCGTGCACCACCATGCCCAGCTGGAGTACTTTTGCATACATGACCTAGGGGAAGGGGTTAGTGGTACTGATTGTCCTGTTTTTCTTTTTCTTTCCCTCAAATATTTTTATTTATTTGACAGAGACACACACATACACACACAGAATATAGGCACACTAGGGCCTCCTGCCATTGCAAATGAACTCCAGATGGCATGCACCACCTTGTGCATCTGGCTTTATGTGGTGTTGGGGAATCGAATCCAGGCTATTAGGCCCTGCAAGCAAGTGCCTTTAACCACTGAGTCATCTCTCCAGCCCATTTGTCCCATTTTTCTGATGAGAGAATTAGACTTCAAGGTAAAGTAACTTCGCCCTTCGGTTTCATAGCTAGTGAGAGGAGTTAGGAGGAGGACTCAGATCTTGGGACTCACCTGCCAGTATGTTTTTTCCACTTTTCCCAGTGCTGTGGAGCCCTTCAGGGACCCATCTTAGGGCCAGGTAGGATTAGGTGTGTTTTGTGTAGATGCTAGGAGTGCAGATGGGGATGGCTCTTTTGCTAGTGCTGTGGCCTGGGCTGGCTTCAGCTCTGTGTCTCCCTTCTAAGCAGTTGCTTTCTCTGCAGGCTGCATGTTGTGTCTGGGTCAGTCCACCTTCCTGCGCTTCAATCATCCAGCTGAAGCCAAGTGGATGAAGAGCATGATCCCAGCAGGGGCCCGGGCCCCTGGGCCTCCCTACAGCCCTGGCTCTGGTAGGTGTTCATCTGGGTCAGGTGGCTGGGGGTGGTAGCACCCCTTGACATGTGTCCTTATCCATTTTAGCCACTATTAAGGTGTTAGGGCAGGACAATACCCATGGTCTGGGCTCACTGCCACCTGCCATGGGCTGGAAGAGGCCCAAGGCAGTGCTGCTTGGATCAAGTTGGGGAATCATGTGCCTAGAGGGATGGAGGGTTCTGCCAGCCTGAACTCTGCTGCCCTGGAAGATGCCACTCTGTGTCTGGGACCCTGGCCCTCTTGTGTCATCACCAGGGAGCCTCACTTTTGAGGAGGCCTGAGCATTACACTGAACCCCCAGAAACCACTAGTGAGTCCCACCTGCTGGTGATCATGCTCTTGGGCCCTGCCCAGCCCCTTAGGCCATGACATGCTGGCCAGTGACTCAGAGGAACAGCTGCAGTTAGTGTGTGAATTATTGATCCCTGGAGGAGAATTGGTGATTGTTCTAGGAACCAACACAGTCCCTTCAGCCAGCTGCCTGGGGGTGGGGGCAGATGAGGAGAATAGCAGTGTACCCAGGCTCCACACTGGCATTCAGGTGGTGGTGGGATGATAGGTGCCAGTGCAGTGGTAGGGCAGGTGAACATTTGTTAGGTTCACCTGAGAGGGAAGTTACCAGTGGGCCTGCATGTATCCAGCCTGAAGAAAGATGAGAGGTCACTGGGGTCAGTAGGATCCATGATAACCTCTAGTCATGTTTCAGACATAGTCCCATAATTTTGCACCCAAGCTGAATCTTAGAGCAAAGGCTTTCTCCTCTTCTGTCCCCACCTTTATTTCTTTCAGTCTGCTGAGGACTCATTTTGCTCCCACCCCCAGCCTTGTCATGCCATTCCCTTAGCTGTTTAGGCAATGGCTTAGCGACTCCAAACTCCTGGTTGGCTGACAAGGGTTGGGGCCAGGCAGGCTATCTCTATCCTGGCTTAATAGGATAATTGGAGGCACTGAGCTGTACCTTGAGGATAGCCAGCCAGGCTTCTGGGAATGACTTACTAGCAGCAGATCCCTCCCCTGGGATTGGATAAACTGGTGGAATTCACACCTCCTCATCCAGCCCTGACCGCCCCCCCCCATCCCCAATACCACCCTGGCCTCTGGCTGCTGTATTGGTAGGCTCTGATGTCCTGTTAGACTAAGAGGCCCTAGAACTTCTACCCAGCTCCGTGGTAAGGCCCCATCTCCTTTGCAGAGTGTTCACCTCCCCTTCCTGCCTAGGCAAGGGGGGAATATAGTGTTGAAGTGAGTTGGCAACAAGTAGACTTAGAAGCACATACCAGAATCGAGCTGTCCTGGCTGCTTCTCCAGAGCCTTCACAGCCCAGTGTCCCAGAAAGAGGTAGGGTGGTGTTCTCACTCTTGGGCATATGCGGCTCCCCAAAGCCAAAGACCAGAGCCTGAGACCTCTTTGCCTTTTCCCTCAGCTGAATCAGAAAGCCTGGTGAATGGGAACCACACACCACAGCCTGCCACCCGGGGCCCATCGGCCTGTGCCAGCCACAGTTCCCTAGTGAGCTCTATTGAGAAGGACCTGCAGGAAATCATGGACTCACTGGTGCTAGAGGACCCTGGAGCTGCTGGCAAGAAACCTGCAGCCACATCTCCACTGTCCCCAATGGCTAATGGTGGACGCTACCTGTTGTCCCCCCCAACCAGCCCAGGTGCCATGTCGGTGGGCTCCAGCTATGAGAACACCTCTCCAGCCTTCTCTCCACTCTCCTCACCAGCCAGTAGTGGAAGTTGTGCCAGCCACTCACCCAGCGGGCAGGAGCCAGGACCTTCTGTGCCCCCACTGGTGCCTGCCCGTTCCTCCAGCTACCATCTGGCCTTGCAACCCCCTCAGTCTCGTCCAAGTGGTCCCCGCTCTTCTGAGAGTCCCCGGCTAGGCAGGAAAGGGGGACATGAGAGACCTCCCAGTCCTGGTCTCCGGGGTCTACTGACTGACAGCCCTGCTGCCACGGTCTTGGCTGAGGCCAGAAGAGCCACTGAAAGCCCCAGGCTGGGTGGACAGTTGCCCGTGGTGGCTATATGCCTGAGTGAATACCCAACTTCTGGTGCCCGTAGCCAACCCACCAGCATTCCTGGCAGCCCCAAATTCCAGTCTCCAGTTCCTGCTCCCCGCAACAAGGTTGGAACCCTCCAGGACCGCCCTCCCAGCCCTTTCCGCGAACCTCCCGGTACCGATCGTATGTTAACAACCAGCCCCTCTCGCCAACTGGTGGGACGAACATTTTCAGATGGGTCAGCCACACGCACCCTGCAGCCTCCTGAGAGTCCCCGCCTGGGCCGACGGGGCCTGGACAGTATGCGAGAGCTCCCTCCTTTGAGCCCATCTCTGTCTCGACGTGCTCTGTCTCCACTGCCAGCCCGGACCACCCCGGATCCCAAGCTAACCAGAGAAGTGGCAGAGAGTCCACGGCCCAGGCGCTGGGTAGCTCACGGGACTTCATCAGAGGACTTTTCCCTGACTCTCGGGGCACGGGGCCGCAGGACAAGGAGTCCCTCACCCACACTGGGGGAGTCCCTGGCTCCTCGCAAGGGCAGCTTCAGTGGCAGGCTGAGCCCAGCCTACAGTCTGGGCTCTCTTACTGGAGCTTCACCTCGTCAGAGCCCCCATGCTCAAAGGAAGCTGTCCAGTGGGGACTTGAGGGTGCCTGTCACCAGGGAGCGGAAAAATAGCATCACGGAAATTAGCGACAATGAGGACGACCTCCTGGAGTACCACCGGCGGCAGCGCCAAGAGCGGCTCCGGGAGCAGGAGATGGAGAGGCTGGTGAGCAGATGCCAGAGAGGCTGCGGCTGTCCAAGACAGGGCCTCTGCCAGGGTTTGGGGCAGGCCAGCTGGCAGAGCAGGAGGGGTTGTGGACAGGGCCTGGACTTCTTCAGGATACACCGTAGTGACCAGTATCTCTTAGTCCTACTGTTCTGAAGAGGAACTTTGAAATCTCAGGCTTTAAATTCTTGCTAATTTTGTATTTTCTTCCTATGGCCAAGGTATTTGTTTTAATGTATAAGTTTCACATTTATCCAGGCATGACTAAGCTCAAGAAAACAAACCATAGTCATGGTGAGGCCTTGTAACTCCTTTTGAGAAACTCTCAGTTGCAAGGTTGAAAAGGCTGGGCCCAGAAAGTAAAATAGATTTGGCTCTATTTTATTTTCTATGCATGTGTGTATGTAGATATTTATTTTGGCTTTTCCAAGCCAGGGTCTCACTCGAATCCAGGCTGGCATAGAATTCACTCTGTAGTCCCAGGCTGGCCTCAAATTCACAGCGTCCTTCCTACCTCTACCTCCAGAGTGCGCTACCACACCTGGCTATTTTATTTTATTTTGAAACAAAATTTCATGTAGTCTGGGCTGGCCTAGAACTTGCTTTGAAGCCAAGGATGACCTTGAACTCCTTACTCCTTGCCTTCATCTCTGAGTGCTGGGATTACAGATGTGTGCAATCTGTAATGTGGTGCTGGGGACTGAACCCAGGGCTTCATGCATACTAGGAAGACACTCTACCAACTGAGCTGCATTCCCGGCTCTTCCCTCCTCCCCCCCTTTTTATTTATTTAATTTTTTGGTAGAGTTTCACTTTAGTCCAGGCTGACCTGGAATTCCCTATGTAGTCTCAGGGTGGCCTTGAACTCACAGCTAGCCTCCTACCTCTGCCTCCCAAATGCTGGGATTAAAGGCATATGCCACCATGCCCGTTGGTTGTTGTTGTTGTTGGTTTTGTGAGACAGGGTTTCACTTTGTTACTCAGAGCAGCCTTGAACTTGTTGTGTGGCCCAGCCTGAGCGTAAACTCAAAATCCTCCTGCTTCTACCTTAGAGTACTGGGGTTACAAGTGTGCTCCGCCATGCCTGGCTCCTGGAGCTGAGTCTTTAGAAACACTCCTGGTCCTCCTTTCTTTCTTCTCTTTGCCCTCTACAAATGGGTGGGAGCTGTTAACCTTGCTCTAAGAAGGGTCACCCCAGAGTGTGTTACTAGGCAAGAGGGGAAAACAGGGTGGCAGTCCCTGGCCAGCCTATGTGATTATATGTGTCTGCATGTATGCATATGGGTGCTGCAGGGGTTGGGTGTGGCTCTGGACAGCTGTCCTGGAGATGGCATCTGAGCTGGGTTGGGGCTGGGATTCCCCAGATAGCACAGGGAGCTCTGGGGGTTCTGGCTGCTGTGTGCATTAAGTCCATGTTCAGGAGCATAGATTTCGCCCTTCTTCCCTTGAGAGCAGAAGCCTGGGGTTCTTGGAGGCCCAGGAAGTCTGGAATAGGTGTGAGAGGAGAACCAGCGCTGAGGAGGTTTGTGTGGAAAATCTCTGGGAAGAGGCTGGGCAGTTTGTGAAGATGGTGTGGGACAGTGTGCTTGTGTCGGGTGGAAGGCAGGACCCTCAGTCCTGGGTCCTCATCTTGTGAGGGGCAATGAGCCTGACACAGGTAGTGCTGGGCCCAGCTCTCCCCACCCCCATCCCCACACACAAGCACACACCTCATCACCAGCCTCAACCTGCCCCACCTGCCACTTTAAGCTGGAGGCTGCCCGCCCTGCCCCTCCCACCTCAGCCTGGCTGCTTATCTGGGTCCTAGGGCGGGGGCGAGGCACTGGCCCAGCCTCTTGGGTGCTGAGGCTCAGTTCCTGGATTTTTTTTTTTTTTTTTTTGCCTGGCACTGGGCAGGCAGCAGGAGGGAAGCTGGGGTAAGTGTTGGAGGGTGAGTTGTGGCCAAACTGAAGATGATGAGACACTTGAGGAGGTCAGGGACTCCGAAGAAGCCTGGGAGGCTCAGGTGCTGACACCCAGGCTGTCCTATACATGGACACATGGGACCAAGACCAGGAACATGACTGTCCTGCTGGTCCCTCTTCACTTGAAGGTGACCACTTCTGGGCTGAGGTGTATAGGGAGGGGGTGGATTAATTGTCAGGCCCTAGAGTACTCATACCTGGGCCAGAAAGGCTGGCTGCCTAAGGTGACTTGAAGCTGAGGTAGGACAAGGACAGCATCCCAGGACTGCCTTTCCTCATGTGTGTGTGGGCTGAGTGTCGGGTCATGTAGGTCTGCTTTCCAGCCTTGTCTGTCTGCAGGTGCCCACCCAGCTGTATGCAGACTGTGTTTATCTGTGTGAGTGCATTTGTGCATGTCAGGGCTGGTGTCTTTAAGTGTACTGGCCTGGTAATGTTAGTATATATATGCCCGTGCACCCATGTGTGAGTGTGTCTATGTGGCAGTATAGCAGTATTTGGGCTAGTAGATGTGTGTATCTTCGTCAACACAAGCACCCGAGTTTTGTGTCTCAATATGGTCTTCAGGCTACTTGTGTGTGTTCCCATGTCTGTATGTATCCTTGTGTGGCCATTCTGGCCTAAAATGAAAAGGGAAAGGAAACAGGAAGAAGGGAGGGGCTGGCCACATGGACAGGTGGCACACAGCTCAGTTCTCTTGCCTATTTTTTCTTTAAGAAAAAAAATCTCTCTCTCTCTCTCTCTATGTATAGATAGATAGCTAGATAGATAGATTTTTTTTTTTTTTGAGGTAGGGTCTCACTCTAGTCCAGGCTGACCTGGAATTCACTATGTAGTCTCAGGATGGCCTTGAACTCACAGTGATCCTCCTACCTCTGCCTCCCAAGTGCTGGGATTAAAGGCATGTGCCACCATGCCCAGCTTATATTTTTATTTATTTATTTGAGAGAGAGAAAGAGGCAGAGAGAGAGAGAATGGGTGTGCCAGGGCCTCCAGCCACTGCAAATGAACTCCAGATGCATGTGCCACCTTACGTGGGTCCTGGAGAGTCAAACCGGGATCCTTTGGCTTTGCAGGCAAACACCTTAACCGCTAAGCCAACTCTCCAGCCCCTCTTGCCCATTTCGGAGGCACCCTCTTTCCCTCAGCTTCCCAGAGATCTTGGTGTTGGGACTATGCTAACAAAGCTGAGCCCAGAGCCTATAGTATCTGACACAGTCAGGTTCTAGCCACAAACAGGGATCAGACTCCCCCTCATGCCTTGCTCTGTCTTCCTCCCCAGGAACGCCAGCGCTTGGAGACCATCCTGAACCTTTGTGCTGAGTACAGCCGAGCTGACGGCGGACCTGAAGCTGGGGAGCTGCCCAGCATCGGAGAGGCCACTGCAGCATTGGCATTGGCCGGCCGGAGGCCCTCTCGAGGCCTGGCGGGGGCCATTGTGACCTCTGGACGGAGCACGGAGGAGCCTGGAGGTGCTGCACAGCGCCTGTGGGAGACCATGGAGCGTTCAGAGGAGGAAAACCTCAAGGAGGAGTGCAGCAGCACAGAGAGCACCCAGCAGGAGGTGGGGTCCACCAGGGAGTGGGGCCAGGGGCTGGTGTGATGAATGCAAGGGTCCAGTGAGGAGGGAGTATTGGAAGGCTCAGGCTTGGGAAGAGACCAGAGGTGTAGAACAGAGGAGGAAAGAAGACAAAGGAGATGACTATGACTTTCCCAGGCTATAAATGTGCTTTATGACTTGCCTTTCCTTGGGGCCCCACCCAGGCCTGGCACTCTGGTAAATCTTTATTCCCTGTAGCTGAGCACCTATTGCTCCCCTGGCGGAAAGGGGCATCAGCCTCTTGTCTCAGTCTAGCCACCCGTCTCTAAGTGCCCTGCCCTGAGGAATGGATGATGTGGTTTCTTCACCTTATCCTGCAAAGTTCTAGGCTCCTCCCACTGATGGCTTCCCTCCCTGGCAGCATGAAGATGCCCCTAGCACCAAGCTCCAGGGAGAGGTGATGGCCATGGAAGAGGAGCGGGCTCAGGTGCTGGGGCATGTGGAGCAGCTCAAGGTCCGTGTGAAGGAGCTGGAGCAGCAGCTTCAGGAGGCAGCCCGAGAGGTGAGGATGCTAGGAGAGCGCTGGTCCCAGGCCAGGGCCTGAGTGAGTTCACTGCCTTGACAAGGGGACCTTGATGTCTGCCCCCAGGCTGAAATGGAGCGGGCCCTGCTGCAAGGGGAGAGGGAAGCAGAGAGGACATTGCTGCAGAAGGAACAGAAGGCAGTAGACCAGTTACAGGAGAAGCTGGTAGCCTTGGAGACAGGATTCCAGAAGGAAAGAGACAAGGTAACCCACACCTGACTACCAGTGGCCCAGGAGAGGAAAGATGCCTTCCCTGGGGTCCCATACACCTCATCTCATCATCCATCCCGCACACCAACGTGGTCCATGTAGCCCTCCAGGGACAGGGGTCTTGTCCTCTGTGGATGGTGCCAGCTTAGAGGGTGCTTCCATGGGCTAGGCCTGGTATTTGGGCTCTCCTCTATCTGGGTCTCTACGCTGCCTCTGGGTGCCTGGGTGCCTACCATTGTGGCGGTTCATGGCCCATCTAGGAAGTGCCAAAGCCCTTTCTTGGGCAGTTAGCACAACCTGAGGGACTGGTGCTGGGGGGTGATTCGGGTTTGGGTTTTGCCATGAGGAGAACTCTCTCAAGCATGAATCAGTTGCTTAGGATGTGGTCTTTGGGAGATGGCCCTCAGGCCTCTGCTTCCCATCTTCAGGCTCTTCAGTCCCCTACCTCAGATGGTCCCAGCTCCTGCCCCTGCCCCTTTCAGATTTCGTGCCAGCTTGCAAGGGCCACTCCATCCCACAGGGGTCGTGTCAGCCATACCCAAGATGCCCAACAGCGTGCCATAAAGCTCTGAAGTGGAGAGGGTCCATCTATTTCTGGATTTGACAGTATTTTTCCAAGAATTTGATTTTCCTTCTGGAGTTTTTGAGTTCTTTTTCTCTTGTCCTCAGTACTGAGGATCTTTAAAAAATTTATTGTCCGTCCTTGTTTTTGTTTTTGTTTTTTTGGAGCTTTGGCTCTGGCCCCCAAAACCACACTCCAAAATTCTGTGCCAAATTAACTATGCTTGCCCATCAGGCCTGCACTAACGCCCCCTCTAATCACTGTCCTGGGCTCCCCGCATGCCCTTAACTGCCAGACCACCCAGGCAAGGCTGAGCCA
The DNA here is from genome assembly GCA_036365145.1 of Orientallactaga sibirica. Classification (NCBI taxonomy): domain Eukaryota; kingdom Metazoa; phylum Chordata; class Mammalia; order Rodentia; family Dipodidae; genus Orientallactaga; species Orientallactaga sibirica. The sequence goes on along the minus strand of JAEOAD010000021.1, from coordinate 18,571,756 downwards.
TACCAGCTTTTGCACTAACTCCATGGGCAACTTTGTGCCCCTGGTCTTCCCTTCTAATGTTGCCTTCTTCTTTTCTTGGTATGGGACCCCATGATGAGAAGGGAAACGGCAGGAGGGCACAGCTAAAGTTGTTCAATGGGGCATTGGCAGACAGGGTACAAGGGTGTATGTGGAGGGATGCTTGGCCCCAGAGCTGCTCTGTCTGAACAGCTCCTCCCACTAGGAAGACCTGAGCTGCTGCCTCCAGGACACTGGCAGTCTCCTTTAGGGCTGCTGCTACTGCTGGTGGTAGTAGTGCTCTGGCTATTTGCTCCACCCCCAGCCATCTAGAGCTGGTGATAAGGAGATCCAGCTGTGGCAAAGTCTTGGGGGTGTGTGGGCAGGACCTCTCTGCCCACTCACTGGCTACTCATCTTCGTCTTCCTGAATTCTGATACCTCAAGCAGAGGGGAGAATGGGTAGCTCACTACACCAAGCTTCACATGCTGTTGGAGAACCCCCACCTCTGAAGGCCACTTAGAACACAGGGTATTTTAAAGGAAGTGTCCAACAAAGAGGAAGTGTCTGAACCCCAAGACTTGAACTGATCAGGGCCTTCCTTCTGGGATAGGTAGGTGGTTAGGGGAGCAGGGTAGGTGCAGCTCAGCAGGCGTACTCCTGGGGTGAAGCTCAGCATTCTAGAAGCAGCCTGCCTAACCTCACTTCTCATTGACCTGGGATTGCTCTGATGCCTGGGCTTCACCTTCCCTCTGGTCCAGTTGTTTGAGGTGGTAGCAGTGAAGGTGTTGGTGATGGTGGTGGTGGTGAAGGTGGTGGTAGGAAGGTTTCACTTGGCTTCCCTTCCCAGCCCCCAAGCCCATGGCTCACTCTGGCTGTGGAATCAGTAATCATAGTTTCTCCTCTGCCTGTCCTTAGGAGAGGTGACTCACCAACTCCTCCCTTCATCCCCTTTCCCGCCCTCAGAGGTGTCATCTCGCCCCAGACAGAGCCATCCACTTCCTCCCTGTACCCACTCCTGGGGCTTCTATTACTATGGCAACGGCCAACTAATTGCAGCCCTCATGCCTACTGAAGTTCAGCCTTCCGTGCTGGCATCCCACCCCCACCTTGGGCAGGAGGGGGAGGTAGGCCATGGAGGTTGGGCTGGGGTCCCCTCTGCTGCAACGCTGTAGTGCTAACATCCTCAGCAAACCCATTCACATCCAAACCCTGAATCTAACCCGTACCATTACTTTTCCTTTACTTAAACCCAGGGTTAAATTTTGGTCTCTGGACAGCGGTGGAGAGAGCTTGAGACTGTTTTTTGCCATGTGGCATCATCAGTTTTAGCTTTGGTTTAGAGCGGAAACGGAAGGTCCCGTCCTGGGACGTACCCAAACATTTCTAGCCCAAGAGGTTCAGAGACCAACATTTCCACCCTTAACCTCCAACAACCCCTGCCTTTGTGACCTGGTCCGTGCCTGAGCCCTGTCTTATACCTCTGCTCCTAGCCTTGGTCTCTCCCCACCCCACTCCTCTTTCTCTCTCTTCTTCCTCCTGGCCCCTCCCCTCCCGGGCTTCCCGCGCGCCGGGCCGGAGTTGAGGAGTGTGTGTTCTCTCTCCCCTGTGCCCCGCCTCCCTCCCCTCCCGCCGACCAGGAGAGGGCGGAGCTGGCCGCGGGACGGAGGCACCTGGAGGCCCGCCAGGCGCTCTACGCCGAGCTCCAGACGCAGCTCGATAACTGCCCCGAGTCAGTGCGGGAACAGTTACAGGAGCAGCTGAGAAGGGTCAGTTCCACCAGCCCCCTCCCCCGGCCCCCGCGGGCCACCGCCCACACCGAAGACAGGAGAGCAGTGGGATGGGACCGCCTGGCCCCTGCAGTACCTGCCGGACACCAGGGTCGGTGCTGTGGTTTGGGGGGGCGGGGTGCGGGACAAGCAAGGTTGGGATGGGGTGGAAATCAGCTCTTCAGTGATGCCCGCGCAAAGGGCTCAGCCAGGCAGAGCAGAGGGAAGTCGGGCGGTGGGATAGGTTCGATCCCCAGGTTCCCCGGGTCCAGCCCCTACAACACATGCCTCTGTGGCCCGGCCCGTCCGGGCCAGAGTGGCTTTGCGAGCACCACCCAATCCCCCTGTTTATCACTGTCTTTGAAGGAGGCAGATGCCCTGGAGACAGAGACAAAGCTCTTTGAGGACCTGGAGTTCCAGCAGTTGGAGCGGGAGAGCCGCGTGGAAGAGGAGCGCGAGCTGGCCGGCCAGGGACTCCTGCGGAGCAAGGCTGAGCTTCTGCGAAGTATTGCCAAGAGGAAGGTGTGCCCTGACCCGCCGCAACGGGGTGCAGGGTGGAGGCCAGTGACTTGGGGTTGGTTATGACAGTTAATGACACAAAAGGCACCTGTTCTTTTGTGCTTCCCTTTCTTCCTTGGCAACAGACTGGTGTGAACATTATTTTTTAAACTCAGAATTGGATTCAGCAAAGGGTAGCCGATACTACTAAACCTTGACTCCCCTCCGTCTCCCAAGAGAAATATATGTTAGTTTAGCCAATTGGCCCAGGAAGGGCATCCACTTCGGTTCCATCTTAGTCCGGTCCTGGCATTGTTGAACTGTAAGGCAAGAGGACTGAGTGTGGTGTCCTGCCCCAGTCTGACACACTAATTCTGTGATCATTTACTTATTGCAGCCAGACTAGGCACAGACAGTGACAAAATGATGGGGTGGGTGTGAGAATGTTAGGAAGAGGCAGAAAGCAGTTGGGGAGGATGGCCCCAGGGGTATCCATGTCTGTGGCTTATGTCTGTACTGGCTCACACACGTGCAATTTGTCTAGCTAGAATGAGTGTGGAAAGCGAGGAATAGATCTGGGTAGCAGGTTTCAGAAATGGTGAGATGGAGACTTGCTGGTCAGCCTGGGCTTGGTGGTAAGTGAAGAGCTGCTGGGTGTCCCCAGTCCAGATCCCCTGCTTCTGTCCCTGTGCTCTGCTTTACACATGCATCCACTGTCCTGATGTGAGGAGAAGGAGAAGAAGAAAACTAGCAGTTCACAAGCATGTGGGTCTGTTCCAGGCATCCTGCCAGCAACCTTCCTTGGGGTTATCATGCTGTCCTTAAGTTGTCTCTTGTCCCCTTTTTATAAATAGGGAAATCAGGGCTCATAGAAGCTATTTGCCCAAAGCTGTACACTGTGTAAGTGTCAGAATCAGAGAGGGAACCTAGGTCCACTTGGCCCAAAGCCCATGCTCTTTCTGCTCTGCTACATGGGATCTGGGAGCTCAGACATCTCTTGACTCTCTTCTCCTTTTGGAGGGAATGCAGCCAGGAGCCTTAGGTCATTGGAGGTCGCGGTGAACATCAGCCCTAGGGACTGCTTCTCGGCCCTCCATGGTCATGCTGGGCCCTGGGAAAGATCTCAGTCCCTAAGTCCTGTGTGTGTGTGTGTGTGTGTGTGTGTGTGTGTGTGTGTAAATTCTTACCCATGCTTCTTCTGTGAGCCTTGTCCTCCAGCTATGGAGCGCCCTCAGGCTCTGTCTGCCCTAGAGCTCTGTGCACCTGTTCTCTCAAGTTCAGAATGGTTGAGAGAACTGGCCTTGGAGTCTAAACAGATCTGTTTCCAGTCTTTCCCCTTGAACTCACAGCGATCCTCCTACCTCTGCCTCCCAAGTGCTGGGATTAAAGGTGTGCACCACCACGCCTGGCTTGTTTTCAGTCTTAGCTCTACCACTTTCAGCTAAGAGACTTTAGCTCCTAAACATGTCGGTGTTCTTGTTATAAGACAAGCAAATGGCACCTGCCTAATAAGGTTAGGTGAGGTAACAGATGCAAAAACATTAAGCAGTACTCTTGGTTCTAGGTGACTTTTTTTTTTTTTTTTCGAGGTAGGGTCTCACACTAGCTCAGGCTGACCTGGAATTCACTGTGTATTCTCAGGGTGGCCTCAAACTCATGGCGATCCTCCTACCTCTGCCTCCCGAGTGCTGGGATTAAAGGCATGCACCACCACTCCCAGCTTCTAGGTAACTCTTCTAGGTGACTTTTTTGTGAGGATCCCTATCTACTTATCTAACTGCTTCAGTCTTGGTTTGGGCTCACTTAAGGTTTAGGTTAGCTCAAAGAAAGCTTCATGCCTTCCCTGTGTTTACATCACTGCTTTCAGGAAGCTCTCCTGGGACTAATCTAGCCTATTTCCCTTATTCTTTTTCCATTTCTTTCTTTCTTTCTTTCTTTCTTTCTTTCTTTCTTTTTTTTTTTTTTTTTTTTTTTTTCGAGGTTTTTGGTTTTTTCTCACTCTCTAGCCCAGGCCGACCTGGAATTCACTCTGTATTCTCAGGGTGTCCTCAAACTCATGGCAATCCTCTTACCTCTGCCTCCCGAGTGCTGGGATTAAAGGCATGCACCTCGGCTCCTTTTCTTTTCTTTTCTTCTTTTTTTTTCATTTCTTTTTTGACACATAATTGTTAAGCCAGGCACTGTGTTACTCTGTTGGGGTTGTGAAGACAGAAATGACACCTGTCCTGCCCCTGTATCTTACAAATGGGGTGGGTGGTGGTGGAGATAGATACAATTATAGATAGCAGCAAGACAAGGTGAATGGTAATATAGGATAATGTGAGCACAGAGGAGGGAGCAAAGAAATGGAATGGAAATCGAGGAGGGCTTTGGATGGGAGGTGGCATTCCATCTAGCCTTGGAGGTTGAAGAGGTTTGGGATGGTGGAGACAGGGATGGTCCGCTTGGGTCAAAGGAGTGCATAAGGAAGGCCAGAGAGTCCTATGTCACACCTGAATGTCTTTGAATGCTGGGTAAAGGGTTTTGCTTTATCCTGTGGGTAATGAAGAGCCACAGAACAATTTTGAGGAGAGGATTGACTTGACCTGCAGATGGGCTGGGGTTGTAGCTTAGTGTTTGCCTAGTACACATGAAGCCCTGCTTTAGTCTCTAACATCACATATACCAGGTGTGGTGGTGCACACCTATAATTCAACACTTAGAAATGCAAGCAAGAGGATCACAAGTTCAAGGTCAGTCTAAGCTGTATGAGAAACTTCTCCACAGACTGAGATGGGAAGATTGCTTGTACCCAGGAGCTCAAGGCCAGCAAAATCAGACCTCATCTCAAAAGCAAACTAGTGGAGTGTCAAGTGTCTTCTTGATGCATGCTTATAATTCCAGTACTCACCAGGAGGATTGTCATGAGTTCAAAGCCAGTCTGAACCACATATTGAGACTGTCTCAAAAACAAAACAAGCCGGGCGTGGTGGCGCACGCCTTTAATCCCAGCACTCGGGAGGCAGAGGTAGGAGGATCCCCGAGAGTTCGAGGCCATCCTGAGACTACATAGTGAATTCCAGCCTGAGCCAGAGTGAGACCCTACCTCGAAAAACCAAAAACAAAACAACAACAAAAAAAAAAAAAAAAAAAACAAGCAAACAATTACTCAAGTAATCAAGTAATATGGTATTTTTCCCCCCTTGAGGTAGGGTCTTACTCTAGCCCAGGCTGACCTGGAATTCACTATGTATTCTCAGGGTGGCCTCAAATTCACAGCGATCCCCCTACCTCTGCCTCCCAAGTGCTGGGGTTAGAGGCATGCACCACCACACCTGGCTTGTTTTTTTAAATATTTATTTATTTACTAGAGAGAAAGAAAGAGGCAAATATATAGAGAGCGAGGGAAGGGGGAGAGAATGGGTATGCCAGGGCCTCTAGCTCCTGCAAAGGAATTCCAGATACATGCATTTGTCTTACATGGGTACTGGTGAATCGAACCTGGGCCCTTAGGCTTCACTGGCAAGCACCTTAACCACTAAGCCATCTCTCCAGCCCAATATGGTATTCTTTTGAGAAACGTTAGGAAGGTTAGATAAGCAAGTGAGACTCAAAAGGGTACATGAGAACGATATTTTGTGGGAACATGAAGTTGATCCAAATGAGAGAGGGGAGGCAGGAGATACTCAGGCAGGAAGTGAAAGGCCTGCATGCTGGTGATGTCAGTGGGGGATGGGCAGATGAACTGTTCAGTGTCACCAGACTTGTGGAGCCATTGGCTGGTGTGAAGAAAGAGATTTATAGGGTTTGGGTTCTGGTTAGCATACCTAGTGGCACAGGGGTCACTAGTGCAGGAAGGAGGGAGGAAGGAGGTCAGGAAGGCGCTGCCAACTGAAGTCTGTTCTTGTGGGGTAAATGTTCAGTGAGCCTGGACTCTCTGGGCAAGTTGATCAGCCAAGCTTCACCTTGGGCTCAGTCCTATCTCCCCAGGACCTAATCAATCCACCCTGTTTTCTCAGGAGCGTCTGATCGTCTTGGACAGTCAGGCTGGGCAGATCCGCGCCCAGGCAGTGCAGGAGTCTGAGCGCCTAGCCCGGGACAAGAATGCCACTCTGCAGCTATTGCAGAAGGTAGTTGTCCTTGAGTCTGGTGGGACTGGGAGGGGGTGAGGAAAGGCGAGTATAGAAAGCTGGGGTGGGATTGCCAGCAAGGACCCCCTCTCTTCCTCCCTTGCTCTTCTCTGACCCTGCTGTTCTGGACTTGCAGGAGAAGGAGAAGCTGACGGTTCTGGAAAGGAGATACCACTCACTCACGGGGGGCCGGCCTTTTCCGAAGAACACCTCAACACTCAAAGAGGTACCGTGGCTGGGTCAGTCCCAGCTTTAGGCTCAGCAGGGATCCTGGGAGGTTCCAGAGCAGTGCTGCCATCTTTACTCCAGTGGTCAAGGCTGAGTTTGGGGGCTCTTCGTGAACTGGAAGGATGGCCATGGACTCTCCATGGCTACCCAATGTGCTCTTCAGTTGCCTTTTGGGTTCTTACTGATGTTACCATTTTAGGGGCTGAGTAATATATGAGGGGCACAGGGGCCCCTCGGTGGGATGGGTGGACAGCTCAGAGGTTTGTCTGTGAGGGGCAGACCTGAGTAAAAGGGAAACACAGGGGTCTAGGAGTTCTCAGGGCTCCCTAGGCTTCAGTTTGGAACCAGACTCAACTTAGGAGTAGGCACTGAAGCCCCTTAAGTGGTCCTTTGTCAAGGCTTTATATCTGGTGTGGGAGGTCCAGCCTGGACATGCCTGGTTTCCTGACATTTCTCCTCCTGTCTCACTGCTCAAACAGTTTAAGTCTGGGGCATGGTGGCTGGGCTGAGCATGAGGGATGAGGCCACTTACCATGTACCCTTCCTGTAGGCTCAGCTTCTCATCTCCGAGTCCTCAGGGATGGGGCTGGGGAACAAGGCTCTGGGTTCATTCCCAGGGTCTGCTCAGGCTGGGGGCTCTTCTGTTTCTTTAATCCCACCTGCTTCCACTCTGCTCTGCCCCAAAGCACAAGAGGTAATTCCATCTGACTGTGTACTCTGCTTTGCCCGCTGCCTGCCTGCCCGCCCACCCGCCTGCCCAATCACAAACCCCTTCTTACAGCTCTTTCCAGGGTGTAGGGCAATTCCTTCTCCTGGCTGGCAGAGTGTGGGAGTTTGTGTGAGTGTGCCATCCATAGAATGCCTGGGCAGTTTATGAGAAATAAGCATTGATTTGCATTTGAATTTGCACGCATCTGCATGTCATTCTCCACTGTTTACAACACACTGGAATCTCTGGCTCATTTTCTTTTTCTATGACCCTCAGAGAATAGTCTGGTCCTGGATCTAGGGTGGGCACCCTAGATAGGCAGACAGGCTGAGGATCATATCCTTTGGGGCAGCTCATTGTGGATTCCCAAGGCCCGAATATATGTGATGGGAATGATGGTCCCTGTCCTCCGAACCCACAATCTAGTGATAAGGGAATGGGTGCCCATTTTTCTGCTGGGCCTTTTTTTTTTTTTTTTTTTTGAGGTAGGGTCTCACTCTAGCCCAGGCTGACCTGGAATTCACTCTGTAGTCTCAGGCTGGCCTCGAACTCACAGCAGTCCTCCTACCTCAGTGCTGGGATTAAAGGTGTGCACCACCACAACCAGCAGAGAGAGAGAGGAATAGGCTCACCAGGGCCTTCAGCCACTGCATATGAACTCCAGATGCATGGGCCACTTTGTGCATCTGGCTATACATGGGCACTGGGGAATCGAACTCTGATTTTTAGGCTTTATGGACAAGCACCTTAACCACTAAGCTATCTCTCCAGCACCCCCCTTTTTTAAAGACAGGGTCTCATATAGCCCAGGCTGGTCTTAAACTCACTATGTAGTCAAGGATGACCTTGAACTTCTGATCCTACTGACTCCACCTCCTCAGTCCTGAGATTTCAGGAGAGTCCCAATATGCTGAACCTGAGACTTTTTATGCATATTGGACAAGTCAAGCTATATCTCCAGCCCCTGCCAAGGCTTTCAGCTATTCTCTGCTAAGGCCTCTTTTTCAGAGCTTGTCTTGCTCAGGTTCCAATGGTGTCTTCATTTTCCTTTACTAATTCCCAGCTCCTCTTCTGGTGAATAAGGCTCAAGGGACCCGTGTAGAATGGTGTGACAGTGTTGCATATGGGTGCTCTTTGGGGATGCCCAGGGAGATGAAGACAGATAAAGTTTTTTTTTTTTTTTTTTTTTTTCATTTTTTGTTTTTCAAGGTAGGGTCTCACTCTAGCCCAGGCTGACCTGGAACTCACTATGTAGTCTCAGGGTGGCCTTGAACTCATGGTGATCCTCCTACCTTTGCCTCCCAAATGCTGGGATTAAAGGCGTGAGCCACCACGCCCGGCAGATAAAGGTTTTTAAGATCTGGGCTTCACTCCTCAGTGGGCTTCCTCACCTGCCCTAGTCTAGGACCAACCTAGAGATGAGACTGTAAGGATCAATTCTGTGCAGCAATTAAATGCCAACTGGGTCACCAAAGTGGAGCTCAGGAGGAGCTTTCCACAGTCAGTTCTTTTTTTTTTTCTAGAGATGAGATTCACTCTGGCCCAGGCTGAACTGGAATTAATTCTGTCTCAGGGTGGCCTTGAACTCAAGTGGGTCCTCCTACCAAAGTGGAGGGATTAGGAGGAGCCACCACAGTCCAGTTCTTAACTGGACATGGTAGTGCATGCCTGTAATCCTAGCACTTGGGAGGTAGAAAAAGGAGACTTGTCATAAGTTTGAGGCCAGCCTGGGCTACATGGCTACATACTGAGTTCTAGGCCAACCAGGATTCTAAAGGAAGACACTGTCCAAAAATCTAGAAACAAAACAATCAGTTCTGTCTGCCCTTTTCAGGCCCTACTCATAGCCATAGTGGGCTGCTGAGAGTCCAACCCCATTCTGGATTTTGCCCTGGCATGGAGTGTGGCGTGCTGGGTACTTTGTTGACTCCCATTAACCTCTTCTCTGTCCCCTGCCCTGGGCATCCTAGGAGTATATGACCCTGGCTGAGGTTCTCCAGCTGTGCTCTTGCTTGGACCTCTATGCTTCTGCCATCTGTCCCAGCAGGTCCCCCCAGGCCCTGACTGACAGTGAGGTACCAGCCACAGAGGGTGCCCACAGGCCTCCTTTGCCCCTCAGCGTGGGTGGGAGCAGGGACCAGCAATCTGTCTTCTGCTGGCATAGGACTTGGTTCTTCTTCCCAGGGGCCTTCAGAGCTGTCCTCAGCTCCTGATGGCCTGAGAGGAGCAGGCTTTGCCTCCAACTCCCCAAGGAAGACACTGGTTCTCCTCTACTTCCTATCCTTCTCCCCTGTGGGCAGGGCCATCTGTTGGGTTCTCTTCCCATTAACCTCTTGTATTTCCTCTTGTGGCTGGCCTTTCCTCAAGTATGTGACGCTTGAGCAGCTAAAAGTGATGTGGGGCACCTCGCCCAAGCTTCCTGCCCTTGCACCAGGCCTGCCTCCCTGGGCTTCTACTACCCATGACCTGGTTCCCACCACCTGCCTTCCTCCCATGCTGCCCTCCTCCTTCGCTTCCATCATGCCTTCATCTAAGGTTGGTGGTCTGTGTGTCCTTACCACCCCCACCCCATGGTTGGCGTGGCTCTGTCTGTGTGTTGCCCCTACCCACTGGCCTCTGTGCTCTAGACCAGCCCAAGGGCAGTGCTTAGCACCTTCAGGCTCTGGCTGGCTGAATGGCATAGCGGTGTCTGTGCTCTGGAATTTGTGCCCTGACTGTTTTTCTGTGTCCTTAGCATAATCAGGGCAACTGTTGTCTCACTGTTTTTCTCTTCTCCTTGTGCCTTCCTTCCTTCCTTCCTTCCTTCCTTCCTTCCTTCCTTCCTTCCTTCCTTCCTTCCTTTCCTTCCCTCCCTTTCTTTTTACCTCTTTCCTTCCTTCTCTTTCTCCCTCTTTCCCTCCCTTCTTTTCTCCCTCCCTTCCTCTTTCCTGTACCTTGCTGCCCATATCTCTTGCATGACCTTCCTTACCTTCCCTCCAACCTTCCTCTTCCTCTTTTTTCTTCTTTCTCTCCATCCTTGCCCTTCCCCTGCCCCTCCAGATGGAGAAGCTGCTGCTCCCTGCTGTAGACTTAGAGCAGTGGTACCAGGAGCTGATGGCCGGGCTGGGGACTGGCCTTCCTGCAGCCTCCCCTCGCACTTCCCCCCCGCCTCTACCTGCCAAAGCTTCCCGTCAGCTGCAGGTAACCCCACACTGCCTGTCCTGCCAAGGTCTTGCTCCTGCCTGCTCTGGGAATCTGCTGCCAACCCCTAAACCACACAATGCACCTTGGGTCATGGGGTCAGTCCCGTAGGGCAAGGAGGGGTCTCTGGGTTCTGAGAGGGCAGTGAGGGTCTCTTCCCAGGCAGTCATCCTGCCATCTTGGTGCTCTGGGAAGTCAGAGAACCAGGCCTCTGAGTCCAAGAGGATGGCATTGACTGACCAATGGAAAGGAGTCCTCCCCAGAGCTTCCTGCCTAGTCTGGGTGCCTGACACGTTCTTGGGCCTATTGCAGCTGGAAGTAGTGTGTCCCGGGAAAGCTTCCAGTCTCTTGTTCTCCTAGTCTTCCCAGGGGGTGATACTTGGAGGCAGAGAATAGGGAGCAAGTACTCTGAAGTGGCAACCTTGGGGACTTCCTTATCTCCTGAGAGTTGCCATGGAGGCTGTGGGTCTACCTAAGCCTCCAGCAATATGCTGAAAACAGGTGGCGAACAAAGGTGCTTGGATAGTCTTCAAGTTTCATTCAGCTGACCTGCCATGGTGCCTCTGATTCTGCCATTCAGAGTTATTCTCATTCTCACAGCAAACGTGCTACACCTCCGAGACTGACCTCAGCCAGCATCCTGTGTTCTCTTTTGGAGGAGTTTGATTCATGTAACACGTGTGGCACCTCTAACCGGGTACCCAGCTGGCTAGAGACTTGGACATGTTTTGATGCGTTTAATCCCCACCACAGGACTTTGAGTTGGATGGTGTCGTTCTCAGTGTACAGATCAAAGGCCGGGGTGCGAGAAGGCTAAGTTATCTCATCCAGGTCACACAGCGAGGAAGCAGCAGGGCTTCTGCAGAGAATCAGAGCTCCTGACTCCGAAGACCACATTCACTGTGTGCACTGTGCAGGAGCTTAGCTTATTTAATCTACTTCTGCCTCTTCCTTTGCAGACAGGAAAGCCCAGGCAGGCCTAGGGAGGGCTCAAGGTAGCACAGTGACAGAGATGAGACTTGAAAGAGCCTGGCCCCTGCTTGTCTCCTGCATAGCTCTTTCCAATGACACTAACTCCTTGCATTGGTTGGTTTACAGGTTTGTTCTTAGGCGTGACATTGGCTTAGGGAGGAAAGGCCAGGAGACTCCACAGCTGCCAATGGCATCTGCCCATTGAGCTAGTCCAGGTGGCTCAACTCTGTTGTCAGCTGGAGCCAGAAGGCCTTAGAGGCCCTGTGCCAGGGCAGTACCGCAGATTACAACTGGCCTAGGTGGTGTGTGGTGCCATCTAGTAGGGAAGTCAAGAGTCACAGGGTTATATCACTTTCTTCCAGGTTTACCGCTCCAAGATGGATAGCGAGGCCACCAGTCCCCTACCCCGGACACGCAGTGGCCCTCTCCCCTCCTCCTCGGGCTCCTCTTCCTCTTCCTCCCAGCTCAGCGTGGCTACCTTGGGCCGTAGTCCATCCCCAAAGGTCTGAGGACATCGTGTGGGGGGGGGGGGGGATGGAGGCTGGCCATGCTGGGCAGAGGCTAAGGCTGCCTATGTAGGCCTCAAGGTGAGGGTGGGATCCTCTGAGCCCAGGTGCCAGTGTCCCATCCCCTCTGCAGAGTGCTCTGCTTGCCCAGAATGGCACGGGCAGCCTTCCTCGCAACCTGGCAGCCACACTGCAGGACATAGAAACCAAACGCCAGCTGGCCTTGCAGCAGAAGGGTGAGTGGCTCCCTGGGGGGACCCCTTCACCTCATGCATGCTCATACCTATTACAAGCTGTGTCTCCTGACGTTGGAATCTGGGCAAGAACAGAAAGGATTTAGATTGAACATTTCAGGATAGTTTTCCAAAGACCCCAGGACAGGGGACAGAGGCTGTGACCCTGTGACATCTTCTTCCCAGAAAGCCCAGCCAATAAGGGGAAGTCCTTGTTGAACCTGAGTAGGGCTAGACATTGGTGGCATGGGGGTAGACTTGATGGCCCCAGAAGTGGTTTTCTGAGACACTGACTTCAGGGACCCAGGAGTCCTTGTTGCTTGTGTCCATTTTAGTAGTTTTGAAAGCCCATGTCTGTGCCTCTCTCTCTCCTTATCCCTTCTGTGTGTCTCTCCTGCACCCTCTGCCCGGGGTCCCCCCACACCAGTCAAGTTGCTTCCTGCCGAGCCCCTCTCACCCGACGACCCAGCAGGTAGAGAGTTAGTCACGGAGGACATTGCTTTTGCCAGGCAACCCCGGCATCTGCATGATGAGTCCTGCCCAGGCCCCACTGCCTGCAGGCACACCCCCTAGGCTGAGCTGGGCTAGGGTGCCCGGCTGGCCTCCCCTCCAGCTCATTTCCCTGCTGCCTCAGCTACGCTCCTCTGCCTCTTCTGCTCTTGCTTCTGCATTGTGGAGTGCCTGTGAGGGCACCCTGGTACTCAAGGGTTCCAGCCAACTCCCCTTCCTCCTGTCCCAAATGGCAGGATGGGTGCATGTGCCCTGATCTATGGTGCAGGCCTTAGCTATGAGCTGGGGCAGCTTGCTGGCATGCTGCTTGGGGGCCACCTGGGCAGATCTGGTGTCCAGGATGCAGAGAGGACCCTGAAACCAGACTGTGACCAGTTATAGAGGCAACTGAAGCATTGGCAGTGCCACATGCCTGGAGCTGGGGCTTGGTGTTAACCTCTCCCTGCTTGCTCCTCCCTTTGTCTGTGACACTTCAGTGTTGCCCCCCCCCCCCGTGGGTGGGTGGGTAGGTATCTCACTGTGACTCCCGCTGTCTCTCCTGCAGGGCAGCAGGTGATTGAGGAACAGCGGCGAAGGCTGGCTGAGCTGAAGCAGAAAGCGGCAGCGGAGGCTCAGTGCCAGTGGGATGCCCTTCATGGGGCAGCTCCCTTCCCCACAGGCCCCTCGGGCTTCCCCCCACTCATGCACCGCTCCATCCTGCACCACCTACCGGCTGGGCGGGAACGTGGGGAGGAGAGTGAACATGCCTACGACACGCTGAGTCTGGAGAGCTCAGACAGCGCCGAGACCAGCATCTCCACAGGGGGCGCCTCAGCCTGCTCCCCTGACAACATGTCCAGGTGACTCCACTCCCATGCCCAGTCCTTCATTTCTGCCAGATGTCCCCCCTCAGTTCCTTGATAAATTCCTCCTCTTCCTAACTTCAACCAGTGCCAGCGGTCTGGACATGGGCAAGATTGAGGAGATGGAAAAGATGCTGAGAGAAGCTCATGCGGAGAAGAGCCGGCTCATGGAGTCCAGGGTGAGGCTGACTGGGGCCAGGAGGCCACAGGGGGTGGGCACAGAGCTGCCCTCTGCCTGCCAAGAGCCTGCAGTCTACCCCAAGCCCTTCCACCCACATTAACTATGCAACATTCCTCTGGGATAGAAAGTGTTCCACAAGTTTATGCTTCTCAAATGGGGTATGGAAGGCTCACACAGGCTACAGCTTTCCAGCTCCAGAGTACAAGGCAGCAGTCACCATTGTTCAGCCATGAGTTTCCTGTATGCATCTCCAGTCTTGGGGCCCCTTCTGTAAGCCTTGTGGGAACCCCAGGGAATTTTGATTCCTTTCTGCCTATATAGCAGGGCATTCCTTTTGAGGATAGTTAGGAAAAGCAGGAAGTGGTGGGGGCTTGAGGTAGAGGACAGAAGAGGAAGCAGCTGTCCAACCAGGAGCCCTGGGGTAAGTAAGGCTGAAGGAAGTCATATCCCCTTAATGTGTGGGTGGAGCTGAGGCTTGGCAAAGAGGGACCCAGGGTTTATCCTGGGCATAAACAGGCAGAGGAAATCTGCCTAGGAGGAAGGTTACAGAATCTGCTAAAGCTGTTCTGTTCTTGTTTGAAGCACTCTGCATTCTTTTCCCTTTCCTTCTCTTTCTTTTCCTTCCCTTCCCTTCCCTTTCCTCCCCTCCCTCTACTCCTGGGCTCAAGCAATATATTCCCCCCCTCCGCCCTTTTTTTTTTTTTTTTTGTTTTTCAAGGTAGGATTTCACTCTAGTCCAGGCTGACCTGGAATTAACTATGTAGTCTCAGGGTGGCCTCGAACTCTCGGCGATCCTCCTACATCTGCCTCCCAAGTGCTGGGATTAAAGGCGTGCACCACCACACCTGGCTCCCCCCTTTTTTTTAAGATTTATTTTTATTTATTTATTTATTAGAGACCGGGGTGGGGGAGAAAGGGGGAGGAATGGAGGGACGCGCCAGGGCCTTCAGCCACTGCATATGAACTCCAGACGCATGTACCACCATGTGCATCTGGCTTACGTGGGACCTGGAGAATCAAACCTGGGTCCTTAGGCTTCTCAGGCATGCACCTTAACTGCCAAGCCATCTCTCCAACCCCAATATCCCTTTTTTTGGGGGGGGGGGAAGTTTCGAGGTAGGGTCTCACTCTGACTCAGGATGACCTGGAATTCACAGGGTGGCCTTGAACTCACAGCGATCCTCCTACCTCTGCCTCCCAAGTGCTAGGATTAAAGGCGTGTGCTACCATACTCAGCTCTAATATTCCTTTTTAAACTTTGAATCACTTGAGGTGAGGATGGAACCCAGTGAGCATGACCCAGCAGCTATAGGGGCTAAAATGGAGTAGGGCTGATCATTTGGCTAGACAGCCAGCGAAAAAAGAATGTTTCTAAGCATTATGTATAGCAAAGTAAAACAAATTCATAAGCCTGTCTTGGCAGAGGGAAAGCAGGAGATTGTGCTAAGCTTTTTTTTTCAATTATGATTTAATTAAAATTTATTTTAAGAGAGAGTAGAAGCTGAGAACCTCCCAAACTGAAAGTGGGGGAGTCCTCACAACTGGGAGGGGTCCTGAGGGAAAATCCCTGTGCTAAATTTTGAACTGAGGAGATAGCAATGATATAGAAGTCTTTATCATTAGTTAAGTCATCCTTTTAAAATTACTTTGGAAGGCCAGCCGTGGTGGCGCACGCCTTTAATCCCAGCACTTGGGAGGCAAAGGTAGGAGGATCACCACAGGTTCAAGGCCACCCTGACCTGAGACTACATAGTGAAATCCAGGATAGCCTGGGCTAGTGCAAGACCCTACCTGGGGGGGAGCTGTTGGACTGGAGAGACGGCTTAGTGGTTAAGGCACTTTTCTGTGGAGCCTAAGGACCCAGGTACCTACATAAGCCAGATGCACAAGGTGGTGCATGTGTCTGGAGTTCTTTGCAGTGGCTGGAGGCCCTGGCACACCCATTTGCTCTTTCTCTATCTGCCTCTCTCTCTCTCAAATAAGTAAATTAAAACAAACAAAAAAGAGGTTAAAAAAGCATGTTTTAGAGCCGGGCGTGGTGGCGCACACCTTTAATCCCAGCACTTGGGAGGCAGAGGTAGGAGGATTGCCGTGAGTTTGAGGCCACCCTGAGACTTAGTGAATTCCAGGTCAGCCTGAGCTTGAGACCCTAAAGCATGTTTTAGGAATTGAGATAAAGTTACAAGAGTCTCATTTGTTTATTGAATACTACTTTCCTGCTGGGTACACTACTGGGAAATAAATAAATAAATAAATTTTTAAAGAAAGAAAGAAAACAGTGGCCCCTTGAGTAGTCACTGAGCAGATTTCTTTCTTTCTTTTGTGCTGCTTTTGAGGTAGGGACTCACTCTAGCCCAGGCTGACCTGGAATTCACTATGTAGTACACATGTACACATGACCTCAGTGAATTTTCACTCCAGTCCCAGACTAGCCATACTGAAGCCCATTTTTCAGATGAGAGAGTTTAAGATAGTTTAAGTAATTTTGTCCGTAGTTGTGGCAGAGTCAGGTTTTGAAGCTGGTACAATCACACTTTAAAGTATCTATCCTTAGCCAGCAAGACTCCTGGAGAGGGTGGGCAGCTGAGAGCACTGATCCCCCCTGGTTTTGTGTGCAGGAGCGGGAGATGGAGTTGCGGCGGCAAGCCCTAGAGGAGGAACGGCGGAGACGGGAGCAGGTAGAACGGAGATTGCAGAGCGAGAGTGCCCGCAGGCAGCAGCTAGTGGAAAAGGAGGTCAAGATGCGGGAGAAGCAGTTTTCTCAGGTGAGTGGATGGCAGGTACAGCAGTAGTTGGGAATGGCTGGGTGTGGTGACACCTTTACCATCACGTCTTTAATCTAAGCAATTGGGAGGTAGGGGTAAGAGTACTGCTGTGAGTTCAAGGCTACCCTGAGAATATATAGTGAATTCCAGGTCAGCCTGGGTTAGAGCAAGACCCTGCCTAGAAAAAAAAAAAAAAAAAAAAAAGGCAGAGGTAGGAGGATCACTGTGAGTTTGAAGCCAGCCTGAGACTACATAGTGAATTCCAGGTTAGCCTTGGCTAAAATGAGACCCTCCCTCGAAAAACCAAAACAAAGAAAAGAAAACAAAAAAAGCCGAAACAACCTTAAAACAACAACAAAACCATATTGAGAAAGAAAGAGAGAAGGAAATGAGTGAAGGGGAAGGGAAGGGAAGGGTATGGTATGGTAGGCTAGGGTCTGGACAGGCCTCCAGAGATAGAAGCTGTGAGTGGAGAACTAGGATGGCAGATGCAGAAAAGTGACACAAGTGTCTACTGTTCATTTGCAGAAGCAAGAGGCCCTGACACACGCACATGTGTGTGTGCACATGCAAACAAGTAAAAATAAAAAATAAAGGACCAGGATGGCTGTCCTTGGCTGCCCATAGCCTCGTACCTGCTTTGTGAGTCTGGTACTCCTTTATGACCCTGTGAGGCCCCTCACCTCACAGGACTTTCTGTCTCTAGTCCCACCATCAGTGGACAGCTTCACCCTGACTTTTGGGTTACACCTTTAGGAGAGGCTTTCAGTAGCTTCTTCTTTTTTTTTTTTTTTTTTAATTTTTAAAAATTGTTTTATTTATTTTTGGAGAGAGACACAAAGAGAGACAGACAGAAAGGGAGAGGGAGACAGAGATGGGCACGCCAGCAGTCTCTCAGCTGCTGTGAACGAAATCCTTATGTGGGCGCCCCCTTGTGGTCAAGTGCGGCATTGCGCCCTTGAATCACTTTGCATCTGGCTAAATGTGGGACCTGGAGATTGGAACCGGGTTCTTTGGCTTAGCAGGCAGGCGCTATAACCGCTAAGCCATCTCTCCAGCCCTCAGTAGCTTCTTTTTGAGCAGGAATCCATCCTTGTTTAAAACAAGCCCTTGTCTGGGAGATGTGAGCAGGTAGCAGGAGAAACAGGACTGGGCAAGGATATCCACCTATGTCTGGTCCCTGAGCCTGACTTGTGAGGACCTGTAGGACTCAGATGGATTGTCCCTTCTGACTGGGTCTCCATTGGCTTCCCTTAGGTAGAAGTTCTCTTGGATCTCCCTGTACTGGTGATCAGCAATCACATCTCTTTTATTTTCTATAAGAGTCCCCAAACTGGTGTGAGAATCCAGAAACAATGAGAAACTCTGGTTGTAAATCTTAGTTAAACCTAGTTCTTCCTTTCTGCCCTAATCTGCAACAGCTCTGGAACTCCCTCCTCTAGCTTCACCACCAGGGTCTGATATGGGAGAAGACTGCACTTAGCCCAGTTTTGCATTTCCTCTTGTAATTGTGCATTTTATTATTTTTAAGTAATTTATGACATTTCCTTTACTTGACATTTTAATTTTTTTCTGGGAAAGGAAGGGCGGAAAAATATTTTGGTTCCCTAATTCTGGTTAGTAACAGAGTTGGAATAGACCATAGTGATTAGTATAAAGTGTTTGTGTAACAGAGAAGAAAACAGAGAGGATATAGCTAAGTGGTTAAGGCATTTGCCTGCAAAGCCTAACAACCCAGGTTCCATTCCCCAGTACCCACATAAAGCCAGATACACAAAGCAGCACAGGCTGGAGTTCATTTACCCTGGAGGCCCTACACCCATACTCATTCTCTTTGTATCTCTCTGCTTGCAAATAAATAAATAAATAAATTTTTAAAGAAAGAAAGAAAACAGAGAGCTGTAACCCAAACAAAGCCCCTTGAGTAGTCACTGAGCAGATTTCTTTCTTTCTTTTGTGCTGCTTTTGAGGTAGGGACTCACTCTAGCCCAGGCTGACCTGGAATTCACTATGTAGTCTCTCAGGCTGGTCTTGAACTCATAGTGATCCTCCTACCTCAGTCTTCTGGGTGCTGGGATTAAAGGCATGAGCCACCATGCCTGGTGCAGATTTTCTATTATATTCTATTTAACAAAATCTTTTTGCTGGGGATGGAACCCATGGCATTGAACATGGTAGGCAAATGTCTACCACTGAGTTGTACCCCCAGCCTGAAAGAGCAGACGTTTGATTTCTTTTGAGACAGGGTCTCACATAGCCCAGGCTGACTTGCAACTTCTGTGTAGCCAAGGATAACTTTGAGCTTTTGTGTGTGGGGGGGTGGTGTTTAGAGGTAGAGTCTCACTGTAGCCCAGGCTGACCTGGAATTCACTATGTAATCTCAGGGTGGCCTTGAACTTGCCCCATCCTCCTATTTCTGCCTCCCAAGTGCTGGGATTAAAGGCATGTGCCACCACGCCCAGTTAACTTTGAACTTTGGATATTCCTGCTTTTATATACCAAGTGCTGAACTTAGTGTGTGCTACCACACCTGCTTTTATGCTAGGGACTGAAAAGTCTCTATGCATGCTAAGAAAGCACACTACCAACTGAGCCACACCCCTAGTTTGAAAGCACATTTCTTTCTTTTTTTTTTTTTTCCCCCGAGGTAGGGTCTCACTCTACACCAGGCTGACCTGGAATTCACTATGTAGTCTCAGGGTATCCTTGAACTCATGGTGATCCTCCTACCTCTACCTCCCAAGTGCTGGGATTAAAGGTGTGCACCACCATGCCCAACAAAAGCAATTCTTTTTTTTTTTTTTCAAGATAGGGTCTCACTGTAGCTCAGGCTGACCTGGAATTCACTCTGTAGTCTCAGGCTGGCCTTGAACTCACCGCCATCCTCCTACCTCTGCCTCCCAAGTGCTGGGATTAAAGGTGTGTGCCACCATGCCCGTCTCAAAAGCAAATTTTTTTTTGTTTTTGTTTTTCAAAGTAGGGTCTCACTCTAGCTCAGGCTGACCTGGAATTCACTATGTCATCTCAGGGTGGCCTTGAACTCATGGCGATCCTCCTACCTCTGCCTCCCAAGTGCTGGGATTAAAGGTGTGCACCACCACGCCCGGCTCAAAAGCAAATTTTTTATTGGACTTTTTTTTTTTTTTCGAGGTAGGATTTTGCTGTAGCCCAGGCTGAACTGGAATTCATTCTGTAGTCTCAGGGTGGCCTCAGACTCACAGCAATCCTCCTACTTCTGCCTCCCAAGTACTGGGATTAAAGGCATGCGCTACCACGCCCGCCTTGGACTTCTTTTCCTAGAGTGTGCACATGCACACATCTGGCCTCTTGCTTATTCTGTCAGCCCAAAAGGGAGAGGAGGGCCAGAGAGAACACAGCCATGGCTGTGGCTTGGTCATAGGTGGGAGAACTAAGGAAGGAGGTGTTTAGCATGTTGCCCAGGCCTAGGTAGAGTCAGCACAGGCATGATGGTCTACTTTTGCCACAAGCCCTGGGAAAGAGTGACAGGCACGAGGGTTAGGAGGAAGTGATGTGAACTTGTGGAGCATTTAAAACTGAAGCAAGGGCTGAGTGTGGTGGTGCACACCTTTACTCCCAGCACTCGGGAGGCAGAGGTAGGAGGATTGCCATGAGTTTAAGGCCACCCTGACACTACATCATGAATTCAAGGTCAGCCTGGGCTAAAGTGAGACCCTATCTTGAAAAACCAAAACAATAAAATAAAAGTGAAGCAAGGGTCCTGAACAAGAGAGTAAAGGGGGTGGGGAAGAGGACCTTTTACTAACCCTGTCCTTGCCCCCAGGCCCGGCCCCTGACACGCTACCTGCCCATCCGGAAGGAGGACTTTGACTTGAAGACCCATATCGAGTCATCAGGCCATGGAGTGGACACCTGTCTGCATGTGGTGCTTAGCAGCAAGGTAATCGGCTTGCATGGGCCAAGCTGCTGGGGAGAGGGTCCTGTAACTAAAGGTACCTCCTGGGGGGGGCCTTGGAATAGTGGCTTCAATCCCTGTCCCAGCCCAGCCAAGACTGTCCCAGAGAGAGATGCAGACACAGGTACTGGCATGTACCGAAGGAGGCTGCTTAGGGACAGAGGCTCAGGAGCTGCACCACTGGATCCCTCCTCACTCTGCTTCTCACTAGGTCTGCCGCGGCTACTTGGTCAAGATGGGCGGGAAGATTAAGTCGTGGAAGAAGCGCTGGTTTGTCTTCGACCGGCTCAAGCGCACTCTTTCTTATTATGTGGGTGAGTTCCCACAGAACTACCATTGATCCAGTCACAGCTGGGACCCTTGGATGCCAACACCTTTGATAACTGATCTGCTGGAAGCAGACCAAGCTTCCAAGTAGAGGGCCAGAGGCTCAGATAGGCCTTGACTTCTCCTCCTTAAGATATACAGAGATTACCTGGTTCCTTTCTATTCATTCATTCATTCATTCATTCATTCACTCACTCACTCACTCACTCTCTCATTATTTACTCTGCCTTGTCATTGAGCATCTAATACATTCCAGGTACTATTTTAGACTCTGGTGACAAGAAAGGTGGCTTTGTTCTTTTTCTTGGAGCTTATTGTCAGGAAAGCAGATACTGAACAGAGAGTTAAAACAAAGCACAATAGGTTTGCTGACAAAGCAACGGTGCTGTGCACCCATTTTACAGATAAGAAAAATGAGGCTCAAAGAGGCTAAGTAAACTGCCCATTGTCTCAGCTCCTAGCTGAGGGGAAGAGAGCTACTTGTGAGAAGGAGCAGGAAGAGAAACCATCAGATTCAGAAGGCCAGGAGGCAAGAAGCCAACACTGACCATGTGCCAGGTGCTGGGTTGGCACTTGGCAAATGTGACCTTACTTCATGTCTGTGAAACAAAAGGAGACCAAGTTGAGGCGAGTAGCAGAAAGGGGGAAGGCCAGCCGAGGGAACTTATATTTGCAAGCCGGAGGCGTCACCAGCAATGATAGATGCTACAGGAAGGCCAAGAATGATGTGGCCCAAAAGCCATTCGACCGGGAGGTTGGGGTTTGTAGAGAGAAGGCTTGCTGCTGCGCACGGGGCCCAGAGCCAGACTGCACAAGACCAAAGATAGGTGGGCGGGAAGGAAGTGGGCAGGAGTGTGTTACTATTTCCAGTGAAGGAAGGAGCGGGAAAGAACAGGGACTGGAGGGTGGCCAGGCCAAGAGCCTGGTCCTTGTGCCAAGGAGGAAATGCTGGAGATGGGAGGGGGGGCTACTCCAGGACCTGGCAGTGTCTTGCCTGCTGGGCCTGAACTCTCCTCCTGCTACTTGGTGGGAGCCACTCACCACAGGACAGAATCACATCAGATACTTCCTCTGTAAAGTCTTTTGAGGCTCCACTGTAGCTGGAGTGGTTCCCACCCTCCTCTAAGCTCCTGTAGTCATCCTGGGTCTGTCTGCCATGTGACATCAGCCCAGGGCATAATGATGTAGTGACAGATGCCACGTTATGTGCCCAACATTTCTGAATGTGCTCTTGCTTTGCATACTCGTAACACCCTCCATTGTGTAGGTGTGCTCCTAGAACTCCCCACCACACTGGCGAGTGACTAGGCTGAGTGACTGTCTCCTTCCCACCATATTGTAGGTTTGTAGGAGAAGGATTTGTGACTTCTTTCTGCATGCTAGTGTCTAGGATTGGATCCTTCTTCACTGAACACCTGCTGTGTGCCTGGCACATAGCTTGTTCGTGTTGGAGGTAAACCTAGGGAGGAACAACAGAAGGCTCAGATTCAGTATGGTGAGCTCTCTGCAGAGGGTTCACAACTCTTCATTCTAGTGGGGGTGACATCTTCAGAGTAGGTCTTGAAGGTTGCTTATGAGTTTGTAAGAATATGGGCAAGAGAACATTCCAGTGTACATAGAGTGAAGTGGCAAGGAGACAGTGAGAAGCTCAGGTGGGTTGACAGACTTGGCTGGTGCAGGTGAGGCTATGAGACAAGCTGGACGGACATACTGACACCAGTGTGCGAATGGGCTTTGCCAAGACACGGAGGCAGAGGTTCCAAGGAGGAACCAGTGGAGAAAGTTATGGACTGAAGTAGCAGGATCAGGCTTGCTTTCGGAAGCTCATCCACTCTGGGGGCAGATGAGTGGCAGGACCCTTAGGAGGCTGGAGCAAGGAGGTAACACTGCAAGCCATTCAGGGCTTGGGCCTGAAATAACCTGGGGTGGGAAGGAGCCCATGGGGAGGAGCTTACTGACAGCTGTCCCCTCTGAGCTCTGGGATTGTGGTGTCCTTTCCTGTAGGACTCTGGCTGGTGCTGAGTTATACCATCTGAGCAGTGTTTGTTCTGGACAAGGGGCTTTTCCTCCTGTTCTTCCATATCAAGTGGTCACCTCTGCTCTGCCAGTTGCTTTTCTCAGATGCTGTGTGCTATGCCCTAACCTCAGCTCTGCCTCCTCAGTGCTTTTTTTAAAAAAATATATTTTAGGGCTGGAGAGATGGCTTGGCAGTTAAGGCACTTGGCTGCAAAGCCTAAGGACCCATGTTCGACTCTCCAGATCCCACGTTAGCCAGATACACAAAGGTGAGGAAAGTGCACAAGGTGCCCACTAGGTGGCACAAGCTTCTGGAGTTTGATTGTAGTGGCTGAGGCCCTGGCACACCCATTCTCTTTCTCTAAATAAATATACATGGGGCTGGAGAGGTGGCTTAGCAGTTAAGGCGCCTGCCTCCTAAGCCTAAGAACGCTGATTCCAATCTCCAGTGGCTCCAATCTCCAGATGCCAGATGCAAAGGGGTGCAATGCTGCACTTGACCACAAGGGGGCGCACACATCTGGATTTCATTCACAGCAGCTGAGAGGCTGCTGGCGCACCCATCTCTGTCTTCCTCTCCCTCTCTCTGTCTCTCCCCCCCCAAAAAAATGTATGTATGTATGTATGTATGTATGTATGTATGTATGTATGTATGTATGTATGTAAAGAGAGAGAAAGAGGCAGATAGAGAGAGAATGGGTGTACCAGGGCCTGTAACCACTGCAAATGAAAATGAATGCCAAACGCATGTACTACCTTGTGCATCTGGCTTTTTTTGCTGGTGAATCAAACCTGGGTCTTTTGTCTTTGGCAGCAAATGTCTTAACCACTAAGCCACCTTCTCTGCAGCCTTCTTTCTTTCTTTCTTTTTTTCTTTTTTTTTTTTTTTTTTTGGTTTTTCAAGGCAGGGTCTCACTCTAGCTCAGGCTGACCTGGAATTCACTCTGTAGTCTCAGGGTGGCCTCGAACTCATGGTGATCCTCCTACCTCTGCCTCCCGAGTGCTGGGATTAGAGGCGTGCGCCAGCACGCCCGGCTCTCTTGTTTCTGAGAAAGAATTTCACTATATAAGCCAGACAGGCCTAGGATTTACTATATAGCCTGGGCTGGCCTCAAACTTATGATCTATGTTGTGCATGGTGGTGCATGCCTTTAATCCCAGCACTCAGGAGGCAGAGGTAGGAGGATCATTGTGAGTTTAAGGCCAGCCTGGGACTACAGAGTGAGTTCCAGGTCAGCATGGCTGGAGTGAGACCCTACCTCAAAAAAACAAAAACTACAACAAAAAAAACATTGTACTCCTTCTGCTTCAGCTTCTCAAATCCTGCAGCACCGCCCTACTCACCACTTTCTTTCCTCCTCCCTCCTTTTCCTGCCCCCCCCCCAGGGTAGGGTCTCACTTTAGCCCAGGCCTAGAATTACTCTGTAGCCTAGCCTGGCCTCAAACTCATGGCAATCCTCCTACCTCAGCCTCCTCAGTGCTGGGATTAAAGGCAAGCGCTACTACAACTGGCTTCTTTTTATGAGACCCTGCCTCTGAAAAGAGCTAATTTGCAATTCTCCACTTGTGAGGGAGGCTGAGCATTATTCCTATCTTCAGGGTCCCCTTTTGGACTTCATTTTGGTGCCCTGGGGAGCTAGGACAATCACCCATTTCTCAGATGGAGAGTGAGCTCAGGCCAGCAGCATTCTGTGCTCTGGGCTGCTCAACCTGGCTTTCATTTCTTTGCAGATAAGCACGAGACGAAGTTGAAGGGGGTCATCTACTTCCAGGCCATCGAGGAAGTATACTATGACCATCTACGCAGTGCAGCCAAGGTGAGGTGGAGGACAGCAGAGGGGGACTATAGGAACAGCTCTGGGGAAGGGGTGGCCCAGTGTAGCACAGGTCTGCATCCTTCTCTCTGTCAAGGTTCTGGCCTAATCTTTGTTGTCTTTGCCGACTTTTCTCTTTTTTCCCCCCCTACTCCCAGAAGAGGTTTTTCTACTTCACTATGGTGACTGAGGTACCCTCCCCTTATGCCTATAACCAGCACTTCACATGTTAACACTGCCTGTGTCCTGTGACCCCTGACTTGCTCCTCCATCGCTCTAGTTCTTTTGTTTTTGTTTTTGTTTGTTTTGGTTTTGCGAGGTAGGGTTTCACTCTGGTCCAGGCTGACCTGGAATTAACTATGTAGTCTCAGGGTGGCCTCGAACTCTCGGCAATCCTCCTACCTCTGCCTCCCGAGTGCTGGGATTAAAGGCGTGCACCACCATGCCCGGCTTAGTTCTTTTTTTGTTTGTTTATTTGTTTTGTTTTTTGTTTTTGTTTTTTGAGATAGGATCTCACTCTAGCTCAGGCTGACCTGGAATTCACTCTGTATTCTCAGAGTGACCTTGAACTCATAGTGATCCTCTATCTTTGCCTCCCGAGTGCTGGGATTAAAGGCGTGTGCCACAATGCCCAGCTCATCCCTCTCTCTCTTTTTTTTTTTTTTTTTTTTTAAATTATTTGAGAGAGGAAGAGGCAGACAGAGAGAGAGAGAGAGAGAGAGAATAGGTGTGCCATTGGCCTCTCAGCCACTGTGAACGAACTCCAGATAAGTGCACCCCTCGTGGGCAAGTGCAGCATTATGCGCTTGTGTCACTTTGCATCTGGCTAAACGTGGGACCTGGAGATAAAACGGGTGCTCTTAGGCTTGGCAGGCAGGCGTCTTAACCCGCTAAGCCATCTCTCCAGCCCATCATTCCTCTAACTCTTGCCCCAGGCCTGAGGAAGGAGGAAGCAAGGCTTCCTGTGGGTTGTGCTGCTTCCCTCTCTAAAGATCACCCTGAGGGCTTGGGCAGTATAGGAGGGAGTGCTAAAGGGGTGGGGACACTGGGGACTAAGTTTGAGAGGGGGAATTGATAAAAGATTTTTGAGGTTAGCCTAAGGCAGCTCAGCTTCCCTCCTGCCAGCCTTCCCACCCCACCCCACCCAGCTTCTGCTTCCTGGGGTCTGGGTCAGCATCCTGATGATAGATTTTCCCCGACTCTTTTTTTGCTTAGAAGAGAATCTGGTCCTCACTGGAGCAACAACTATTGTGACTAATTCTCTTATACTCATTTTGGAACCTGGGGTGCCAAGACCGTTGTCTTCAGCAGGATGTGCCACTGCTGGGGTCGCAGGGGCTTACAGAGCTCAAGACTTGCCATGTGGGATAAGGCAAGCATGTAGACTCTTACCTAAGCTCCAGGGCTTCCTGGGGGGATGTGAAAGGGGAAAGGCAGACAGGAGGTAGATGAGGAGAATGTTCTGGGCATGTGTGAGCCTCATCTTAGACCTTCCTGTTTTGCCTTGGCAGAGTCCAAACCCAGCCCTCACGTTCTGTGTGAAGACCCACGACCGACTGTACTACATGGTGGCTCCATCTGCAGAGGCCATGCGCATCTGGATGGATGTCATTGTCACGGGGGCCGAGGGCTATACTCAGTTCATGAACTGACCACTATAGACCTTCTGGTCCTCTGGTCAAGCCCAGGACCCATGCCCAGCCACCTGCCGCTCTGCTTATCCCTGGAGACAGTGGCACACTGGGCGCTGGGCTGCACAGGAGCCAGGTGAAGCAGAGAGCCCTGAGGGCTTGTGTGCAAGAAGACTTGTCATATTCTGTGAGGAGTTTGGTGCTTGAGGGTTTGGGCTCAGGTCCCTAACAAACCAGCAGAGAGGAAAGGGGGAGGGAAGCGCTGTGTTGCCTTCTGGTAGCCCAGAAGTTCAAGGTCCCTCCCAGGCCTATAGGTCACAGAGCTGGCTTCTCTCAACTCTGGCCTAGCACACATTTTCTCTTTGTAAAGGACAAATTATGGTACCAGAATCTGCCAAAGATCCCCTCTTGCCTCACCCCTGGTGCAGGGGCCTTGGGGCTAAGCAGAGCCACATGCAGAATGGGGAAGCAGCTCTGACCTACACTTCCTAACCCCACTCTGCCTCCCAGTTTTTCCTCCTTCAGACATTTCACTACTTTGCTCAAGGATCAAAGACCTTGAGTGTCATCCTTGAGGTCCTAGCCCCATTCTCATGTTGCAGCAAGCCCATCACCATGGTTTCCATGGTGACTGCTTCATCACCATGGTTACACACTAATCGCCACACTCGCTTCTGTGGCTCAGCCCACTGCTTCAACTGTGGTCCATCTGAGGGTATGTGCCATCATCTCTCCATCCCTGGCCCTGGGGGGCATCTCACATGGCAGGAGGGGTCTGAATACCTCCCTGTCACTCCTGTGTCTCCAGCCCCCCAGTCCAGCCCTCTCCCTTCCACTCGTGCCTTGCTTAGAGCCAGAAGGGATGATGCTGGGGGATCCAGTACCAGAAGAGCAGTGGTGCCCAAGGGAGGGGAAGCTAAGAGGACTGTCCTCCAGGTTCTGAGAAGGCTTAAGTTCCTGATGGAAGACGGTAGCTTGGGAGCTTCCAGAGAGAAGGGCGCAGTGGAGGTGGAAGCCCTGAGCTGTAGCATCTCCCTTTTACCTCCCAAGGGTAATGGAAAAGGAGAGTGGAGGACCAGGCCTCCAGCCGCCTGGCCTCAGCCTTCACGCCTTAACACTAAACCACCTTCCCTACCCTCCTCCCCAGCACTGGGCCCTGGGTTGCTGGGCCTTGCTGGGTGTTTTGCAGTATTTGTAAACATTTCAGCAGAACAATAAAGCATTTTGACTATGTATGTGTGTGGTAGGCCAGGCTATATGGGGTATCAGGTAAGGTGCTTTGGGCAGCAGGATTCATTTTTCCCCAAGAGTAGGATTTCTACCCTGGTGAAAGTTCCAGGAGAGACCCAGTTCCCAGCTCTGACCTCCAGGTCACTGCCATCTCATGTGCTCTGAACAGAGGACAGAGGGGTGAAGCAGTGGTTTAAGAGGCAGGAGCTGGAGCCAGGGTAGGCAGTGAGGCTTTTGTCTTGGTCACCATGCCAGGAGGTTGAACAAAAGGGCAACTACAAGGCAGTGGGGTCCCAGGAGAGCCATCTGGGTCCCTGAGGTCAGTCGGTCACCATAGTAGTCCAGAAGCAACAGGGCTACTCCATTGGTCCAGCCGAATCCCTCCTAGAGAGAGACCATGCCAGTGGGGCTGTGTTTTTCAGGAAATCCTCTTCCCAAAGATCTGTGACACTACGTAGCCCAAGGGCACCAGGGATTATTCTTCATAGTGGGGCGCACAGGTCGGGGTGGTGGTGGTAATGTCCACTGTGGCAACAGCAGAGCCCAAGAGTTCCTTACCATGTTGGCTGGCTTACCTGAACTTCATATTCTCCACCACCACCTGGATGTGCACCATTGCTGATGTTATACTGAGGACAAGAGAATGAGCAACAGGTTAGACGCTATCCCCAAGCCCACCACCCAAGCTGGGCCACAGTCCATGGGAGCCCCCAGGACAAAGCTGCCAAGACCTGCTGCCCTGGGCCCCACAGTGCGCAACAATGACCACTTGGTGCCGCCACTATACTGGCTGTGCTCCCTCTAGGAGCCATGAGTCCCGCCTCCCCTGCCCCATGGGAGAGAGGACTCCTCAGCCAGCTCACCTTCTCATACATGGCTGACTTCTGGGAGTAGATGTCATAGTTGGTTCTGATCCAATTCTGGGCCAGCTGGAAAGCTACTTCTTGGGCCTGAAGGGAAGCTGACCTGGCCAAGCCTAAACCCCACCCCAAACAGGACTTGAATCTTCAGGGCAACTACCAGGACAGAGCAGAGGCTTGGGCCTTCCTTTGCCAAAGGTGGGAAGGGGGGATGGACAATCAACCCTGCTTTCTGGGCCCATGAGCCCACCAGCCTTTAATCTAGTGCCTATGGAGGGAGGGAGAGAACAGAGCTGGTCACATTGGACAGGTGGAGTGGGTGTGTCAGTTGAAGAGGATACCAGTTGAGCAGAGGAGCCAGATAGAGGATGAGGGTCCCTGTACCCTTATTCACACCTCCCAGACTATGACTGCAGAGCCCTATATGCTGAGGTCAGGCCCTGGCTGATAACCCCCATGCCTGCCTCCCTACCTCTGATGACCAAGTCCTGAAGTGGGGGCCAGGCATTAGGGAAGTCCCATTGCTGCCCTGTCTTCTGGAGAGAGGTTGGGATCCCATACTGGTAAGTCAAGATCTTGCTGTCCTAGAAGGTTCCAGACATTGCTGTGATTGTGGGTGGTGGTGACAGGATGAGCCAGGATGCTGGGCCCTCAGGGAATCCAGACCTGCCCTCCCTGACCCTTCTTGCCTCACAGCTGCCCCTGGTGGCCCCAGTGAGACCTTCAGGATAAGACAGGAACAAACAGGGAACAGACAGCAGGAGAGAGTCCTATCTTCAGGTGGCCAGACCTGCCCACTGTCCTCTTACCTCCAAGTATTTCAGAGCCTTGTCGGCGACATCAGGATTGGAGAAGCAGCCAGCCCAGAGCGGGGTGAGGTTGGATGGGTAAAACGCCACGTTCTTTTTCCTGTTCTGCCAGTCATAGTCAAACCAGGCACCTTTCTGCTCGTCCCACAGGACAGCCTCCATGGCGGCCAAGCGCTGGGCCCGCAAGTTTCTGTACGTTGTGGCCTGGGCATCATTCCCTGTGTGGTACTACTTTTAGTGTCACCAGCAGGGCCCTGACCTTGGGTCCCTGGCCTCTACTTGCATACTTCCATATGTGCTCCTTCCTGGAAACTCAAGAAACCTCAAGGACTAAGCAGAATGACTCCCCAGAGCTCACAATGATTCACACCTCTAGGTCCTGGAGCTCCCTGAGCTAATGGGCCTGTATGACTCTCAGGGACTCACTGGTCTGTCACCTGGGTCCATCCCTCAGAGGGTAGTGGCTCTAAGAGGGCTTTGGGCTTTGGGCTGTGGCAGGAGCATGGATGCATATACATTGAGGATAGGGAAGGGGCTGGAGAGATGGCCTAGTGGCTAAGGTGCTTGCCTGCAAAGCCTAAGGACCCAGGTTTGATTCCCCAGTACACATGTAAACACACAGGGTGGCGCCTGTGTCTGGAGTTCGCTTGCAGTGACTAGAAGCCCTGGCTGAGGAGTGTGAAGATAGGGTGGGCTCCACTTACATTCATGTTCATTCCTCCACCAGGGTATAAGTGGGCTGGGGAGGCCTTCACTCCAGTTATATGGCCAAGGCCAACACGGAAGCCCACACCTGGACAACCCTCTCTGCCAGGGTGCTTACCCAATGTGGAGTAAAATTTACTCATCAGCTCCTCTGCTTGGCACAGGAAGGCATTCAGGTCAACAGGTACCATTTTGCTAGTTCGGATGCTGCTGAGCAAATCTGGGTTTGGACCTCCAACAAGCCAGCGTGAAGAGAAGTCCCAGCCAGATTCGGCCCCAGCCTTGAGCTCTGCCCACAGAGCCTCTCGGTCTCCTGTGAGGACAAAGCAGGGAGTTAGGCCAGGGCTGCCTTCAGGGTTAGACAGCCATAGACGGAGGTCTGACGTGACCCGTACGGCACTGTCCTTAGCCCTCCTCCTGCCATTTACCTTCAGGCAAGGTGTCTGCCAGTTCTGCATCTTTGCTGTAGGACTCCGGCCTGGCAAAGAGAAGGGCAGCAGCCTGGGACTGGTGGGTACAAAGCCCCTCTGTGCCAGCAGGAGGTTTGGCCATGTTGGCTCAGCAACAGCCACCCCCTGCCCAGCTCTAGGTCCTTGCACTGTTGTGCCACTCATACCAGTGTACAGATGAGGGATTGACAGATGGACAGGCTGACTACTCACCTGGGTCCCCCATAAGGGACATAGTAATGGTTCAGTTTGTAGCTCCGTCCCCCTGAGCTCACAGAGATAGTTCTGTTCACGGTCCAGAAGTTCAACTCCAAGGCTAGGGTGTCGATATTCTCCCTGCAGTGGAGGCGGACAGCGCCTCAGCCTAAGCACCAAGCCCTGCCCTGGGCCCTAGGAGGTCTGAGACATGGGGAGTGCCTGCAGGATAGTCCAGGCTGGGCACCCACTTTAGGAAGGTGATGTCGTTGGTGTGAGTCACATATCGATCCATCATGAGGGTCAGAAGTGGGGGCTGGCTCCGCTGCAGGTAGTACACACGCCCGCCGTTGGGTATGTGCCCGTAGCTGTCAAGAGGGTCCCTGCTGAGATTCCCCTGCTCCTGTGGCAGAGACCATGCAAGCCCAGCTCCCTTCCCAAGTTCCCCTCTTACGTCTTCACCAGGTCCAGGAAGTTCTGTAGCATGCCTTTCACCGTTGAGGACATTTCAGAAAGGAGCAGACCCTCCATGACCCAGTAGGAGTCCCTGGGGGAAGGAGCAGCATGCATTACCCTGTCCTCTGCCCCGTACCCCCAAGTTGGCAGGGTAATAGCTCTGGGTTCCCCACCACAGCCAGCCCATCCTTGGCCTCTTGGCACTAGGTACTCACCAGTAGTAGAACTCAACAAAGCGCCCACCGGGCACAATGAAAGGATGTTCTGAGTAGATCAGAGAGAACCGCTCAGGGTGGCTGCGAACCTCTGGCTTCATCTGGAGTCAGGAGAAAGGGTACAGGGAACCATGGCATTGGCATGAGGATGGAGGCTGCAGAAAATGGCGGTGGAGGTCCCCCAGCATCTACAGCTGGAGCTTAACTGTTGCTCCTGCTACTTTGCTGTGCGATTAAGACCAGACGGTGCAAACCTTGGGGTCCTCGCCCTCACATGCTTGCCTTGGGGGTCCTGGCTCAACTTGGCAGTGAATAGAAGCCCTGACTACTCATCGCAGTGCAAGACAGGTGACCACTAGGCAGGGGCCCCGGGTGGGGCTAAGTGGGTGAGGCGGTGCTGGCTGCAATCTCCCTCCATGCCAGGTGTCAAGCCAGACCCAGAGGGTCAGAGCCCCCCTTCCAGTCTCTGGCCCTTTTCCCTGGGGGCAGCAGCTAAGCAAGAGATGTGAGGAGCCGTGTGTTTGCACAGGGCCCACTGGGCACTTCCCCTGCTGTGTCTGCTGGTTCCAAGTGTGTGGAATGCCCAACCTGCCTAAAGCATTTTGAACCAGGAGCAGAATAGGGGTCTGGTTTGTTCCCACTAGACTAGATAGCTATATACACTGATGAGGAGGGTGGCTGAGGTGACAAAGGGACTTGAAGCAGCTGATGGGACCAGTGAGCCCCAGACCATTAGTGACTAAGTAAGAGGAGAGAACCCAGGCGATCCTGTGCAACCTTGAATGAACTACTGGACAATTGAAGAGAAAATCCCTCAACATCGTGCTGAGTACAGGCTGACCACACTTAGCCACAGTTACTGTTGCTGTGACTATGACTGGCCCAGGAGCTCAGGAATGAAGAAGGCCAGAGAACACGAGCTGCTGCTCTATTCTCAGGACAGAGAAGGCAGCGCTGCAGCCTGCAGGTGGCAGGATTGGCTACATTTGCTTGGAGGACTTCCTGGAAGAGGTGAGGGGTTAGAAGCAGATTCTCCCTTCTGACCTCAGAAATCCTTTCTTGGGGGCTATCTTGGGCTCAGAATTGTGTTCTCAGGAAATATCTCTCTGAGGTGCTGTGAGCCCCAACAAACACAGCCCTGTCCCGTCCCATCGGCAGTGTTGTCAGGCAGGTCTTGGGACAGGCCCAGGCCACTGCTACCTTCTTTCCCAGTTTCTTCCAGATGTGGTGCAGTTGTTCTGCCCAGACACGAAGCTTGGCATCGGAGATCTTCTGTAGGAACTGGGGGCTGGAAGAGCAGTTCCCATAGGGTTCAGGGAAGCAGCCCCAACCTTAGGGCCCTTTCCTGTCCCCTACCCAGACTTGTACCTATCTTTCCAGTCCTCAGGGGTCCAGGACTGCAGTTCCTGCCCTACAGCCTGGAAGTACTGCTGGATGAACTCCTGTAGCTTCTGCCTTGGAATGCTGTTGTTGTAGACCACAGCCAGTTTGCTGAAGTTCCCCAGGACTTGGTCTGGAGAGAAGGCAACAGGGAGGGAGGAGTCAGCAAAGTGCCCTAAGAGCCATCCTGATTGGAAGGGCCTCTGCTGCTCCCACTCCTGCCTTCTTCAGGTAGAGGGTCTGGGGGAAGATGACTTAGCTTCACCTGGAGCTGTAGACAGTGACATGTCCACAAACTGCTTGTCATCTTGGTAAAGCTTGGCCATCTGCACTTGGTGCAGGAGCAACCCGTGGCAGTAAATCTGACTGCAGAGACAGGGGTGAAAATGGTTAGAAGAGAGGGCTAGGGGCTGGAGAGATGGCTTAGTGGTTAAGGCACTTGCCTGTGAAGCCTAAGGACCCATGTTTGACTCTCCAGATCCCACATAAACCAGATGCAAAGGTGGGGCATGTGCAAGGTCACACATGCCCACTAGGTGGCACAAGTATCTGGTGTTCTATTGCAGTGGCTGAGGCCCTGGCATGCCAATTCTTTCTCTCACTCTAAAACAAAACAAAAAGAAAGAAGAAAGAAAGAAAGAAGAAAGAGGGAAGGAAGGAAGGAAGGAAGGAAGGAAGGAAGGAAGGAAGGAAGGAAGGAAGGAAGGAAGGAAGGAAGGAAGGAAGAGAAGAAGGGAAGAAGAAAAGAAAAAAGAAGAGAGGGCTGGGGCTGGGACAAAGACTATATGAGTGTGTGTGTGTGTGTGTGTGTGTGTGTGTATTTGTGTGCTTATTTATATGTATGTGCTGCTGTTGGTTTACAAGTAGCAGTGACATACTGCTCTTGATGGAAGGGGCAAAAGTCTTTGCAATAAAGAAACTACACAGGGGCTGGAGAGATGGCTTAGCAGTTAAAGCACTGGCCTGCAAAGCCTAAGGACCCAGGTTCAATTCCCCAGAACCCACATAAGCCAGATGCATATGGTATCACATGTGTCTGGAGTTTGTTTACAATGGCTAGAGGTCCTGGCGCACACATTCTCTCTCTCTCTGTCTCAAATAAATAAAAAATAATAATTTTTATTTTTATTATTTTTTCTTTTTTTAAGATTTTATTTTTATTTATTTATTTATTTATTAGAGAGAAGGACAGTGAGGGGAGAGCGAGAATGGGCATGTCAGGGCCTCTAGCCACTGCAAATGAACTCCAGATGCATGTGCCACCATGTGCATCTGTCTTACATGGGACCTGGAGATTTGAACCGGGGTCCTTAGGCTTCACAGGCATGTGCCTTAACCGCTAAGCCATCTTTCCTATTTTTTTCTTTTTTATTTGATCATTATTTATTTATTAAAGAGAGAGAGGGAGAGAGACAGAGAGAAACTGAAATTGCCCCATACCTGCAAGACACAACGTGGCCTTGAAGCCTGTGATGTCTGAGGGGCATTCTAATAAAGGAGGTAGTGCCTGGAAAATTCCTTACTGCAATGGAACCATCCATTCAGGGACACACTGCTTGGATATGAGGAAACGCCTGTTGTAGCTATGAGCCGGCCACCTCCTTTCCCCAGGGCCAACTTTGGAAGTCCTTGGAGGAGTTGATGATTCTGTGGCCCCATGGTAGCTTCTGTATAAGCAGTTCTTTATGTCCAAAGCTGCTGGGCTTAGGGATAGACATAGCATCCTGCTTGGAGGTCACTCCCTCTACTGATGGACAGTTTGGAAAAGATAAGAGCAATCACCTGAATGGCCTGCTGTTATCTCAAAGTGATGGCAGAATTGAATTGATAAAAAGTCTCTGAAGCCAGGCGTGGTGGCGCACGCCTTTAATCCCAGCACTCTGGAGGCAAAAGTAGGAGGATTGCTGTGAGTTTGAGACCACCCTGAGACAACATAGTTAATTCCAAGTCAGCCTGGGCCAGAATGAGACCCTACCCCCCCCCCAAAAAAAAGTCCCTATGGTTTGTTTTTGTTTTGTTTTGTTTTGGTTTGGTTTTTATTGACTCAGCCCCTGACAGATGCAAAGTGACAAACTGCACTATTAAAAGGATGTCTAGGGCTGGAGAGATGCCTTAGTGGTTAAGGTGCATGCCTGCAAAGCCAAAGGACCCAGGTTGGATTCTCCAGGACCCAAGTAAGCCAGATGCACAAGGTGGTACATGTGTTTGGAGTTCATTTGCAGTGGCTAGAGGCCTCTCTCTCTCTCTCTCCTTATCTCTCAAATAAATACATAAATACATAAATAAAATATTTTAGCCAGGTGTGGTGGCACACTCCTTTAATCCTAGCACTTGGGAGGCAGAGGTAGAAGGAACATTGTGAGTTTGAGGCCACCCTGAGACCCTACCTCAAAATTATATATACAAACTGAGCGTGGTGGTGCATGCCTTTAATCAGAGCACTCAGGAGGCAGAGGTAGGATTGCCGAAAGTTTGAGGTCACCCTGAGATAAATAGTGAATTCCAGGTCACCCTGGGCTAGAGTGAGACCCTACCTCAACGCCCCCACCCCAAAATTATATATATACACACATTATAATCACACTATTTCCCCCACTAAGTATGTATTTATATATTAAAGTGAGGGGTGTGGTAGCACACATCTTTAATCCCAGAATTTGGGAGGCAGGTGTAGGAGAATCACCATGAGTTTGAGGTCAGTCTGAGACTACATAGTGAATTCCAGGTCAGCCTGGGCTAGAGTGAGACCCTACCTTGGAAAAACAAAAAATAAAAAAAAAGGAGTCCACCCTTCATCTTGTGCTGAGACTTCATAGTGGTGCTAAAAAAAGGAATAAGAAGCAGGGTGTGGTGGCACATGCCTTTAATCCCAGCACTTGGGAGGCAGAGGTAGGAGGATCACCATGAGTTCATGAGTTCAAGGATAGCCTGAGACTACATAATGAATTCCAGGTCAGCCTGGGCTAGAGTGAAACCCTTCCTTGAAAAACAAAAACCAAATAAAAGAGGAAGAATTCTTATACCACTCCCAAGAAAAATAAGCACAAGAGAAAGAAGGTTAAGTTGGCTGTCTTGAAATATTATAAGGTGGATAAAAATGGCAAAGTGTCCTTCTGATGAATGTGGTGCTGGAGTTTTGTTTTGTTTTGTTTTGGTTTGGTTTGGTTTTGCCAGGTAGGGTCTCACTCTGGTCCAGGCTGACCTGGAATTAACTATGTAGTCTCAGGGTGGCCTCGAACTCTCAGCGATCCTCCTACCTCTGCCTCCCAAGTGCTGAGATTAAAGGGGTGCGCCACCACGCCTGGCTGTGCTGGAGTTTTTATGCTCAGCCACTTTGACAGACATTACTGTGGCAAGTGTTGTTTGACTTACTGCTTCAACAAACCAGAAGACAAATAATTATAAATGAGTTAATAAAAGCCACAGGCAAAAAAAAAAGGATGTCTGGGGCTGGAGAGATGGCTTAGCAGTTAAGGCGCTTGCCTGCAAAGCCTAAGGATCCAGGCTCAATTCCCTAGCACCTACACAAGCCAGATGCACAAGGTGGCACATGTATCTGGAGCTTGTTTGCAGTGGCTGGAAGCCCTGGTGCACCCACTCTCTCTCTCTCTCTCTTTCTCTATCTGCCTCTATCTCTTTCTCTCTCAAATAAATAAGTAAAAAAATTTTTTTTCAAATGTTCCTGGTCCTCACCCCAGACTTTCTGAAGTAAAAAAAAAGGGGGGGGAGGGCTTAGCGGATAAGGTGTGTTTGCCTGTGAAGCCAAAGGACTTAGGTTCAATTCCCCAGGACCCAGGTAAGCCGGCTGCCCAAGGTAACACATGTGTCTGGAGTTTATTTGCAGCAGCTGAAGCCTCTGGAGCACTCATTCTTTCTCTCTCTTTTTTTCCCGCGTTCTCTTTCTCAATAAAATAAATAAGTAAAAATTAAAAAAAAAAAAAAAAGGATATCTGGGCTGGAGAAATGGCTTAGTGGTTAAGGCATTTGCCTGCAAAGCCAAAGGACCCAGGTTCAATTCCCCAGGATCCATATAAGCCAGATGCGCATGTGTCTGGAGTTCGTTTGCTGTGGCTGAAGACCCTGACATGTCTATTCTTTCTCTCTCTCTATCTGCCACTTTCTCTCTCTCTCAAAATAAATAAAAATAAATAAAATTATTTTTTAAAAAAGGATATCTGAAATGGAGAGACAAAAGTGTGTACTCACACTCAAGAGGACATGAAGGAGAGTTTCCCACTAGACAGACTCTTTTGCTTGGAGGGGCGATCTGGTGAAAGGGATAGGCCAGCAGTAGAACTCTGCAGTTTCCCCCCACATCCTCTCGCCTCCTTTCTTCCTAACTGCTGTAGTGGTCCCAGGACCAGCCAGCAACCACGGGGATTACCAAGCAATAACTCCCAACTATACCTAGAAACCCTTATTCAGGAACTCAGAGGCACCTGTTGGGGCACGTTATACCTTCCCCCATGTGGTTACATAGGGGTTGGGCCCCTAGGTAGCTCTGACCTTATTTTTTTATTTTTTATTTTTTTGGTTTTTCGAGGTAGGGTCTTACTCTGGCCCAGGCTGACCTGGAATTAACTATGTAGTCTCAGGGTGGCCTTGAACTCACGGCAATCCTCCTACCTCTGCCTCCCGAGTGCTGGGATTAAAGGCGTGCGCCACCACGCCCGGCTTTCTGACCTTATTTTAAGTCAAAGTATCCACTTTTTACTTGGTGTTACTAGGGATGAATTAGAGGGCTGGGGAGATGGCTTGGGGGTTAAAGGCACTTGCTGGCAAAGTCTGCTGGCCCAGTTTCAATTCCCCAGTACCCATGTAAAGCCAGATGCACAAAATGGTACAAAGTGTTGCAAGCATACGGAGCTTGTTTACAGCAGCAAGAGGCCCTGGTACACCCATACTCACTTGTCTCAAATGAAATATTTAACAAATAAAAAGTTAAGAACAGGAAAAGAAACCAGAGCACTAGCACTGATCTCTCTCTATTTCCTGATGGGAACCACATTGTGAACAGCCACCCGCATTTTCCTGCTACCATGCCTCCCCATGATGGACTATACCCTCACTGTGAGCCAGAATAAACCCATCCGTCCTTAAGCTGCTTTTGTGAGGTATTTTGTCACAGCAAATATACAAGGTGAGGTCTTGGCAGGTCCTAAAGGCTGAACTTGTGTGGGATCAGAACATGCCACCCTTCCAGCACACTGATGGGATCAACAAGCAGGAAGCCCCACAGATCTTTGGTGTCCAGAGCCTGGGGTTTCCTGATGTAGGAACAACTGACTGAATCAAAGCCGATTAACTGAAATCAATCTTCTGTTCCCATCTCTTATCCTGAAGTCAGAGGTTGGACTAATTCTATATGGTCTAAAGACCAGCCTAATTGCTTGAGCAGTGTTGCAGTCAGGTTTGCATTGCTGGCAGAAAACACCTGACCAAGAACAGCTTGGGGGAAGAAAGGTTTATTTTGGTTTACAGACTTGAGGGGAAGCTCCATGATGGCAGGAGAAGATGATGGCATGAGCAGAGGGTGGACATCACCTCCTGGCCAACATAAGGTGGACAACAACAGCAGGAGAGTATACCAAACATTGGCAAGGGAAAACTGGCTATAATACCCATAAGCCCGCCCGTAACAATACAGGAGGCCTTAATTTCCAAATTGCCATCAGCTGGGGACCTAGCATTCAGAATACCTAAGTTTATGGGGACACTTGAATCAAACCACCATAACCAGTCTCTCTGGTATAGCCTGCCCTTCTCCTGAGTCATCCCCTTAGCACACCAAGCACACACTCATGCCATTTGGGAAATTTCAAGAGCTTACTTCCCAGGAACCCAGAATGGGCACATTCTTTTTTATTTTTATTTTAAATATTTTTATTTATTTGCAAGCAGAAGGACAGCATGCACGCACCAGGACCTCTTGCCACTATAAACGAACTCTAGATGCATGGGCCACTCTGTGCATTTGCCTTTATGTGGGTACTGGGGAATTGAACCCCAGCCTTTAAGCTTTGCAAGCAAGTGCCTAAACCGCTAATGTCTCTCTCCAGCCCCAAAGAATGGCCACATTCTTTTTTTTTTTTTTTCGAGGTAGGGTTTCACTCTGGTCTAGGCTGACCTAGAATTAACTATGTAGTCTCAGGGTGGCCTTGAACTCATGGCGATCCTCCTACCTTTGCCTCCCAAGTGCTGGGATTAAAGACGTGCACCACCATGCCCGGCAACATTCTTTAATATACGACAGCAGCTCATCCCTTGCCTTGGACATGGGTTCCTTGTAGAAAAACAGTGATAATTCTCTCAGCATCTTTTTTTCTTTTCTTTTTTTTTTTTTGAGGTAGGATCTCACTCTAGCCCAAGTTGGCCTGGAATTCACTATATAGTCTCAGGCTGGCCTCGAACTCATGGTGATCCTCCTACCTCTGCCTCCCAAGTGTTGGAATGAAAGACATGAGCTACCACACCCAGCTAGCATCTACACTTTGTGTGATATTAAAAATATATATTTTGCCGGGCGTCATGGCGCACACCTTTAATCCCAGCACTTGGGAAGCAGAGGTAGGAGAATCACCATGAGTTCTAGACCACCCTAAGACTCCATAGTGAAATCCAGGTCAGCCTGGGCTAGAGTGAGTCCCTACCTTGAAAAACCAAAATAATAATAATAATAATAATAATAAATTATTAAAAACATTTTGGTGGGGGAGGGGAGGGAAATATCATTCATTTTTTGTATGTAAGTATAGATGTTGTCAATAAAAAAAAAACAAGAAAGAAAAAAAAGAGATTAAAAAAATATTTTTGGGAGCTGGAGAGATGGCTTAGCAGTTAAGTGCTTGCCTGTGTAAGCCTAAGGACCCTGGTTCAAGACTCAATTCCCCAGTACCCATGTAAGCCAGATGCACATGGTAGTGCATGCTCCTGGAGTTTGTTTGCAGTGGCCAGAGTCCCTGGCATGCCCATTTTCTCTCTCTTTCTCTCTCTCTCTCTCTCTCTCCCTTTCTCTGTCTTTAATAAGTAAATAAATAAAAATAATAAATAAATAAATAAATAAATAAATAAAATAAATAAAATAAATATTTTAAGGGCTAGAGAGATTGATTAGTGGTTAAAGTGCTTGCTTGCAAAGCCAAAAGACCTTGGTTTGATTCCCCAGGGCCCATGTAAGCCAGATGCACAAGGTGACACATGCATCTGGAGTTCGTTTTCAGTGGAAGGAGACCCTGGTACACCCATTCTCTCTCTCTCTCTCTCTCTCTCTTTCTCTCCCTCTGCTTCATTCTCTCTCTCAAATAAATAAATAAAAATAAAATTAAAAAATATTTTAAGGCAGGCATTGTGGTGCATGCTTTTAAGCCCAGCATTCAGGAGGCAGAGATAAGATGATCTTTGTGAGTTCAAGGCCAACCTGAGACTACATAGTGAATTTCAGGTCAGTCTGGGCTAGAGTGAGACCCTACCTCAGAAACCCTCCCCCCCGCCAAAATTATTTATTTATTTGAGAAAGACACAGAAACAAAGAGAGTGTGAGTATGGATGCGCCAGAGCTTCCTACCACTGCAAATGAACTCCAAATGCGTGCACTGCTTTGTGCATCTGGCTGTACATGGGTAATGGGAATCGAACCTAGGCCATCAGGCTTTATAAGCAAGCACCTTTAACCTCTGAGTCATCTTTCCAGTGAATTTCAGGTCAGCCTGGGATTGAGTGAGCCACTACCTTGAAAAAACAAAACAAAACAAAACAACTGCTGGGCGCATTCCTGAGAAGCCTAAGAACCCCGGCTCGATTCTCCAGGTCCCACGTAAGCCAGATGCACAAGGTGATGCATGCATCTAGAGTTCGTTTGCAGTGGCTGGAGGCCCTGATGCACCCATTTTCACTCTCTTTCCCCCTTTCTCTGTCTCAAATAAATAAATAAATAAATAAATAAATAAATAAATAAAATAAAAATCTTTTTAAAAATCTGCTATTCTCAAAACAAATAGTCCTGTGGCCCATTGGCTGTCCACAGGCACTGTACAAGTGACAGGAGAATCCTATAGCTCCTTGAGTAGTTCCAAAGTCAGCACTAGGGAAGAGTCCAGTGGCTCTTGAGCTCCATGAGCAGCTCCGTCCTGGTGTCATGTTCATTCATTACTTATGCAGCAAGGTTCTGTTACACAGCTCCCCTGAGCACTGCCCTCCTCTGATACTTTGCTTCAACATGACCCAAGGTGTCATAGGTCTTTCAGGTGTCAACAGGATCTTATGTCCCTCAGTTTTAGGGGCAAATAGCATCTGATATCAACCTAATAATTGCTTCAGAGCCAGAAATTCTCTAGTCCAAAGTCTCAGCAATCATTCCAGGAGGTGCTCAAAGGCTCATTCTATGCTCCACAGAAAGTTCTGCTGGGCAAGCTGGGTGTGGTGGCACACACCTTTAATTGCAGCCCTCGGGAGGTGGAGATAGGTGGATCACTATGAGTTTAAGGCCAGCCTGAGACTACAGAGTGAGTTCCAGGACAGCCTGGGCTACAGTGAGAGCCTACTTCAAAAAACAAAAAAAAAAAAACAACAAAAAAAAAAGTTTTGTTGGGCATGGTGGTGCATGACTATAATCTCAGTGAAGGAGGATAGGAAAAAGCCAGTTTCTTTTAAGCAGCTTCAGTTAGACACTGAGGCCCAGAAAGAACCAGGAGATGCCACCCCACATGCCACCTCGCCCTGGCACAAGAACAGAACTCCTGCCAAAAGCAGAACTCGTGTCTGATCAAGATTTATCTACAACGCCCCCTGCTGCCCACAGTCTAGTGTACTACCTGGATGGACCAGCCCTGGGGTCCACCCTCCAAATCTACAAACCAATCAGGTCTTGCTCTTGCATACCTGAACCTGTCTCTATAAAAACTGTGTTCAGCCTCCCCCCCCCCCATGCTATTCTCTCTGGATTTCCTCTCATCCCTGCCTCTACCACGACCCCACTAGCATAGTATTTTCTTTTTTTTTTTTTTTTCAGATCAGTACAATTTACTGAGCATCAACTGCAAAAAGGCTCTGTGTTAGAGCACAGAGGTGAGTAAAATAACCTGCCTTCAAGAGGCTTACAGTCTAGCAGGGACACCCACCAGCTTCTGGTCCATTACAGTACATAATTAAGATAAAACCAAGGGGTGATATTCCATACTTAGCTTGAGCCAGGTCAGGGAGCACTGGGTGAGACAGCATGGGGTCAACACTGTACTACAACTGGAAGGATAGGAGGCAGAGGGGTGGGAGATAGTAGCTACCTAGTATGTGGGAAAAAACGGAAAAAAAGCCCCATGAGAAGGTGGATCTCCCCACAAGCCCTACCTCCATCTGGCTATGACACTCCCACACATGATTTACACTGCACCCTGGCAAAAGGCTTCAACCCAAGAGACAGCCCTGTCTGGGGGTGAAGCACTTGGTCCAGAAGGGAGGTTGGACCATAATGGGCAGGTGTTCAGAGAAGGTTCAAGCCCAAGAAAATGTTAGCTACCCAGCTGTAAACACTGGTGAGGGCCAGAGATATCGTGGACACAGGTTCTGAGATGATGTTGGGGAGGAAGAGGGCTGCTTCTTTCCCTCTCGGCCTCAGGCAGGATGCACTCCAAGAAAGAGCAAGTCCAACACAGGGGCCAGGCCCAGATTCACTGCGCATGTGAGTGTGGAGGCTGTGGTATGGTACTTGATATAGACCCCCAAGGAGGAGGAGACCTGGGGCTTCCTGCCTTGTGTGCCCAGTTATGGGGAAGGCAGAAGGTAGCAGGTGAGCAGATAGAAGAGGCTGACAATACCAGCCAGGCCGGGGAGGACCCCGAGTCTCAGTGGCAGGTACTCCAGAGATCGCTCCAACTTGACATGCAAGAGGATGACCTGGCGTTTGGCGATGCTTCACTCGCCGGAGTTGTCTAGAATGTGGTCGGCCATGCGGGCTTTGTCCTTCAGGGGCAGCTGGGCCTTGATGCGCGCCTCTGCATCCTCATGGTTCATCAGCTGTGCCAGCTGTGTGTCTCGATCACAGTACACAACCAGTGTGCCTCATGTGCTTCTTGGTCTAAAACAGTAGGGGGATATCCAGAATCACATAGCGGTACCCACGGAGGAAGCACTTGAAGGTCTCCTTCATCATTTCCCTTGCGGATCTCAGGGTGAGTGATGGAGCTGAGCAGCTGCCGCCGGTCAGGCTGCTTAAAGATCAAGTCCCCGAGGGCCTTCCGATCGATGGATGTCACCATTCTCCAGCAAAACCTCAGTACCAAAGGCTTCCACAATACGCCTGTGAGCAGGGTATCCTGGCTGGATGACATGCCGGGCATGATATCCACATCAACCGCGGCACAGCCCAGCTGATGGAACACCTGGATCACGGAGCTCTTGCTTGAGGCAATGCCTCCTGTGAGGCTTACCAGGAACATCTTCCCAGGAAAGGAGATCAGCCAAAGAGCCA
Source organism: Orientallactaga sibirica (assembly GCA_036365145.1). Taxonomy (NCBI): domain Eukaryota; kingdom Metazoa; phylum Chordata; class Mammalia; order Rodentia; family Dipodidae; genus Orientallactaga; species Orientallactaga sibirica. Next base: position 18,528,774 of record JAEOAD010000021.1, on the reverse strand, counting down.
GGAGCCATCAATCACTGGACAGGAGGGCACGCCCACCAAAGAATCCGGAGCAACCCCAGGAGGACCTGCGGGGTTCTGACTCGGCTGCCGCCATGGCCGCCTGCCCAATCTCCACTGAGCTTTCTGGCTCACTCCCCGCACACGGCGGGGCTCGGGAACGCGCACGCAAACCGCCATTGTCTTGATCTTAACTTTTCTGCTTGCCTCTGCTTTGTAGTTTGGAATAATTTTCCACGTTGGTTTTCCTCTTGTCTCTGAGTCTATCATGTGTGTACTTCCTTCATACTCCAGATCTACCACGCAGGTGCTCTCAGAAATTCTAGGCTTGCTACCTGTGTAATTTCCTTAAACTCTAGGTAACCATGAATGTAATTCTCGTGACTCATTTCTCCTTTGAATTTCTTGGTCTCTGCTTTGGTATTTCCCCTCTTATGGCTTAGCGGTTAAGGCACTTGCCTGTAAAGCCAAAGGACCTCGTTTCAATTCCCCAGGACCCACGTAAGCCAGATGCACAGGGTGGCACATGCATCTGGAGTTCCTTTGTAGGATGGGAAGCCCTGGCGTGCCCATTCTCTCTCTCTCTCTCTAAATAAATAAATAAATAAATAATAAAAAAATTAAAAACATTTAAAAATAAAAGCCGGACATGGTGGAGCTTGCCTTTAATCCCAGCACTTGGGAGGCAGAGGTAGGAGGATTGCCTTGAGTTCGAGGCCACCCTGAGACTACATAGGTAATTTCAGGTCAGCTTGGGCCGAAGTGAGACCCTACCTTGGAAAACCAAAATAAATAAAATAAATAAATAAATAAATAAATAAAAATAAAATACCAGTTTTCGAGCTGGAGAGATGGCTTAGCAGTTAAGGCGCATGCCTGCCAAGCCTAAAGATCCAGTTTTTTTTTTTTTTTATTTGCAAGCTGAGAGATAGAAGAGAGGCAGACAGAAAGAGAGAATGGGCATGCCAGGGCCTCTAGCCTTTGCAAACGAACTCCAGATGCATGTGCCTCTTGTGCATCTGGCTTATGTGGGTCCTGGAGAATCGAACCAGGATTCTTTGGCTTCACAGGCAAACACCTTAACCACTAAGCCATTTCTCCAGCCCAGGATCCAGGTTTTATTCTCCAGGTCCCATGTAGGCCAGATGCACATGGTGGCACATGCATCTGGAGTTCATTTGCAGTGGCTAGAGACCCTGGCAGGCCCATTCTCACTCTCTGTCTCTCTCTTTCTCCCTCTCTCTGTCTCTAATAAATAAATAAATAAATAAATAAATAAATAAATAAATCTTTAAACAAAAAATAACAGTTTTCAAGCTGGGCATGGTGATACATGCCTTTAATATCAGCAGTCAGGAGGCTAAGGTAAGAGAATCATTGTGAATTTGAGGCCAGTTTGGGTTACAGAGTGAGTTCTAGGTAAGCCTACACTAGAGTGAGACCCAACCTCAAAAAAAAATTTTGTTTTCTTTCAAACTCTCACCTTAATTCCATCAATTCTTTTCTTTCTTCCTTCCCTCCCCTCACCTTCTTCCTTTCATTCTTTCTTATTTCTTGTTTGTTTGTTTGTTTCTTTTCTGGTATAAACCACACAGGTTAAGAGAACAGCCCTCCTTTTGGATACCTGACCCCTGTTATATGGTATCCTTTTCCTGTTTTGTTTTTTGTTTTTCGAAGGGTCACACTGTCCAGGCTTGGAATTCACTCTTCAGAATGACTGGTGTGTCCCCTACCTCTGCCTCCCGAGTGCTGGGAGGATGTGCCAGCTTAGCCAGTCTTTGGAGTTTAGAGTTTTTGTTTTGTTTTCGAGGCAAGTTCTCACTCTAGTCCAGGCTGATCTGGAACTCACTCTGTAGTCCCAGGCTGGCCTCCAGCTAACGGGATCCTCCTCCTTTAGCCTCCTGAGTTCTGGGACCAAGGGCATACGCCACTGTGCCAGCTGGAGTTTGGAATTTTGATCAAGGTCTCATTATAAAGGGTATGATTCATTGAATCATCATTGGTCACATGCTTGAACACAATCTCCAGTCACCTTCCCCTTTCTGAAGATTCAAGGTGCACACCTTTAATCCCAGCACTCTAGAGGTAGAGCGTAGGAGGATCACTGTGATTTCAAGGCCACCCTGAGACTTCAGAGTGAATTCCCGGTCAGCCAGGGCTAGAGTTGAGACACTACCTTGAAAAAACAAACAAACAAACAACAACAGCTAAAAGGATAGATATCATGTCCAAAGCTCCAAGCTTTTAAATACATTGTCAGTGTTTCCAGCTTGGCTTGTCCCCCATCCTGAGTCATTTTGGTAGCGATGACTAGGGACCCACCACAAATCATTTTTTTCACATAAACTATCAAGGCTCGCTATAAGCAAAAATGACACTTCTATCATGTGGGAAATTGCAAGGGCTTGGAGGTTACCTGCCAGGAACCCAAGAGGAACATGCATCAGATCCTTTGTTATGTAGCAAGAGAATGGAGCAGTGAAAGAATGGCTAGGGCAGGCTGCTGTGTTCAGACCTGCACTTTGTACAGGAGTCCAGGCCCCTGGTCCACCCTGAGAAAACACTGGAGACACTGAAATGCACTGCTGGGTCAGTCTGCTCACCTGGATTGTGGGCCATGCTGGGGAATTATTTATTTATTTAGAGAAAGAGAGAGGCAGATAGGGAGGGAGAAAAAGAAAGAGAATATGGGCGCTCCAGGACCTCCAGCCACTGCAAACGGATTCTAGGCACATGTGCCACTTTGTGCTTACTGGGTACTGGGGAATCAAACCTGGGTCCTTACTTAGGCTTTGCGGGCAAGCGCCTTTACCACTAAGCCATCACTCCACATGCTGGGAATTTATTCTAGCCCTGTGATTTACAGTGGGGGCTCTTGGCCACCCACTACAAAGTTCAAATCCAATTTCAGTTTGACTTTTGGAGGCTTGGATACCCATGGTTCCCTATAGGACCCTCAAAGGAAGCTCAACACCAAGCTTCATGGGTACTTCCTGGTTGGCAGTACCACGTGGGTGTTGGCATACACGGTTGCTGGAAACAGGAAGCACGGTCCAGGCTACAGGAATACCCTGGGAGGAGAGCTAGAAGGATAAAAGCTTCTTTTCCTCTGGACTCTGCCACACATGCCTGGATCTCTGATGGCTTTCCAGTGTGCCCTGCACCACAGTAAACCACAAATATGCATGTGACCAGTCTAAGCACACTACTGACCTGCAGCTGATCTTACCGACAAGCAGCAGGTCCTCTGGCTGTACGGACACTTTGCAAGCAACCTAACAGAATGCCACAGCCTCTCTGAAGTCCTTGCTACTGCTAACCAAACAAAACCTACTCAATATCGCAGAACCTTCCTTTCCCTTCACTTCCTGTCGTGTGCTGTCCTCAGGGACAATAACTGTTGCCCATGCGTAGCCCAGTCCTGAGGGACTTTCTTTCCTCTTAAGTCCCCTGTACAGTTGCTCAGAATAAAAACTGCTAATTATCTCAGATCCTTTCTTCTCATACTCTTGCAACTGGATATCAACAATTTTTTTTTTTTTTTTTTGGTTTTTCAAGGTGGAATCTCTAATCCAGGCTGACCTGGAATTCACTATGTTGTCTCAGGGCGGCCTGGAACTCACAGCAATCCTTCTACCTCTGCCTCCCGAGTACTGGGATTAAAGGCGTGCGCCACCACACCCAGCTAACAATTTTTAAATTATTTATTTATTTGACAGAGAAAGAAGAAGAGAGAGAGAGAGAGAGAGAGAGAGAATGGGCACGCCAGGGCCCCTAGCCACCGCAAATGAACTCCAGATGTGGGTGCCCCCTTGTGCATCTGGCTTATGTGGGTCCAGGAATCAACCCCTTTGGTTTTGCAGGCAAACACCTTAACTTTAAGCCATCCCTCCAGCCCCATCTAGGAGCTCAGGTTGACCTGGAATTCACTCTGTAGTCCCAAGATGGCTTCAGATTCACAGTTATTCACCTATCTTGTGCATCTGGCTTATGTGGGTCCTGGGGAATCAAACCTGGGTCCTTTGGCTTTGCAGTCAAATGCCTTAACTGCTAAGCCATCCCTCCAGCCCCATCTAGGAGCCCAGGTTGACCTGGAATTCACTCTGTAGTCCCAAAATGGCTTCAAATTCAGTTATTCGCCTATCTCAGCCTCCCAATTGCTCGGATTAAAGGCTTTTTTTTTTTTTTTTTTTTTTTTTTTGGTGATGAGGACCAAACCCAAGCCCTTGTGCTTTCTAGACAAGTGCTCTTCCACTGAGCTAAATCTCCAGCTCACACCAACAAACCTTAATAACTGTATCTTCAAGAGATATCCCTGGTGGTGGCGCACGCCTTTAATCCCAGCACTTGGGAGGCAGAGGTAAGAGGATCACCGTGAGTTTGAGGCCACCCTGAGACTATAGAGTGAATTCCATGTCAGCCTGAGCTAGAGTGAGACCCTACCTCGAAAAACAAAACAAACAAACAAAAATCCCTGGGCTGGAGAGATGGCTTAGCACTTGCTTGCAAAGCGAGAGGACCCAGGTTCGATTCCTCAGGACTCATGTAAACCAGATGTACAAGGTGGCACATGTGTCTGGAATTTGCAGCAGCTGAAGGCCTTGGCATGCCCATTCTCTCTCTCTCTGCCTCTCTTAAATAAATACAATAAAATACCCCCCCAAAGATATGCCTTACAGAACCCCTCAGCCCTGTCCTCAGACCTACCACTAAAAGCCCATCTTTTCTGGAGCCCCTCTAGCCCCCTGGCCTATTCCCACTGCTGTTCTGACCACGTGGGCCTTCCTGACCTTTGAAAGGCTCCTTAGGACCTTTGCGCTGTGTTTTCCTTGCCTGGAATGTTGGGCTTCACATGCTTGAGGATGACTCCTCCAACAGTTCTGCTCACCATCACTTCTTCACAGACGAGTTGCATCCTCTCTAACACTCCCTGCTCTCCCCTTGCCTAGTGCCCAGCTTCCCTTTGCTTCTCTTGCTACTGAGCTCTGTTCTTACTGCTATTTATTTTTAAATTTTTTAATTTTTTTTCATTTATTTATTTGAGATAGAGAGAGAGAGTGCGTGAGAGAGAGAGAGAGAGAGAGAAGGAGAGAGAAAGAGGCAAATAGAGAATGGGCACGTCAGGGCCTCCAGCCATTGCAAACAAACTCCAGACGCATGTGCTCCCTTGTGCATCTGGCTTACCCGCTTAACTGCTAAGCCATCTCTCCAGCCCCTCTTCCTGTTATTTTAAAAAATATTTTTAGTTTTATTTATTTATTTGAGAAAGAGTCAGAGAGAGAGAGAGAGAGAGCCCTGGGCTGGAGAGATGGCTTAGTGGTTAAGGTGCTTGCCTGCGAAGCCTAAGGATCCAGGTTTGATTCCCTAGCACCCATGTAAAGCCAGATGCACATGGTGGCTCGTGCCTCTGGAGTTCGTTTGCAGTGGCTGGAGGCCCTGGCATGTCCATTCTGTCTCTTACACACATAAGTGAATAAATAAAAATAATATAAAAATCCTTTTATTCAAGCCAGGTATGGTGGCACACGCCTTTAATCCCAGCACTCAGGAGGCAGAGGTAGGAGGATCGATCGCCTTGAGTTCAAGGCCACCCTGAGACTACAGAGTGAATTCCAGGTCAGCCTGAGCTAAAGTGAGACCATACCTTGGAAAACCAACCAAAAAAAAAAACAACCAACCAACCAACCAACCAACCAAACCTTTTATTCATTTGCAGAGACAAAGAGAGAAAAAGAAAGCCAGACAGGCAGGCAGACATAGAGACAGAATGTGGTCACCAGGGCCTCTAGCCACTGCAAGTGAATTCCAGATTGATGCGGCACAGAAAGTTTGCTAAAACCATCAAGAGAACAGCTCTGCTCAGTCTGAGGAGCAGCTGGGAGGGTGGACTCTGGCCAGTGGCTCTGAACTGAGCACAGGCAGCCTCGAGCGGCTCCAGCTTATCCTAGGACCCCAAGGTTTAGTACCTAGCACAAAACCTGCTAGACAGGATCCTAACTCTTCCCTTCCTTCTGAGGGACTTACACTCAGAGGATGAGCACTCATCCCAACCTTGCAGCCTGGCCTTTGGCCCCATGCCCAGCAACTCCACACACTTACCTCTCACAAGGTGGTGGTAGGGCCTCATGGGTCCTGAGCCCCAGCCCCAGTAGAAGTAAAAGGTGCAGCTCCCATGTCACCCCAGTCACCATGGCTGTGCCTGTGGCTGGGACTGAATGAGCAATCCTTGGCACTACTGCCTCACCTGCCTACCCAGGTCATCCGAAGTCCAGGCCTTGAGGCGTGGCAACCTGAGAAGATATGTACTTAGTCTCCCTGTGGGCTGCTTACTGCCCCTGCTCTTGCTCCAGTTCTCTCCCCACTCTTGCCCCATTGTACATTTTTGCTTCTTCTGGTCTAGACTCAGCTGGTGTCACAAGTTCAGGCCATTTTCCTAGTTGTGTGAGTGGATTGGGGGAATGGGTATCTGAGGACCAGGACCATAGTCAAGGTCACCCATATATGAGCAAGATGCCAGGTCCATGAGTGGCCCCCAAACCACTAGCCTCAAAACATTTCACACAGAATGGCTCAAGTAGTCCCCAGTGTGATGTCAAACTCAGAGGTCCTCACTTTTATAAACAGGAGCCACTGGGATCACAGACAGCTTGCCAGGGAAGAGGTCAGGAAGCCCTACAACAGTGGTGACAACATCTGCAGTGGGTCTTTCTAAAAATATTTATTATGCAGGGCGTGGTGGCACATGTCTTTAATCCCAGCACTTGGGAGGCAGAGGTAGGAGGATCACCGTGAGTTCAAGGCTACCCTGAGACTACCTAGTTAATTCCAGGTCAGCCTGGGCTAGAGTAAGACCCTACTTCGAAAAACCAAAATATTTTTATTTTATTTTTATTTACTTATTTGAGAGATAGAGAGAATGAGGCAGATAGAGAGACAGAGAAAGAATGGGTGCACCAGGGCCTCCAGCCACTGCAAACAAATTCCAGACACATGTACCACCTTGTGCATCTGGCTTACATGGGTCCTTTGGCTTTGCAGGTAAGTGCCTTAACCATTAAACCATCTCTCCAGCCCTAAAAATATTTCATTTTATTTATTTATTTGGGGGGTGGGAGGGAGAGAATGGGCACACCAGGACCTCTAGCCACTACATGCGAACTCCAGGTGCAGGTGCTGCTTTGTGCATGTGGCTTTATGGGGTACTGGGGAATCAAACCCAGGTCCTTAGGCTTCACAGGCAAGTGCCTTAACTGCTGAGCCATCTCTCCAGCCCCTGCAGTGGGTCTTGAAGGTTGCTTAGAAGTTTGCCAAAAATGGGGGCTGGAGAGATGGCTTAACAGTTAAGTCGTTTGCCTGCAAAGCCAAAGGACCTCAGTTCGATTCTCCAGGACCCATATAAACCAGATACATAAGGGGGCACATGCATCTAGAGTTCACTTGCAGTGGCTGGATGCCCTGGTGTGCCCATTCTCTCCCTCCCTCCCTCTCTCTCTCTCAAATAAATAAAAATATATTTAAAACTTTTTTTTTAAAAAGAAGTTTGCCAAAAATGTAAACAAGAGGAGACCATTCCAGCTGGGCATGGGGGTGCACACCTTTAATCCCAGCACTTGGGAGGCAGAGGTGGGAGGATCGCCATGAGTTCAAGGCCACCCTGAGACTACATAGGTAAAACCCTACCTTGAAAAAAACAAAAAAAATGAAAGAGAGAGACAGAGAGAGAGAGACTATTCCAGTGTGCAAGAAAATGGACTCTTTTGGGGACAATGAGAAGCTTGTCTGGGTCACTGCCTGGTGTTGGTGCAGGGGAAGTTCTGCACCCAAAGAGGAGCGAGCAGAGAATACTTTGGGCTGAGGCAGCAGGGTGAGGCTTGCTATCAGAAGCTTGTCCGTCCTTGGCAGATGAGTGGCAAGGCCCTTAGGAGGCCAGTACAAGGACACAGTGATATGCAGGCCATCTAGGGCTCCAGCCTGAAATAACTGCTGTTGGGGGGGGGAGTAAAAGGGGACCCAGAGGGCAATGCTTACTGGCAGCTGTTCCCTCGGAGCTCCGTGATTGGCATGTCCTCTCCTGAAGGACACAGGCTGGCAGCTGTAGGTATCAGCAATGATTGCCACTGCTAAAAGAAAAAGGTTGAGGGCTGGAGGGATGGTTTAGCAGTTAAGGCACTTGCCTGCAAAGCCAAAGGACTCAGGTTTGATTCCCCAGGACCCACGTGAGCCAGATGCTCAAGGTGGTGCATGCATCTGGAGTTCGTTTGCAGTGGCTGGAGGCCCCGGTGTGCCTATTCTCTCTCCACCTCTCTCTTTCTCTCTGTCAAATAAATAAATAAATATAAATAAAATATTTTTTAAAAAAGAAAGGTTGAACAAATCAAAATAAGTAGTTAATTTGAGCAAAGTAAGGTTTGGGAACCAGGCAGAATCCTGAGCCAGAAAGACAGTTCAGAGACCACTCAGCAACCCAGAAGGCATATTTATAAACAGCAACAGGAAGTGACATACAGTGAGAGCCTGATTGGTTACTACCCCTTGACATTTGCTTTATTTAGAAAGAGCAGAGCAGTTTGCAACCCCTGATTAGCTGAAAGCTCAGCTGTTTTGATTAGCTAGTTAGAATAAACTCTCAAGTTCGGCTCCAGTTTGCTTACATATTGTTTGGTTATATTTTGCAATGGTACAGAGACAGCTTTAGGCCAAAGTTAATTTTATCCTCACTTTTTGGTCAAGATCTCAATTGTGGGCTAGAGAGATGCTTAGCGGTTAAGGCACTTGCTTGTGAAGCCTAAGGACCCAGGTTCGATTCCCCAGTACCCATGTAAGCCTGAAGCAAAAGGTGGCACATGTATCTGGAGTTCATTTGCAGGGGCTGGAGGCCCTGGTGTTCCTATTCTCTCTCTCTCTCTCACGTCTAATATATAAATAAAAATAAAAATACTCTTAAAAAAATAAAATGTTCAAACAGGGTGTGGTGGCACACACCTTTAATGCCAGTACTTGGGAGGCAGAGGTAGGAGGGTCATTGTGAGTTCAAGGCCGACCTGAGAATCGAGTGAATTCCAGGTTAGCTTGGACTAGAGCAAGACCCTACCTCAAAAACAAACAAACAAACAAACAAACAAAAATATTTTTTTAAAAAAATCTCAGTTTTATGAGCTTGACCAAAGCCTTGGACATTGACATCACTTTTCTGTCACCATCACAAGAGATTTCTTTGATCTCAGTATAGAATCCACTATTTCCAGTATCAAATTAATTGTTAGCTTGTACTTTCTTGTGTTTTTGTTATTCTATTCAAATAAGCATGTCAATGAGTCCCTAACACTCTTCTTTTTTAAATTTTTGTTTATTTTTATTTGTTTATTTGAGAGCAACACAGAGAGAGAGAATGGGCACACCAGGGCATCCAGCCACTGCAAACAAACTCCAGATGCATGCGCCACCTTGTGCATCTGGCTTACATAGGTACTGGGGAATCAAGCCTTGAACTGGGGTTCTTAGGCTTCACAGGCAAGCACTTAACCGCTAAGCCATCTCTCCAGCCCATATCCCTAGCACTCTTGAGGTGAATAGGAGACACTGGGAAGACTGTTCTGCTGGATACAGAAGGATAATGCCAGAAAGCTGAAGTTCACTCTGTAACAGGAGTCTCTGCAAGCCGAACTGATCAAAATCGAGCAATTCAAAGTTCAAACAATAAAGATAGCTCCACCGTATTCCAGTCCAATTGGTCACACTCTGTTCAGAACATGACTTGATTAAGGACCATGGTTCACTGTGAAATGGCCTGATTTAAAGAAACCCCCATCTTTGTTATTACCCTGGCAGCACAAGTCATAGTAATGTAGACACCCACTGTTGGGATTTGGGACTGAAACGATCCCTCAGAGTTCATGTGTTGAAAGCTTGGAAAATTAAAAAAAAAAAAAAACACCATTAGGGCTGGAGAGATGGCTTAGTGGTTAAGGCACTTGCCAGCAAAGCCAAAGGACCCAGGTTCGATTCTCCAGTACCCACGTAAAGCCAGCTACACAAGGTGGTGCATGTGTCTGATGTTTGCTTGCAGTGGCTGGAGGCCATGGCACACCCATTCTCCCCCTAATCCCCTCTCTTTATCTGCCCCTTTCTCTTTTTCTCAAGTAAATAAATAAAAGAAAAAAAAGAAAGAAAAAAAGAAAGCCAAGCATGGTGGTGCATGCCTTGAATCACAGGACTCTGGAGGCAGAGATAGGACGATCACCGTGAGTTTGAGGCCACTCTGAGACTACATAGTGAATTCCAGGTCAGCCTGGGCTAGAGTGAGACCCTACCTCGAAAACCAATTAAAAAAAAGAAGAAGAAGCTGGGCGTGGTGGCGCACGTCTTTAATCCCAGCACTCAGGAGGCAGAGGTAGGAGGATCACCGTGAGTTCGAGGCCACCCTGAGAATACAGAGTGAATTCCAGGTCAGCCTGGGCTACAATGAGACCCTACCTCGAAAAACCAAAAAAAAAAAAAAAAAAAGAAAAAAGAAAAGAAAAGAAAAAAGAAAGAAAGAAAGCTTGGACTTCAGTCCTCAGTGCACCAGTATCCAAAGGTGGAGTGGTCACCTTCGGGCAGTAATTGGTTCGTGAGGACTCTGACCTCATCAAGGGATTCACCCATGGGTGGGGCATAGCTTAATAGGCTATTGGGAGGTGGTGAAACATGGGGGAGTGCAACCTAGTTGAGGAAGCAGAAGGGTATATATATATTTGAGAGAGAGAAAGAGCAGAGAAAGAGAGAGGGAGAGAATGGGCGTACCAGGGCCTCCAGCCACTGTGAACGAACACCAGACTCACACACCCCCTTGTGTGTCTGGCTTATGTGGGTTCTGGAGAATTGAACTGAGATCCTTTGGCTTTGCAGGCAATGCCTTAACCACTAAGCCATCTCTCCAGTCCCTGTTTGTTTTTGAGGTAGGGTCTCGCTGTAGACCAGGCTGACCTGAAATTCACTATGTAGTCTCAGGATGGCCTTGAACTCACAGTGATCCTCCTACCTCTGCATCCCAAGTGCTAGGATTAAAAGCATGCACCACCATGCCCAACAGAAGTGTATATTTTATCCCTGGCCTCTCTCTCTCTCTCCCTGACTCCTGGTTGCCATGAAATGAGCATCTTTACCTGCCCCCATAACTATCTGCCTCATCATAGACCCTAGAGCAATCAAACCAGCTGTGGATGGAAACCTCTAAAGCCATGAGCCCACATAAACCTTCCCAGCTGAGAAGGTGGCTCAATGGTTAAGGGCATTTTGCCATGAACGCACGAGGGACTGAGACTGAGTTTGATTTCATAACACCCATATAAATAGCAGGATGTGGCCACACACATCTGTAACCCCAGTCCCACGGGGAATAGGAATCAAGACCAAGAAATCACTGGGACTTGTGAAAACTGCAGCTCCATGTTCAGAGAGATTCTATCTGGAGGAAGTTCATGATTGAATGATAGAGGACATCTGATGTTCTCTTCTGACCTCTATATGGGGCACATACATGTGCATACACCACACATACTACACACATACACACACACACACAAACGGAAAAAAAAATAAAAATAAACCTTTTACCGGGCATGACGATGCACACTTTTAATCCCAGCACTTGGGAGGCAGAGGTAGGAGGATTGTGAGTTCAAGGCCACCCTAAGACAACATAGTGAATTCCAGGTCAGCCTGGGCTACAGTGAAACCCTACCTTGAAAAATAAATAATTAAATAAACAAAACTTTCCTCCTATAAATTGATTATTCCCTGGTATTTTGTCACAGCAATGCAAAGCTAACACATACCTACCAAAAGAATCAGAAAACTATGGAAAAAGATTAGGCATGGTGGCTCAACACCTGTGATCACAGCACTTAGGGAGGTGGAGCAGGAGTTCAAAGCCATCCTCAGCTATGTAGTGAGATTGAGGCTAGCTAGCCTGAGCTAAATGAGACCCTATCTCAAAACACACACACACAAACACACACTACACACACACACACACACACACTGAGATATATCTCAGCGGTTAAAATACTTTTGTATAAAGTCTGAAAACCGGAGTTCAATTCCCCAGTACCCACATAAAGCCAGATGCACAAAGTGGCACATACATCTGGAGTTCATTTTCAGTGGTAGGAGGCCCTGGTGTGTCCATCCTCTTTCTCTGTCTCTCTCCCTTTCTCTGTTCTCAAACAAATAAAAATATTTTAAAAAACCAAAAACCAAAAACACCCCAACAATTCCTCCAGGTGTGGTGGCACACTGAGACTACAGAATCCCAGCACCTACCTTAAAAACAAAAACAGGGCTGAGGCAGAGGTAGGAGGATCACTGGTTCCAATCTGAGTCCCAAGTTTAGCCAGGCCACCCTGAGACTACATAGTGAATTCCAGGTCAGCCTGGACTAGAGTGAGATCCTACCTTAAAAAACAAAAACAGGGCTGGAGAGATGGCTTAGTGGTTAAGACACCTGCCTCCTAAGCCTAAAGAACACTGTTTCCAATCTCCAGGTCCCAAGTTTAGCCAGATGCAAAGTGACACAAGGGCGCAATGCTGCACTTGACCACAAGAGTGCACACACATCTGGATTTTTTTCGCAGCAGCTGAGAGGCTGCTTGGATGCTTGCTATCTCTATCTGTATTCCTCTCCCTCTCTCTCTGTCTCTCTCTCTGTGTCTCTCTCCAAAAAAAAACAAAAACAAAAACACACCAAATTCCAACTCACAGATTAATTTCCACCTATTATGGATCTTAGGCTGGCTCTAAACTCAAATTCTCCTGCCTCAGCCTTTTGGCTGGCATTATGTTGGGCTCTTGACTAGTTTTTTGTTGTTGTTGTTTCCAAGGTAGGGTCCCTAGCCCAGACTGTCCTGGAATTCACTATGAAGTCTCAGGTTGGCCTGGAACTCCTGATACACACATCCTCTACCTCTGCCTCACAGGATAAGTAAATAAATAAATAAATAAGGTGTTTACCATCATGCCCAGCCCTTGCTTGCTTGCTATACCATAGCTTTTCCTTACTAAAAGTATATTGGGGCTTGGGGATTTAGCTTCCCTTCCTTCCTTCCTTCTCTCTTTCTTTCTTTCTGTACCAGGGCCTCCAGTCACTGCAAACAAACTCCAGATGCATGCACCACTTTGTACTTTTGGCTTATGTGGGTCCTGGGGAATTGAATCTGCATCCTTTGGCTTTGTAGGCAAGTGCCTTAATCACTACTGGTTTCAGTTTTTGTTCTGTCTCTTTCTTTTTCTCATTTTGGAACTGTCATTCTACTTTAGCAAGAAAAGTATTCTTTTTTCAGGTTTAGGGAGATGGCTCAGCTATTAAAAGCACTTGCTTGCAAAGCTGGCCAACCCAGATTCAATTCCCCAATACCCATGTAAAGCCAGATGCACAAAGTGGCACATGCATCTGCAGTTCATTTGCAGTGGCTGGAGGGCCTGATACACACATCCTCTTTTTGTCTTTCTTACTCTCTTTTTCTTATAAGTAAATAAATAAATAAATAAGAAATTTAGTTTAAAAAAATGTTATTTTTCCCTAAATAAAACAAAACATCCTATACCATAGCTTTTCCTTACTAAAAGTATATTGGGGCTTGGGGATTTAGCTCAGTGGATCAGCACTTGCCAACCTGCAACAGGTCTTAAACTGCACAAGGCCCATAGTACAATTTGTTCAGTCCCTCAGCACTCTACCAGGCTGACCTGGAAAAAAAAAAAAGACAAAAAATATATCATATCTTCCTTGTATACTTATATATAGAGTTTTCCCCTTGTTATTTGTAGTAATTTTAGTCCATTCTGGCCTCCAACTAGCTCTTTTCTGGCTTTAGTTCCCCACACCCAATTAGGAATTGTTAAAAAAAACTATTTTATTTATTTGAGAGAGAACCAAGAGACCACAGATAGACTGAAATGAATCAGAAAATTTCATGCATGGTTTATGTGGGTCATGGGGATTCCTTAGGGCAGGCAAATGCCTTAACTCCATAGCCTATTTCCCCAGCCCCTTCAGTCTTGATAAATAGAAAACAGGGCCAGGGAGATGGTTCAGTTTTTATTTTTTGTTCCATTTATTTTATTTTATTTTTATTTTTTTTACTTTAAAGAAGTTTTCTTAAAGTATGTTTTTGGTCCCAGTACTCTGGAGGCAGGGTTTCACTGAGTTCCAGGCCAGGCTAACCTGGAATTAAGCTGGGCTAGAGTGAGGCTCAGGGTGGCCTCGAACTCCAACCAACCAAACCTCAAACAAAAAAAACAACTCTGCCAGGCATCCCAGCTTGGAACTACAGAGTGAGCTCTTGGTCAGCCTGAGCTTGAGTGAGACCCTGCCTCAAAAACACAAACAAAAAACCTTCATGAGTAGGAATGACATCTTTTACATGGGGAATCTTATCTTTAATCTATTTAATTCATTTAATTTTTATTTTTTAAACTTTATTTTATTTATCCCAAAGGCTAGGCAGAGAGAGACAGAGAGAATGGGCACACCAGGGCCTTCTGCCAGTCTCAGATGCATGGCCTCAAACTCATGGTCCTGATTGAACCTGGACCTCTGTCTCCAGAAGTGCTGGGAACTTCCAGTCCTCCTAATTCATTTATTTTTAACAACTGTGTTTGGTTATTTATAAAGATTTTTATTGGTCATCATTAAATTTGTCTTAGCACAAATTTCAAGATAAAAAAATTAGGGCATGGTGGCGCATGCCAGGGCCTCCAGCACTGGAGGCAGAGGTAACTCACAGACAGTTCATGGCCACCCTGGCAATCTGGAATTTCACCCTGTGGCTACTGAGGAATTGAAAAACCAAAAAAACAAAACAAAGACCCAGATGACATAAATTATCTTACCAGTGAACTATGAGAGCTAAAGTCCTACATGTGTGTTGTGTAGCTGGTTCCTGTGTATTGAAACATTCTCTCCTGGAGGGGTGGGAGAGGAAGGACGCTCATAAGAACAGGAAGTAGATGAAATCTGCAAGGTTTAGGAAGTTCCTGAACATGCCCAAGAGACTTGACATTAGCAGTACCAGTTGCTGGGGAGAGGAGCTCCGGGCTGGGCAGAACTGCTGGGGAAGTAGTACTGTGATCCCTGCTGGGGGCGGGGAGCTTTTTTCTTTCAAGATAGGGTCACACTGGAGCCCAAGCTGATCTGGAACTCACTCTGTAGTCATAGGCTGGCCTGGAACTCACAATGATCCTCCTGCCTCTGCCTCCTGAGTGCTGGGGTTAAAGGCATGTGCCACCATACCTGGCTATCATTTATATTTTTTATTTTTTTTTTATTTGAGAGATAGAACGAGGCAGAGGAAGAGAGAGAGAGAGAAAGAAAGAATGGATGCGCCAGGGCCCCCAACCACTGCAAATGAATTCCAGATGCATAAAAATATGGAACGCTTCACCAATTTGCGTGTCATCCTTGCAAAGGGGCCATGCTAATCTTCTCTGCCAAAGGGAGCACTTTAAAAAAAGTATTTTAGCCGGGCGTGGTGGCGCACGCCTTTAATCCCAGAACTCGGGAGGCAGAGATAGGAGGATCGCCGAGAGTTCGAGGCCACCCTGAGACTACATAGTTAATTCCAGGTCAGCCTGGACCAGAGTGAGACCCTACCTCACAAAACCAAAAAAAAAAAAAATTATTTACTTATTGGAGAGAGACAGACAGAGGAAGATAGGGAGAGAGAATGGGCACACCCATGGCCTTTAGCTACTGCAAACCAACTCCAGATGCATGTGCCACCTTGTGCATCTGGCTTATGTGGGTCCTGGGGAATCGAACCTGGGTCCTTTGGCTTTGAAGGCAAGCGCATTAACCACTAAGCCAACCCTCATTTTTTCCATTTGTTTATTTTTATTTTTTTAATTTTTATTTTTATTGACATCTTCTTTAATTGTAGATAATATCCTATGTTATTTCCCTCCATCCCCCCACTTTCCCCTTTGAAACTTCACTCTCCATCATATCCCCTCCCCCTCTCAATCAGTCTCTCTTTTCAGTTTGATGTCATGATCTTTTCCTCCTATTAGGATGGTCTTATGTAGGTAGTGTCAGGCACTGTGAGGTCATGGCTATCCAGGCCACTTTGTGTCTGGAGGAGCACATTGTAAGGAGTCCTACTCTTCCTTTGGCTCTTACATTCTTTCCACCCCCTCTTCCGCAATGGACCCTGAGCCTTGGAAGGTAGGTTTGAGACATTTCAGTGCTGAATCACTCCTCTGTCACTTCTTCTCAGCACCATGGTGCCTTCTGAATCATCCCAAGGTTGCCACCGTCTGAAAAGAGAAGCTTCTCTAACCAAAAGTGAGAGTAGCATTAATATATGTGTGGACATTAAGAGAAGTGCTTACTGGGCAGTTTGGTGAGCATAGTATATACATTTAGTGAGACTCCAGCAGACATTACACCCTTAGGGCTCATGACTACCCATCGTACGTTTTCAGTATCAGGGATGTGTTCCCTCCCATGGAGCAGACCTCCAGTCCAATTAGAGAGCAATTGGTTTCCCCCATAACAGACATGCCACTATTGCACCCGTTGGCTCATTTGGCCTGGCTGGCCAAATTTAAAGTTTGCAATGTTCACTGTTGAGTACCTTCACTGGTGTTTTCTCTCTCCCATTGACCTGCATGCAGTGTAGCTTTTTCCAGCTTTCTGTCAGTGGTCCTCATGAAGGAGGCTTTCAGCTCAGCTCCAGCAGGATTTCTCCGTGAACTTGCCACCCAAGTATGTGGAGTCTTCAGTAATAGGGTCTTACCATCTATTCCTGGTGGGAAACCAAGGGCCTTGGCAATGGCCTATAATGTTTTGGGGGTATCTGTGACCTCCAACAACTCACTGGAAGGTATCCCATCCCTGGCACTGAAACAATCTATGGCTTCTGAGTGTTCCATTGTCCAGAAAAGTAGGTTTCTATATGACTTTTTATATCCTCTTAGATTTTGATTAGCCCTCCCTCCACCTTTCCTTTAATCAATCTCTTCCTCTGACCTCACTTAGGCCTTTTCATCCCCATTAATCTGTTCTTCTACTTACATATATACAATACCATCCTATTAAGTCCCCCTCCTTCCCTTTCTATTCTCTTTATATCCCCTTTCTACTTTACTCAGCCCCCTTTTTTTGATTAGCTTGATTCCTTATTATTTAGCTTTTTGAGTTCTTTATATATCATAGATAGTAATCTTCTGTCAGATGTACAGCTGGCAAAGATTTTTCTCCCATGCTTCTTTATTCTATTCATAGTGTCCTTTTGCTATGCAGAAGCTTTTTAATTTCATGAGGTCCCAGTGGTTGATTACTGGTTTTACTCGCTAAGTGACTGAGGTTCTATTCAGAAAGTTACTTGTGCCTATATGTTGAAGTGTTTCCCTATTTTTTCCTCTAGCAGTTTTGGTTTCAGGTCTGATATTAAGGTCTTTGATCCATTTGGACTTGATTCTTGTGCATGGAGAAGTAAGGATTTATTTTCATCCTACTACATACCCCAGCTCTAACTCTTCTTAAAATTTTTATTTATTTATTAGAGAGAAAGAAAAAAAATGGGCATGTCATGACCTCCAGCCACTGCAAATTAATTCCAGACATACCACCTGGTCCACCTGGCTTATGTGGATGCTGGAACTTGAACCTGGGTCTTTTGGCTTTGTAGGCAAGCTCCTTAACCACTAAGTCATCTCTTTAGCCCCTAGCTCTAACTCTTTTTTTTTGTTGTTTTGTTTTGTTTTTTCGAGGTAGGATCTCACTCTGGCCCAGGCTGACCTGGAATTAACTATGTAGTCTCAGGGTGGCCTTGAACTCATGGCAATCCTCCTACCTCTGCCTCCCAAGTGCTGAGATTAAAGGCGTGTGCCACCATGCCCAGCCCTAGCTCTAACTCTTGATAGGCCTTGATGGATACTTGTCAAAAGGTCTCCAGTGTTACAGGTCAAGATCATCAAGTAGTGAGTCTCAGCAGCTAAGCAGATCTACTCCAACAAAGGTGCAGAAATCATCCTCTAAAGAGTCTCTTAATCTTGGTTGCCTGACTCTCAGATCTTTTAAAAAAAAATTATTTATTTATTTATTTTTGGTTTTTCAAGGTAGGGTCTCACTCTGGCCCAGCGTGACCTGGAATTCACTATGTAGTCTCAGGGTGGCCTTGACCTCATGGCGATCCTCCTACCTCCCGAGTGCTGGGATTAAAGGCATGTGCCACTACACCTGGCCTATTTTTATTTATTTATTTGCAAGCAGAGATAGAAAGTGTGGAGACCGACAGAAAGTGTGGGTACACCAGGGCCTCTAGCCACTGCAAACAAATTCCAGACAAATGTTCCACCATTTGCATCACTTTTGTGCATCTGGCTTTACATGTGTATTGTTAGACTTTGCAGGCCAGTGCCTTAGCCACTGAGCCATCTCTCCAACCCAGATATTTGTTTGTTTGTTTGTTTGTTTTTTTTTTTAGATAGGGTCTTGCTCTAGCCCAGACTAACCTTCAATTCACTATGTAGTCTCAGGCTGACCTCCAAATCACAGCAATCCTCCTACCTCAGCCCCTCCCAACCTCCTGCATGTGGATAAAGGTGCTTGTTTGTAAAGCCTCATGGTCTGAGTTCAATTCCCCAGGACCCACGTAAAGCCAGATATACAAAGTGGAGAATGCATCTGGAGTTCATTTACAGTAGCTTGAGGACCTGGCCTGCCCATATTTGCCTCTCTCATATATACATTCTATATATATGGAGCTTTTCTGAGCTCTACCTGTTTCTGGTTCCAATCAACAGTGTGTGAGGGGAGTGTCTTTCCTGTCTCAGTATTGGATTTTACCTCACATGTTTTCACACTCTGATTTCTACCGTTTGCCAATTTCCATTATGGATTTCAACTTGTCAAGAGTTTTTTTTTTTTCTTTTTTTCTTTTCTTTTTTTTGGTTTTTCGAGGTAGGGCTCACTCTGGTCCAGGCTGACCTGGAATTAACTATGTAGTCTCAGGGTGGCCTCAAATTCATGGCGATCCTCCTACCTCTGCCTCCTGAGTGCTGGGATTAATGGCATGCACCATCACTCCCGGTTTGCCAACAGTTTTTGTTCATTTATTTTTATTTTTTCGAGGTAGGGTCTCACTCTAGCCCAGGCTGACCTGGAACTCAACTCTATAGTCCCAGGCTGGCCTCAAACTCAGCATGCCTGGCTGCTATTACTATTTTAAACATTTAAAACTATAAAGCCTGCTCTACAGGTGGTAATTCATGGCTGGTATTGAAAACCTGATCAAAAGTCTATGGCTGGAATAGAAAGATGGCTTAATGGTTAAGGTGCTTGCCGTAAAGCTAAAGGACCTAAGTTTTATTCCCCAGGACCCACTTAAGCCAGATGCACAAGGGGTTGCATGCATCTGGAGTTCATTTGCCAAAGGCCCTGGCACACCTATTCTCTCTCTCTCTCTCTCTCTCTCTCTCTCTCTGGCTATTTCCCTTTCTCTCTCAAATAAATAAATAAAATATCTTTTTTAAAAGTCTGTGGCTGGGGAGGTAATAAGCCCTAGGCGGGGAAACTGCTACTGTTGTATGGCTAAATGGATATATTATGCCACCAAACTACCCTCTAAATGCTAATGTCTCTCCCCATATATTGTTGCCACTCTCATTTTTGGTTAGAAAAGCTCCTCTCTTTTTTTTTTTAGATGGTGGTGACCACTGGGGTGTCACAAAACTCACCATAATGCTGAGAAGAAATGACAGTGGAGTGTTTAGCAGTAAGTAAGGCTCAGAGACCATTGAGGAAGAGGTAGCAGAAAGAATGTAAGAGCCAAAAGAAGGGAAGAAGTGCTTTGTAATACTGTCTTCCAGACACAAAGGGACCATGGTATTCATGACCCATGGTGGCTAAGGTGACCTACACAAACCTGCATAATACCAGGAGAAACATAATGACATCAGTATAGAAGAGGAGGGCTGAAGAGATGGCTTAGTAATTAAGGCGCTTGCTCTCAAATGAATGAATAAATAAATATTTTAAAAATGGTCCTGGTGCGGTGGCTCACACCTTTAATCCCAGCACTTGGGAGGCAGAGGTAGGTGGATCGTCATGAGTTCAAGGCCACCCTGAGACTAGCCTGGGCTAGAGCAAGACCTTACCCTGAAAAACAAACAAACAAACAAACAAAAAAAGAGGGGGCCCAGCATAGTGGTGCACTCCTAGCACTTGGGAGGCAGAGGTAGGAGGTTCACAGTGAGTTCAAGGCCAGCCTGAGACTACATAGTGAATTCCAGGTCAGCCTGGGCTAGAGTGAAACCCTACCTCAGAAAACCAAAAATAAAAAAAAGAAAGAAAGAAAGAAAGAAGAAAGAGAGAGAGAGAGAGAAAGAAAGAAAGAAAGAAAGAAAGAAAGAAAGAAAGAAGAAAGAAAGAAAGAAAGAAAGAAAGAAGAAAGAGAGAAAGAGAGAGAGAGAAAGAAAGAAAGAAAAAGAAAGAAAGAAAGAAAGAAAGAAGAAAGAAAGAAAGAAAGAAAGAAAGAAAGAAAGAAAGAAAGAGAAAATGGACTGGTTGGAAAGAAGGGATTCAGTGAAGGGAAAAAATGGAGGGGAAAGGGAAGGTAGTGGGAGGGGATTATGATCATGGTATATTGTCTATATGTATGGAGGCTGTCAATAAAAAGTTAAACTACAGGGCTGGCATAACTTAGCGGTAGAGTATGTGGTTGCCATGCACACAGCATTGGGTTTGAACCTAGCATACACTCAAAAACAATTTTTAATTATTAGCTTGTGTGTGTGTTTGTGTGTGTGTTGTGCTGGAGTCTCTTACCTCTACAAATAGAACACCAGACACCAGGCTTTACATGGGTGAGGAATTGAATCCCAGGTCTACAGACCTTACAAACAAGTGCCTTTAACAGTTTGAGCCATCTCCCCAGCTCCTCAAAAAGTTTTTTTTAACCATTACTTATTCTTTTTTTTTGTTGTTGTTTATTTTTTGGAGACAGGGTATCACTCTGTACCCTAGGCTGCCCTGGAACTCACCATGAAGTCTAGGCTGTTGTCAAACTTATTGGTGATTCTCCTGCTTCAGCCTCCCAAGTAGAGTCCTGGAATTACAAGGCATGAGCCACCACATCTGACTATTTACTCCTTTTCTTCTCCTCTCATCTTGTTTATATTATTTATTTATTTGAGAGAATGTGAGAGAAAGAGGCAAAGATGGTTAAGCCATCTCTCCAGCCCTACTTTGTTTATATTTTAATTTTTTGTTTTTATTTTTATTTATTTATTTGAGAACGACAGACAGAGAGAAAGAGGCAGATAGATAGATAGAGCATGGGTGCACCAGGACTCCAGATGCATGCGCCACCTTGTGCATCTGGCTTACGTGGGTACTGGGGAATCAAGCCTCGAACCAGGCTCCTTAGCCTTCACAGTCAATCCCTTAACTGCTAAGCCATCTCTTCAGCCTCTCATGTCCTTTTCTCTGAAGAAAATATTTTATTTTGTTTTGGTTTTTCAAGGTAGGGTCTCACTCTAGCCCAAGCTGACCTGGAATTCGCTATGTAGTCTCAGGCTGACCTTGAACTCACAGCCATCCTCCTACCTCTGTCTCCTGAGTGCTGGGATTAAAGGCGATGTGTGCCACCTTGCCGGCATAAAATTTTAAGAATAAACAAACTTTTAATTTTTATTTATTTATTTTGAAATTTCAAGGTAGGGTCTCACTCTACCTCAGGCTGACCTGGAATTCACTCTGTAGTCTCAGCTTGGCTTCAAAATCACAGCGATCCTCCTAGCTCTTCCTCCCTAGTGCAGGGATTAAAGGCCTGCACCACTATCACACCAGGCAAAACTTTTTTTTTTTTCGAGGTAGGGTCTCAATCTAGCTCAGGCTGACCTGCTGGCAAAACTTTTATAACAGTATTACATGAAGCAAAGTATCATTTTTAAAAACATTTTTATTGGTCTGGAGAGATGGCTTAGGGGTTAAGGTGCCTGTTTCCTAACCCTAAGAACACCGGTTCCAATCTCCAGGTCCCACGTTTAGCCAGATTCAAAGTGACTCAAGGGCGCAATGCTGCACTTGGCCGCAAGGGGGCGCTCACATCTGGATTTTAGTTAGCAGCAGCTGAGACACTGCTCGTGAGCCCATCTCTGTCTACCTCCCTCTCTCTCTCTCTCTGTCTCTCTCCAAAAAATAACATAAAATAAAAAGTTTTAAAAAAAACATTTTTATTTATTTGCAAGCAGAGAGAGAGAGAAGAAGGACACAAAGAAAGGGCTTGCCAGGGCCTCCACAGCCTCTGCAAATAACTCCAGATGCATGTGCTACTTTGTGTATCTGGCTTTACATGGAGACTGGGGAACTGAACTCAGGTTGTTAGACTCTGCAGGTGAGTGCCTTAATTGCTGAGCCATCTCTCCAGTCCCAAAGTATCATTTACTGCAACCTGATGCTGCTGTAAATCTAATCTGGTTTTATAACTATACATAGGGTCAAAATCAAAGGAAAGGGCTGTGAGAGATGGCTTAGAAATTAGGGCGCTTTCATAGCCTAAGGACTCATGTTTGACTCTCCAGGTCCCATGTAAACCAGATGCAGTTATGCAAGCATGCAAGGTCGCACATGCGCACAAGGAGGCCCACATGTCTGGAGTTTGATTGCAATGGTTGGACACCCCAGCATGCCAGTTCTCTCTCTTTCTCTTCATTCCCTCTCTCTCATTTAAAAAAAAAAAAAAAAAAAAAAAAAAAAAAAGGCAGGGCTGGAGAGATGGCTTCATGCTTAAGGCGCTTGCCTGCAAAGCTAAAGGACCGGGGTTCAATTCCCCAGGACCCATGTAAGATGTACAAGGTGGTGCATGTGTCTGGAATTTGTTTGCAGCAGCTGAAGTGCCTGGAGTGCTCATTCTCTATATGCCTCTCTCGCTTTCTCAAATAAATAAATAAATAAATAAATAAATAAATAAATAAATAAATAAAAAAGTAACTTTAAAAAAAAAAGGCCACTGGTCGTGCTGGCACACTTTAATCCCAGCACTTGGGAGACAGAAGTAGGAGGATCACTGTGAATTCGAGGCCACCCTGAGACTACATAGTGAGTTCCAGGTCAGCCTGAGCTGTGGTACAGCAGGGTCTCTGAACACAGTGCATGGTCAATGAAGAAATACTTGTCCTGCAAGGCAGGTTTACTGCCCACAATTTTTGTTTATGAAAATTCTCATTTCTTCCTCATTTTTTTTTGTTTTTTTAGTTTTTCAAGGTAGGGTCTCACTCTAGCTCAGGCTGACCTGGAATTCACCCTGTATTCTCAGGATGGCCTCAAATTCACAGTGATCCTCCTACTTCTACCTCCCGAGTGCTGGGATTAAAGGTGTACATCACCACACCCGCCTACTTCCTTACTTTTTTTGAGATGGCACTTTCCTGCAAAGTTAGGACCCAAGTTCAATTTCCTGAACAAAGTCTAAGGACCCAAGTTTGCAATTTCCTGGTGAACCCATTTTCATTCTCTCTCTCTCTCAAGGTGACACATATGGAAAAAGAAAGAAGTTGTTTTTTTGTTTTTGTTTTTTTTTTTAATATATTTTATTTATTTATTTCAGAGAGTCCTGAGGGGGAGGGAGAGAATGGGCACCCAGGGCCTCCAGCCACTTGAACTCTGCATGTGCCCTCTTGTGCATCTGGCTTATGTGGGTACAATCTTTCTCTCTCCGGGGTCCTTATACAGGCAAAAAACCCCTAAGCCATCTTCCAGCCCATGTTTTTTTTTTTTTTAAAAAAGCATTCTTCACTTTTTCCTCCTGAGGCAGAGTCTCATTCCAGCCTAGGCTAATCTGGAGCTCACTATGTAGCCCAGGTTAACCTCAAACTCTTGAACAGCCTCCTGAATGCTGGGATGCATTCATGCGTGACCATGTCCAGCTCATTCTTCATTTGTGTTGATATGTTTTTTTAATTTATTGTACTCCTGTGCTAGTCACCTGTTTGTTATTGTAATGAAATAATAGATTATAGTAGTATTCTCCTTTCACCCTAGGTGTTAAGCCCTTGATGTTGCTCCTCGCTGAGGGACACAGTGATGTGCAGTCACTCTAGGTGACATGGGTCATGGCAAATCTTCCTCCATTTCACTGGGTGCACCTGCTGATGAGCTCCACTGTCATCTGGTTATACAATTGTTTTCAACAACGCTCGGGGGGCATAGATTGATGTGGAAAGTAAACCATTCAGGCTTGGACTTCTTTGAAGAACTGTTATGAAGCCAGTCAGAGATGTATTCTAACACTTCTCCCACCATCCTCCCCAGGCCTGGGTCTGTGGCTATGTGGGGTGATGGCAGTAGGGCTCAAACATCCCCTAAACAGGATTACCACCCTAGTTCCAGTAGGGACCCAGCCTCAGTCTGACCCTAAAGTCATTGCCACCCAGGGCAGTGAACAGAAGAGAAGGTGGAAGCACAAGCACAAGGCAGAAGTAAGGGATGGAGCAGGAGCTGGAGTCAGGGCCGGCAGTGAGGCTGGCCTCATCCTTGTTTTAGTTACTGTGACAGGAATCTGAGCAGGAGCCATGCAGAAGGACAGCCGCCAGGGTTCCAGGAGCACTAATGGGGTCCTCAAGTCAAGTGGTCATCCATCACAGTCCAGGATCACCAGGATCATGCCACTGGTCCACACAAACCCCTCTTAGAGATGGATCAGGCCATTCAGACCAGATCTATGGGGGCCCCCTCACCCTGCTTTAGAAGAGATTCCTTTTCTCCTGGGGCTGTGGCCCCCATCAAGCCCAAGAGGCACCAAGAAACATCATTCAACTCTTCCTTTAGGGTCCATATACCAAGCACACTGAAGCCTAAGGGAGTCATGTCTATTGTGGGGGACAACACAGCCCATGAATTCCCTATAGTGTTGGCCAGTTCACCCTGTTCCACTTACCTGAACATTGTGGTGTGTGTGTGTGTGTGTGTGTGTGTGGTGTGCATATGTGCCCACATGCACGTGTGTGCTCATGCATGTGAGACCAGAGGTTGACACTGAATGTCTTCCTCAGTCACTCTCCACCTAATTGTCTTGATGCAGTTTCCCACTGAACCCCAAGCTCACTGATTTGGCTCTGCAAGCCAGCCAGCAAGGTGAATCCGCCTCTCTCCGCCTCCCTCTGCAGTCCTGAGCTTGCAGGAATTCACCATTACATTTGGCCTTTGCTTGAGTGCTAAGGCTCAGAACTCAGGTCCTTAGGGTTACATAGCAAGCACTTTACCTGTTGGAGCCATCTTCTCACATAGACCTCATGTTCCCCTCCACCACCTGCCTTTCCACTGTTGCTGGGGATAAGAAGATGGGCTATAGGTTGGGCACTGCCCTCCAGCCCACCATCCCTTCCACAAGGACAACATTCCATAGTAGGTCCTGGGAGAAGCTGCTCTGCAGTTCAGGTCCCTGCAGTGCCCAGGAATGGCCACTGGGTGCCGCCACTGCTCTGGCTGTGATGTCCAGGGCCTGGCAAAACCTGACACATACATGCCTACCTCACCTGAGTGGGGGAAGGAGTCCCCCTGGTAAGACAGAGGGACTCTCTTAGCTGGCTCACCTTCTCATACATGGCTGACTTTGGAGAGTAGACGTCACAGAATTGGGTCTGATCCAACGCTGGGCCAGCTGACAAGCCACCTCCTAGGTCCAAGAGTAAGTTGACCTGACCAAGCCTCGACCTCACCCCAAATAAGATTTGGATCTCCAAGGGCCCCATCCTGGACAGAGCAGAGACTTGGGCCTTAGTCTCCCAAAGGTGGGGCCTGGGCTCAGGCCCTGCAGATGTCTGCCTCATCCCTGCCTCCTTACCTCTGACAACCAGGTCCTGAAGGCAGGACCCAGACAAAAGTAAAGTCTCATTGCTGGCTTGTCTTGTGGAAATAGGTCAAATTTCCATGTTGGTTAAGTCAAGATTCTTGCTGTCCTAGAAGGTTCCAGACACTGATGTGATTGAGGGTAGCTGTGGTAGAGGGAGCCAAGATTCTGGACCCTCCAGGAAGCCAGAAGTGCCTCCCCTGACCCTTTTCTTGTCTGACAGCTACCTACAGTGGCCCTGAGGGATCTGCAGGATAAGACAGGAATAGGGAGCAGACAGCAGGAAAGGACAATCTTGCTTTCAGGGGGCCAGCCCTGTCCAGGGTCCCTTTACCTCCCATATATTTCATTGCCTTATCAGTGACACTAGGGTTGGAGAAGCAGCCAGGCCAGAGTGGGGTGAGGATTGATGAGCAAAACTGCAGGTTCTGGGCTGGAAAGATGGCTTAGTGGTTAAGGCGCCTGCCTCCTAAGCCTAAGAACGCTGGTTCCAATCTCCAGCGGTTCCAATCTCCAGGTCCCACATTTAGCCAGATGCAAAGTGACGCAAGAGTGCAATGCTGCACTTGACCACAAGGGGGCACACACGTCTGGATTTTGTTCACAGCAGCTGAGAGACTGCTGGCGTGCCCATCTCTATCTGTCTTCCTCTCCTTCTCTCTCTCTCTGTATCTCTCAAAAAAAAAAAAAAAAAAACTCCAGGTTCTTCCTGTTGCCCAAGTGCTTAAACCAGGGGCCTTTGCACTCAGCCCATAGGACGGCCTCTATGGTAACCAAGCACATGGCCCACACATTTCTGTGCTTCATAGCCTGGTCGTTGTTCCCTGTGTGGCACTGTCTTCAGTCTCTGCAGGCAGGGACCTGCCACTGGATTCTGTAATGATGGCCCTCTGGGAGGGATGCCTGAGGTCCAAAGCATCTACATCTAACCCTTCGACTTCTCCAGCGAACCTCCCAGGCCCCAGGCAAGCCTGACCAGTCCTGGCAACCCAGGGTGCCCAGTGCTGCCTCTTGTACTCCGGATTAGCAGAGGCCCGCTTCTTGCTGTGTGCTTTCCTACTCAGGGACATAACTGCTGCCACTGCATGGGCTAGTCTCACGCTCAGCACAGTTCTGAGGGACTCTTTCCTCTGACATCCTTGTTATATAGCTGCTCAGGACAAATTGTACTGATGATCCCAGATCATTCCTTTCACTTCAGACTCCACAATTGGTCACCAAATCCTATCAGCTCAGTCTTCAAAATGCTTCCCTTATAAATCCACTCAGCCCATCCCCATTCTTACCACTATGTATTTTGTCATCAAGTCTTTTTTTTTTTAATGATTTTTAAAAATGTTTTATTTATTTATTTATTTGAGAGAGAGAGAGAAGCAGATAGAGATAGAAAGAATGAGAGAATGGGCACGCCAGGGCTTCCACTGCAAACGAACTCCAGATACATGTGCCACCTTGTGCATCTGGCTTACGTGGGTACTGGGGAATAGAACCATGGTCCTTTGACTTTGCAAGCAAGCATCTTAACCACTAGGCCATTTCTTCAGCCCATCAAGTCTTTTTTTAAAAGTTAGTTATTAATTTATTTGCAAGGTGAGACAGAGAGGAAGAGAGAGAGAACAGGGGCACCAGGGCCTCCAGCTCCTATAAACTCCATATGCATGTGCCACTTTGTGTATCCGGCTCTATGTGGGTACCTGGATGGTTAGACTTTGTAGGTAAGCACCTTAACAGCTGAGCCATTTCTCCAACCTCTTTTTTTTTTTTTTTCCTGAGGTAAGGTCTCACTCTAGACCAGGCTGACTTGGAACTCACTCTGTAGCCCAGGATGGCCTCAAATTTACAGCAATCTTCTTACCTTAGCCTCCTTAG
Organism: Orientallactaga sibirica; assembly: GCA_036365145.1. NCBI lineage: Eukaryota > Metazoa > Chordata > Mammalia > Rodentia > Dipodidae > Orientallactaga > Orientallactaga sibirica. Next base: position 18,501,076 of record JAEOAD010000021.1, on the reverse strand, counting down.
TACTGGGATTATAGTATGAGCCACCATAACCAGCTCATTGACAAGCCTTTTTTTTTTAAAAGAGTTTATTTATTTTTATTTATTAGAGACAGAGAGCAGGAGAGAGAGAGAGGATAAGTACACCAGGGCCTCTAGCCACTGCAAATGAACTCCAGACACATGTGCCACCTTGTGTATCTGGCTTACGTGGGACCTGGAGAATTGAACCTGGGTCCCTAGGCTTCACAGGCAAGCACCTTAACCACTAAGCCACCTCTCCAGCCCCCCCCCTTTTTTTGAGAGCTACAGAGAGATAGAGAGAGAACAGGCGCACCAGCGGACTTTCAGCCCCTATGAAAGATGTGTGCACCCCCTTGTGGGCAAGTGCAGCATTGAGCCCTTGTGTCACTTTTGCATCTGGCTAAACGTGGGATGTGGAGAATTGAAGGGGAAGGTGCCTTAACTGCTAAGCCATCTCTCCAGCCCAACAGGTCTGTTTTTAAAAAATGTTTATTTGTTTGAGAGACAGAGGAAGAGGCAGGGTGTGGAGGGTGGAGAATGGGCACACTGGAGCTTCCAGCCACTGCAAAGGAACTCCAGACACATGCGCCACCTTGTGTATATGGCTTATGTGGGTACTGGGGAATGGAATTTGGGTCCTTAGGCTTCTCAGGCAAATGCCTTAACCTCTAAGCCATCTCTCCAGGCCACGTTGACAAGTCTTAATAGCTTAGTCTTTAAAATAATAATACATCCCTTATAGAGCCACTTCCCCTACCCCCAGTCCTATCACTAGAGCAAGAGTCCTGATCTCTTCTCTGGATTCTCTCACTACAATATGACTTGTTCCCACTGTCCAAGCCTCCTTGGGAGGCTCCTTAGGACTTTTGCGCAGTGCTCTCCTTGCCTGGAATGTCCCCTCCTCATTTGTTCAGAGATGGCCCCTTCCACAGTTCTGTTCCCCATCACCTCCTCAAAGACACGTACACACATACCCTATCTGTTCTAATGCCCTCTGTCCACCTGGCTTCACTAATTCCCCAGCTTCATTGCCCCCTGTTTTTTATTTTTATTTATTTATTTTTTATTTATTTATTATTTTTTTTGGTTTTTCGAGGTAGGGTTTCACTCTAGCCCAGAGCTGACCTGGAATTCACTATGTAGTCTCAGGGTAGCCTCGAACTCATGGCGATCCTCCTACCTCTGCCTCCCGAGAGCTGGGATTAAATGCATGAGCCACCACGACCTGCTTTGGGTTGTTTTTTATTGTTCCCAAGAGAGCTCCACGGGGAAAGAAGAGAGATGGTGCCACAGCCACGAGGCAGGACAGCTCCCACATCTCCATACTTGCTGATGGAAGCTGAGGCATGGGAGAGAGGGGGGTTTTGACTTGCCCTAGGGCAAGAACATCAGGGTAGGACTGAACCCTGGGTATTCTTGACAGGATCTAGACCACTCCTCACACTCAGGCTCAGAAAGATTTGTTAGAATAATGAGAGGAGTCATGCCCAGTCCAAGGAATGGCTTGGAAGGCAGACTCCAGACAGCAGACTGGAACGGAAGCAGCCTCCAGAACCTCCAGCTTGTCCCAGGACTGAAGGTTCAGCAGGCATCAGCTATGTGTGGAAATGGCCCAGGTTCATTCAGATAGAGCCTTCCTCTTACAGAGAACTGTTCAAGTTGGAGACTAGCCTCAATGGGTGACTGGGTGGCAGAAGTGGCTAGGAGATCTGGTGGTGAGCCCTTCTGGAGTTCTACACTCTCATCTGGTCCATCTCTGGGCCAGGAAAGACACCAGGAGGCAAAGGTCAAGGTCTATAGAGAAGAGATGTAGGAGAACTGTCCCTGGACCATGGAGGAGGAGGGCTGGGGGAGGGTCACCGGTTGGGGCAGGCATGTGAACTTGCTCCTTGGCACCTTGGCTACTAGCCTGTGCCCTACAGCACCACCCCCTCCTCTCAGGGCAGGGCCTCCCACTTGGCCAAGGCTGCTACTCAAACCACAGCCACCTGTAGATTAAAACACAAACCACCCTGGAGAGATGGCTTAGCACACCCTGCCTAAGGACCCCAGTCAATTCTCCAGGTCCCAGGGAGCCTCATGAATGGTGACTGTTTGCAGTGGCTGGAGGCCAGGATTCTCTCTCTGTCTCAAATAAATAAATAAATAAATAAATAAAAAAAAAAAAAAAAAAAAAAAAAAAAAAAACACAAACCACCCCACACCCTGCTCACACAGGGGAGCCTCATGAATGGTGACTGTCAGGATTCGCACGTTTCTGTATTTCTGCACGGCACAGCAGCTTTGCAGAAAGGATGTGGAGGAAGCATCTGGGCCAGCCTGTTGCAGCTGCTTGCACTGCCTCTGCCTCCTCCACCTGTCCAATGTCTCATTCACACCTCAACCACTGTGTCTCCCTTTCTCCCTATGGGAACAGGCCCAGTATGGGGTCAGGGTGCTCACCATGCTCAAGCTACTGGGCATCTCCCTGCCAGGCCAAGAATCCCCCTACCACAATTCAGATCAGGAAGGTCAAATGCTACCCAGTCACTCAACTCAAACAACACTGTTTTGTGTGCCCCTAGAGTCATGGTGTTTATAAATCTCTCTCTCTCTCTCTCTCTCTCTCTCTTTTTTTTTTTGGTTTTTTGAGGTAGGGTCTCACTCTAGCCCAGGCTGACCTGGAATTCACTATGTAGTCTCAGGGTGGCCTCAAACTCATGGCAATCCTCTTACCTCTGCCTCCCAAGTGCTGGGATTAAAGGCATGCGCCGTCACGCTTGGCATAAATCTCTTTGAGAAACATCCTGAAGCAGAATTGGATCCCAACAAGCCTGATTGAAAACGTGCCCACACCACCATAGGCTGTGAGCCCTTGGGCATGTCTTTCTGTCTTGTTGTGTTGTTAGGATTATTATTTTTGCTTTGTTTGATTTGAGGCAGGGTCTCACTCTAGCCCATTGACCTAGAACTCACTCTGTAGCTCCAGGCTGGCCTCAGACTCATGGTAATCCTCCTACTTCAGCCTTCTGAGTGCTGGGTTTAAAGGATAGGATTATTTTGTTTGTTTTTAGATAGGGTTTCACTTTGTAGCTGGCCTCAAGCTTAAAGCAATCTTCCTGCTTCAGCCTCCCTAATGTTGGGTTACAAGTGTGAGTCACTACTGGCTTGTAGGTCATTTTAAGAGAATTGACAGTTTTGCTCTCCATCAGCAGTTACAAACTCAAAATTCAACAATGCAAGGTGCAAAATATACTGGGGACAAAGAAGCCAGCGTTGCCAGTGGTGCAATGAGTGGAGAAGAGCTCTGTCTTGAGAGTAACTGGGGCTGGAGTGAACTGGAAGTCCATTCCTAAGCCATGAGGGCCTACTCCTCAGGGGACTTTAAAAAAAAAATCATTTTATTTATTATTTATTTATTTATGTGGTGGGTATTGGGGGAGAAAATGGGTGTGCCAGGGCCTCCAGACAGTGCAACTAACTCCAGATGTACAGCTGGCTTACGTGGGTTCTGGGGAGTTGAACTTGGGTCCTCAGGCCTCGAAGGCAAGTGCCTTATCAGCTAAGTCAACTCCCCAACCCTTGTTTTGTTTTTCGAGGTAGGGTCTCATTCTGGCCCAAGCTGATCTGGAATTTACCATGTAGTCTCAGGGTGGCCTCAAACTCACAGTGATACTCCTACCTCTGCCTCCCAAGTGCTGGGATTAAAGGGATGTGCCACCATGCCTAGCTCAGGGGACTTCTTTTTTTTAATGTGAATTTTTTCTTTGTTTTATTTATTTATTTGAGAGAGAGAAAGAGGCAGAGAGAGAGAGAGAGAGAGAGAGAGAGAGAGAATGGGTGCATCAGGGCCTCCAGCCACTGCAAACTCCAGATGCATGTGCCCCCTTGTGCATCTGGCTTACGTGGGACCTGGAGAATCGAACCTGGGTTCTTAGGCTTCGTAGGCAAGCGCTTTAACCATTAAGCCATCTCTCCAGCCCTCAGGGGACTTCTTTATGCGTAGGCACCTTCAATTCTCTGGAGAAGAGTGGAGACCCTTATTTCTAAGGGTAATCGCCCCATATTTCATGTCTCAGTTTGTGGCTGTAAACTAAAGTTTCATTCCTGTGGGCGGTATGTGGTAAGGGGGTCACTCTCCACCAGCAGGCTCTCTGGGCTGGGTCCTCTCCTCCCTGTGGCACACAGGGCCAGCCCTTGAGCCCAGCCTCAGCCTGGAATGTTGAATGAAGCATTTGGTGCCACTTTATTTTATTTTATTTTTTGGAGAGAGACAGAGAGGGGGAGACAGAGATGGGCGCGTCAGCAGTGTCTCAGCTCATGAGAACGAAATCCAGATGTGTGCGCCCCCTTGTGGTCAAGTGCGGCATTGCGCCCTTGCATCACTTTGCATCTGGCTAAACGTGGGACCTGGAGATTGGAACCACTGGAGATTGGAACCAGAGTTCTTAGGCTTAGGAGGCAGGTGCCTTAACCCCTAAGCCATCTCTCCAGCCCATAATTTGGTACCACTTTAAATGGGTATTCTATGTGTCAATGGATAGCCTTCCCTGGTAGAGAGCTGCTACAGAGCTATAAGAAGGCACAGATGACTACATCGGTGATGCAGAAGCCACCTTACAACCAGGAGGCAACAAATAGGCAGACAACCCTGTGCCTCACATGGCAGAGCAGGAAGATAGGAATAGGCTGGGCCCACAACAGATTCTTTGAGTCACAATAGTTCTGAACTCCTGTTATATGAGTTTAAACAAACAAACAAAATAACCCTGGTATTGTTTAAACCACTGTTGCTCAGAATTCTGTCATGATCACTACTGGAGGGAATCTCTCCTCAGACCCTTCTTGGGAGTAGCTGTTTATTTCTTTGAGGCCTTCAGTCAGACATGTCCAGCCAGTTCCAATGTTCCATTGTTCTTTAACACTCCTGCCTCCTGGCCTAACCTCAACTCAGCTCAGGGTGCAGAAAGAGTTACAAAGGGTGGAGGGCCAGGGGAAATGGCTTAGCGGTTAAGGTATTTGCCTGCAAAACCAAAGGACCCCGGTTCGATTACCCAGGACCCACGTAAGCCAGATGCACAAGGGGGCGCATGCATCTGGAGTTTGTTTGCAGTGGCTGGAGGCCCTGGCGTGCCCATTCTCACCCTCTCTTTCCCTCTCTCTATCTCGAATAAATAAATAAATAAAATCTGAAGAAAAAAAAAAGAGTTACAAAGGGGCTGGTGAGATGGCCCAGTGGTTAAAGGCACTTGCTTGCAAAACCTTCTGTCCCAGATTCAATTCCCCAGTACCCATGTAAATCCAGATTCACCAAGTAGTGGTGCATGCATGCATGCATTTGAAGTTTTCAGTGGCAAAAGGCTCTGGTGTGCCTATACTTTCTCTCTCTCCTTGCAAATTAAAAAAAAAAAGAATTATAAAGGAAGAGGATCTCTGTTAGCACAGAACCAGAAAAACACCAGTATCCTTATATACAAATCCCAGTTGCCACTTTCCCAGTGATGTTGAGCACAGCCGCTTCCAGCCTTCTTCACAAGTGCCAGGTCACGTGGGTACCTGCTCCAGCCACCCGCCCTTCTCCATGCTTGCTCTTGGGCAAACAACTCCTGGATGTCTGGAGACACAGTGAGGCCGGGACAGTGAGTTGCACCCTTCCAGCTCTGGGATGCTGACAGGGCTCAGTGTCATGGCTGAGGATAAGGTGTCTCTGTTAAGCTGCCATTCGTGTCATGTACCATCCTGCATCATATATAGCTGATCACAAAGTCATTTGAAAACTTAAAGAGCCCATGAGACTGCTTGGTTTGGCTCCATTTAACAGGAAGGTAGGGGCTTGTACTGCTGTAGGCTGGCCCTAGAGCCTGGATAACAGCTTCCAGCCTACAGAGATGATAGGTGTCTGGTGATGGGAGGGGACAGAGCCATGGGCTGAGAATGATCCATGGAGCCTTTAGAGGAAGCCGCACACCGTTCATTCTCTTAGAATAACTGTGCACCTGCAGATAAGCAGTTTCAGATGTGGTGAGAAATAGTGGAAATATAAATATAAAGGCAGGCAAAGGCCAGGCTGGTTCTGACTGACAGTTCTGTGGTGAAACTGCTATGGTCTCACACCTCCCACTCACTTTCAATCAGTGTTGCCTGCAGGGGCCACAGCTCAGGCCACAGAGACACCTGTGGGAAGGGGTGGCCAGCCCATCCCAGACCATTCACCTTTGACCGCTGAGGCTGGAGCTGCTCTGAGAGTGGGCCTCAGAGACGCGGGCCCTAGTTTAGACACATTTGCTCTCCACACGTGCAGGCAAGCCATGCAGCTGTTCTGATCCTCAGTTTCATTATTTGCGAAATGGGGACAATGATAGTTCTCTGCAAAAGCTGTTGTGAGATAGAAAGGGCGGGTTTTAGGCCCACAGGTGATCAGCACATGGCATTCCTGGTCTGCTCATGGGTGGAGATGTCTCCCAGTTGATTCCATTTAGCCACCACAGGCCCAGAGAAGGACTGATCCCTCTAATCCAATCTATCATGTGGCTTGAGAGAAGGCACAATCGGGTCCTACTAGGAGGACCTTCTTGTCAGCCATCATCACCAAGTTACTCATTCAGGACCCTCCTGCTTCACACTTGGTGACACCAGCCTTTGGGTATTGTGGTGCACGCCTTTAATCCCAGCACTCAGGAGGAAGAGGTATGGGGACTGCTATGAGTTTGAGGCCACCCTGAGACTACAGAGTGAATTCAAGGTCAGCCTGGGCTAGAGTGAGACCTTACCTCAAAAAACCAAAACAAACAAACAAACAAACAAACAAAAAAACCCAGGGGCTGGAGAGATGGCTCAGCAGTTAAAGGCACCTGCTTGCAAAGCCTGATAGCCTGAATTCCCCAGTACTCACCAGTGGTAATTTGAGTGAATGTCCCCCAATCGATTCAGGAGTTTATTAAAGCTTGTAACTTAGTTCTCCAGCAGCCTGGCTGGAGGAGGTGTCACTGTGGGCAGATCTTGGGGTCCAGCCCTAAGGTGTTACTGTGTGGTTCCTGGGGACCCCATGGCCGCAGTTCCCTGGAGACATCCAGGCAACTATGGAGCAGGGTCTTGAATGGCCGTGAGTGTGATGGGAAGAGAAACCCAGGAGGCAGTGTCAGAGGGCAGCTCATTTATTGTCAGGGGAACAGGTTTATAAGAATTTGTGAAAGAGCGGGACGAGGTATGGGTCATAAGGGGATTGGTTAGTACAGAGGTCCCACTGATGCCTAATTAGCATGTAGAGACGTCACAGGTGAGAGGAAAAGTGGCGGGAAAAGGTATAAGGAATGGATTGTAGGGGGATTGACTGTGAGAAGGCTGCCCCCCCATACCTTATTAACATATACTGACATAAGCAGACAAAGGTCACAAGGCTCTGGGGAACCTATGTCTCATCAGGATGTTCAGATGCCCTGGACTTGGGGGAGGGATCGTCCTCACTCCTTCCGGTCTTGAGATTGTCGGGGTCCATGCTCACTATAACCTGGGGGTCTGGGGTCCTTAGTCATGCCTGACAGCTCAGATCTGCCTAAATCTCCAGTAGCCCAGGGGCCTTAAACCGTGCTCTACATTACTGGGGACAGATCTGAGTTGCAGCCTAAGGTACGCAGAGTGCTTGAGCTCTGCCTGGGGTTCCAGGAGTGTGCATGCTTTGGGGTGGCAGTTGCTTTTCTCTCTGCATGGATCTGCGTAAAGGGAACCAGCTTCTTCTACCATTATGGAACTTCCCCTGGATCTGTTAGTCTGAAATAAATGCCATTCCTTCCATAAACTGTGTCAGGTTTGGAGGTTCATCCCAGCAGTGTGGAGCTGACTGCAACACCATGTAAAACTAGATGAACAAAGTGGTACATGCATCTGGAGTTCATTTGCAGGGGAAAGAGGCTTTGGTGTGCCCATTCTCTATGCCCCCTTCTCTGCTTACAAATTAATTATTATCTTTTTTAAAATCTGGACGCCAGGGCTGGAGAAATGGCTTAGCGGTTAAGGCACATGCCTGTGAAGCCTAAGGACCCCAGTTTGTTCTCCAGGTCCCACATAAGCCAGATGCACAAGGGGACGCACACGTCTGGAGTTCATTTGCAGTGGCTAGAGGCCTTGGTGTGCTCATTCTTACTCTCTCTCTTTCCCCCTCTCTGTCTCTAATAAATAAATAAATAAAAATGAAATCTTTAAAAAAAAGAGAGAGAGAATAGGGGGCTGGAGAGATGGTGTAGCAGTTAAGGCATTTGCCGACAAAGCCAAAGAACACAGGTTCAATTCGGACACAAGTTCAATTCCCCAGGACCCACATAAGCCAGATGCACAAGGTGGTATATGTGTCTGGAGTTTGTTTGCAGTGGCTAGAGAACCTGACATGCCCATTCTCTCGCTCTCAAATAAATAAAATATTTAAGAAAAAGAAAGAAAGAATGAATGAGGGTAGGTTACGTTTTGATATAGGATGGATGAGTGATTAGAAACTTCTTCCTTGTGTTAAGTCAAAATACATTTACCTAGAGTTCATTCCCAGCAGTCCTGAGCCACAACACAGACCGGATAGCACCTCTTCCTATCAGTGGCCTCTGGAAACAGGCATGCGACGAAACCCACATCCTCTTCAACCATTTTCAAAGACTTGGTTTCTGGGTGCTTCATCAGCCTGTTCTTTGACCTCTGGGTGATTTCTGGTTAATGGCCCAGAAATTCTCTGATTAGGAAAGTATGTATTTCCTTGTTTAAGACTCTACATGCGAGAATAGGGATGTAGCTCGGTTGGTAGGATTTTTACCAAGCATGTTTGATCCTAGCACTGTATAAGCCAGGCATGGTGGTGCATGCCCATATTGCCAGTATTTGGGAGGTAGAGGCTGGAAGATCAGAAGTTCAAGGTCATCTTCAGCTGCATAGTGAGTTCAAAGCCAGCCTGGACTACTTGAGACCCTGCCTCATTGAAAAAAAGACTCTAACCCTATGTAACTGGAATTCATGCAGTCTTTGCTGTGGTCTCCTGCTTTGCTTAACAACCTGTGTCTAATGGATCTCGTGTTGATGGTTCTAGCCCGTTGTTTAAGAAAACTATTTTTATTTTTATTTTTGCAGTTTTTCAAGGTAGGGTTTTACACTAGCCCAGGCTGACGTGGAATTCACTATGTAGTCTCAGGGTGGCCTTGAACTCATGCTGTCCTCCTATCTCTGCCTCCCGAGTGCTGGGATTAAAGGCTGTACCACCACGCCTCGTAAGGAAAACGTTTTTAAAAATTACTTATTTATTTATTTGAGAGAGAGGGGGAAAAAAAGAGAGAGAGGAAGAGAATGGGCACACCAGGGTCTCTAGCCACTGCAACTAACGAATCCCAGATGCATGCACCACCATGTGCATCTGGCTTTATGTGGTTACTAGGGAATCAAACCCCAGTCCTTAGGCTTAGCCACTGAGTCATCACTCCAGTCCCTTCTTCCTCTTCTTCTTCTTCTTTTTTTTTTTTTTGAGGTAGGGTCTTACCTTAGCCCAGGCTGACTTGAAATTCACTATGTAGCATCAGGGAAACCTCCTACCTCAGCATGTGCCACTATGCCTGGCTCTTAAACTTTCTCTTTTTTTTGGAGGTAGGGTTTTGCTTTAGTACAGGCTGACCTGAAATTGGTCTCAGGGTGGCCTCAAACTCACAGCGATCCTCCTACCTCTGCCTCCCAAGTGCTGGGATTAAAGACATGCATCACCACGCCTGGCTTTAAATTTTTTTTTTGTTTAAAAATTCTAACTCTTGCCAGGCATGGAGGCACATACCTTTAATCCCAGCACTTGGGAGGCAGAGGTAGGAGGATCTCCATGAGTTAAAGGCCACCCTGAAACTACATAGTGAATTCTAGGTCAGCCAAAGGACCCAGGTTCAATTCCCCAGGACCCATGTAAACCAGATGTACAAGGTGGCACATGCATCTGGAGTTTGATTGCAGTGGCTGGAAGCCCTGGCACACCCATTCTCTCCCTCTCCTCTCTCTCTCACTCTCTCTCCCTCCCTCTCTCACCCTCTTTCTTTCCCTTTCTCTGTCTTTCTCGCAAACATAATAAAAATTCAGAAAAAGCATCAAAACAACAACAACAAAAAATATGAATATAGGATAATTGGAAAATGTGTCTCAGATTCAAGAGTGAAGGGAGTTGGCACAGTCTGTTGCTAAAACAGAGTTACTGAGACTAGATAATGTATAAAGCAGTTTTATAAATTCAGATCTGAAGTTTGAGTAGTCCAAGATTGAGCACCACATTTGGTGGCCTCCTTGCTGGTCAAGACCCTCTGCAGAGTCCCAAAGTCACATGGGCTCTGTGTGACAGGGACACATCCACGGAAGAGATCCGAATTTGCTCCTCTTACAATACCTGCTCTTGAGAGAACCTGCTCATTCTGAAGGCAGAGCCTTTGTTCCCCAGTCACTTCCTCCAGGTCCTTCTGCTCCCATCACCTCACATCTTATAGTGGATATGAGTTCAACGTGAGTTTGGGTAGGACTTTTGAAGTGTTCAATTGGTGAGGGAGGGAGCTCTGGCAGGGAACTGAGCTGAAGCATTGTCTCCCTTTCTCACAGCCTCAATGGTGTGGAAGTGAGTTTCAGATCGAAAAAGACACTTGGGGGTTTTCCTGGAAGCAGCAGCCTTCACGACCACAGTTCCTGAAGGGGGCCAGCTTAGCACCAAACCTCTTAGGCAGCTGCTCTGTCCTCCACTCTTGGGATGTGCAGTGTTAGTGTCTGTCACAAAGTGTAGGCCAGGGTTGAGGACTTTCTGGCATGAAAACTTCCAGGGGAGATGGCAACGCCCATAAGGTTCTGCCTTGTATTTACCAATGAGAACCTCAAGTGAGCAATGGCTGCAAAGGTCCCAGAAGGAGAAATGAGCTGGTTTTCAGGCCAAATGTCTCACCAGGCCCTCAGTCTGCCTGTGCAGTGGGGCTGTGGTAATTGTGGGCTTTCTTGATTCCTTCTTGATTACTGGGTATAATAATATCTGGTTCTTCACTTAGAGTTTAAAACATTTAAAGCACACTGGGAAGTTTAGAACATGATTATAAAAAAATCTAAGTGCTCCCGAGCCAGGGGAGATGGCTCAGCATGTAAGAGCTGATGCTGAGCAAGCGTGAGGACCTGCGTTTGTTGACAGCCCCCACTCAAAAAGCTGAGCAGATGTGGAGGCGCACGCCTTAAGTGCCAGCACTTAGGAGGCAGAGAGAGGAGGATCGCCCTGAGTTCGAGGCCATCCTGAGACTAAGTAGTGAGTTCCGGGTCAGCCTGGGCTAGAGTGAGACTCGATAAACAAACAAACGAAAACAAACTGGGCAGAGACAAACATGCCGTAACCCCAGTGCTGAAGGGGGTGGAGACAGGAGACTCTCTGGAGCTCACTGGTGAGACAGTCTTATCAAAAATCAGCTGCCCAGGGCTGGAGAGGTAGCTTAGCGGTTAAACGCTTGCCTATGAAGCCTAAGGACCCCGGTTCGAGGCTCAATTCTCCAGGACCCACGTAAGCCAGATGCACAAGGGGGTGCATGCATCTGGAGTTCGTTTGCAGTGGCTAGAGACCCTGGCACACCCACTCTCTCTCTCTCTCTCTCTCTCTCTCTGCCTATTTCTGTATCTCTCTCTCTGAAATAAATAAATAAATAATAAAATAAAAATCAGCTGCCCAGGTCCAGTGAGAGACTTTGTCTATGGGAAACGACGTGAAAGGGCTGGAGAAAACTCACACACACCTCTGGCCTCTATTTATGTGTGCAAAGGGTGTGTGCATCTGTACACATGCAGATACTATATATATTTATATATACACCATATATACAAAAGAAATCTAAATGTTCCTATGACTTTGTTTGTTCTGTAGCTTTCAGATTTGTCTTCAGAACAGAAACATTTCAGATCCATCCAAAACACTGTGTTTTGTTTTGTTTTGTTTTGTTTTGTTTTGTTTTGTTTTGTTTTGTTTTTTTCCTCCCTGTGTTCTTGCCTTGTTCCAGGCATGACTGCCCTTCTGAATCTATTATTTGGTCTTCTGTGCATATTACCATACATGAAGTACCTATGAACTATGCTTAGTATTGGTTTGCATGGTTGTTTTATTATGGTAAGATATAGATAACATTTATCATTTCAACCACTTTTTAAAATGAGGCCTCCTGTTTTCAATGAAATCAATAGAAAGAAAAAAAAAACAAATAAAAACATTTGGAAAAAATGTGTGTGTGGTACATGTGTAGGCCAGAGGTCAACCTTAAATGTCTTCCTCAGTCACTCTGCATATTATTATTACTATCATTGCTTGAGTGGGTGTGGTGTGGTGTGGTGTCCTGTTGTATGGTGTGTGTAGTGTGGTGTTTGCCGCATATGCTTTCCTGTGTGGGGGCAGGGCACTAACTATGGAGGCTGGAGTGGAGCCGAACGTCCGCTTCATTGCTCTTCCATCTGGTTTTGTTTGGAGCTGGAATCTCTTTTTTGATTCCAGAACTTATAGGGCTCTTGACTTCTTGAGGCTCTGCTCCCCTGAGAGACTGGGTTTTCAGGTGTGCCTGGCCATGGCCGACTGTTTCCATGGGATCTGGATATTCAAGTTCCGGTGGTTTCAGGCCCCCTCAGGTCCCCATGCTTGCTCAGGAAGCACACTTAAGCCCAGAACCATCTCTGCAGCCCTCCCCCTTAGTTTCTGAGACAGTCTCACTCACTGAACCTGAGCTCACCACTTCAGCTAGGCTAGCTGACCAGCAAGCCCCAGATCCTCCTGTCTGTTCTTCTTCCGTGCTGGGAATATAGGTGTGCACATACTGGCTGGCCAACATGGGTGGTAGAGATCCAAACTCAGGTCGTCATGCTGTTGTAGCAAGTTCTTTACATACTGAGCCCTCTCTCTGGCCCCTTGAACACTTTTTTGAAAAAACTTTTATTTATTTAAGAGGGAGAGAACCTAATGTCCTGGGTTTGATTCCCTAGTACCCATGTAAAGCCAATGCACAAAGTGACACATTCATCTGGAGTTTGTTTGCAGTGATTAGAGACCCTGGCATGCCCATTCTCTCTCTCACTGTCCTTGCAATTAAATAAATAATTTTTTAAACATTTTATTTGTTTACTTATTTGAGAGAGAAAGAAAGAAACAGAGAGAGGCTGAGAGGCAGATAGAGAGAGAATGGGGGCACCAGGGCCTCCAGCCATTGCAAACAAACTCTGGATACATGCACCACCTTGTGCATCTGGCTTGTGTGGGTCCTGGGGAATTGAACCTAGGTCCTTTGGCTTTGCAGGCAAGCACCTTAACTGCTAAGCCATCTCTCCAGCCCAAATATTTTTTTAAAAAAAAAAGGAAAAGAGAGAGAGAGAGAACATGAATGAGCGTGCCAGGGTCTCTTGCCACTGCAAAAGAACTCCAAGTGCATGCACCACTTTGTGCATCTGGGTTTATATGGGTCCTGGAGAATCAAGCGGTGAGGCTTTCCAAGTAAGTGCCTTTAACTGCTGAGCCATCTCTCCAGTCCTCAAACACTTTTCAACTGTCCACTTCAGCGGTAGTAAGTACATTCCCATTGTTGGGCATCCCTCACCATCATCCTTCTCCAGAACCGGTTCACCTTCCCAAGCTGAAACTCCTCCCATCAAACACTCACCCCCCTCTATTCGCCTCCCTGCCAATCACCATTCAACTTCATCTCTATGAATCTGACAACTCTAGTTACTTCACAGAACTGGAATCATACAGCATTTGTGCTTTGTGTCTGGCTTATTTCACTAAAGTTTTCATGTTGTAGCTTGTGTCAGAACTTTATTCCTCATTAGGGCTCAGTAATATTCCATTGTATGAATATGCCACATTGTATTCATTTGTCCGTTGATGGACAAAGCATTGCTTCTGCTGTTTGCCTCTTGTGATTGATGCTGTTACAGACATGGGCTTTCAAATATCTGCTTCAGTTCCAGTTAATTCTTTTACATGTGTGTTCAGAAGTACTGGATCATGCAGAAACTATTGGCTTCATTGTTGACTGCTTTGCGTGTTGTAAATTTTGTTTTTTTGAGGTAGAGTCTCGCTCTAGGCCAGGCTGACCTGGAATTCACTATGTAGTCTCAGGGTGGCCTTGAACTCATGGCAATTCTCCTACCTCTGCCTCCCAAGACCAACTTGTAAAATCTTTTTTTGTTGTTGTGTTTTTTAATCTTTATTATTATTATTATTTATTTGAAAGAGGTAAAGAGACAGAGTGAGAGAGAGAGAAAGAAAGAGAAAGAGAGCCCCAGAACTTCTCCTCTGCAAACGAACTCCAGATGCATGCGCCACCGTATGTGTCTGACGTACGTGGGTCTTGGGCTATTGAACCAAGGTTCTTTGGCTTTGCAGGCAAACGCCTTAACCACTAAGCCATCTCTCCAGCTCCCCCTCCCCTTTTTAAAGGTAGGGTCTCACTGTAGAATAGTCTGACATGGAGTTTGCTGTGTAGTCTCAGGCTGGCCTTGAAGTCACAGCAATCCTCTACCTCTGACACCTGAGCGCTGGGATTAAAGGCATGTGCTACCACATTCAGGTCAAAATTAAAAATTTTTAAAAATATTTTATTTATTTATTTATTTATTTGAGAGAGAGAGAGAGAGAATGGGCATGCCAGGGCCTCCAGACACTGCAGATCTGAGTCTTTGAAGGATTCATGTGAGTGGGGCTCTGGGATTTAAGCCTTATTAACTTCATGGTAACTGCCCCTGGTTAAAAGGTCTGCTTTGCCTGGAGTCCAGTTTTGTTGGTTTCCAAACTTGTTCAATTAATTTCATTTTTTCCTCTTGCAAGTGTAGTAAACTTTAAGAACTGAGGAGGCCTGAAATAACAAATTTACTTTTCTCTGGGCGTGGTGGAACACGCCTTTAATCCCAGCACTTGAGAGGCAGAGGTAGGAGAATCACTGTGAGTTTGAGTGAATTCCAGGTCAGCCTGGCCTAGAGTGAAACCTTACCTCAAAAAAATAATATTAGTTTTACTGCTCCCTCCCTCAAATCACTAACATGCTTTTTATGGGGAAGGAGAGGTGCAAACCGCAGTAGTTAATTGCAGTAGTTAAGCCGCTCACTGAAGCCTCTTGCGGGACCACCTGAAGCACTGAACTGGAAGGTTCTTCTAGTGTTCCTTGAGTCTGCTCCAGCCCTTGGCTTGGTAAGTATATCATCTTGTTTCTCCCCTTTGCCTACTGAGAAGCAGGGGGGCAAACTCCCCAGGATCCCCACAAAACAGCTCTCATCTTTAGGAGAGAGAAAATGCCAGGACACCACAAGTTGAAGTTCAAATGTGAAAACATCAGCAGAGTAATTGTGGCATAAAACCTGCCATGTAAGTCGGTCTCCAACAGGAAAACAGCTGTCCAATTTAAAATAAGATAATTTGAGGAGGGTTTGTGCACAAAGATGTGGGTGTCAGGGAACCACAAGAGATGATGTTTTGACTCAGAGCTCAGCAGCAGCAGTGCCCACAGGAGACTTGAAGGGGACAGGGAGGGAGTAGTCCTTGGCAATTTACTGGGAGAGAGCTGTGTGGCAAGGGCCCAGGGCCAAAGTCTTTGTTGAGGGTCACAGCCAATTTATCAAGGAGATAAATGGCTCATATCATTCTCCCCCTCTCTCCCTCCAGACACCAGAAGGCACAGGAATCTATGGTCAGCCTCACAGGCAGAAGGCAGGGTGAAAAAAAAAAAAAAAAAGCTGGAGGGGAAGGCCAGGGGATGGGACTGGCTGGACAAACAAAAGGTAATGGGTACTGTCCCCTGCCCCTTTGGCTCTTCATTATTTACTATAAACCTCTGTTCAGATGAACAGCCCATCTCCCCAAAATATAGGGAATGCATACGTCCTATTGGAAAATGGAATGTGAAAGGACACAGTAGATCTGATCAAGCATCCTCCTGTGCAGCCCTAGCCTTTAGGCACACATAATAGAGGCCACCACCCAAGTTGATCTTCCTGACAGATAAAGGAGAAGTTCCAGAAATCATTAACATAGGCCTTATTGCAAAAATGTAGGTGTTTACTGTTACCTAAGGAATGGGATGACCCCTCTGTGCAAATGTACCATGACCTTCCTGTATCTTTGTTTCTAAATATCTTTGTGATTACATAGCATAGAATGTTTCTTTCCTCTGTTCTGTCTATGTGATCTATGTAATGAATATCTTGTGACTTCTTGTAATAGCCCCCCCCTCCCCGTTTAACAGTATAACTTTATGGTTTAACTCCCATCCTGTTTTTACTAAGAATATCATGTGATTATTTCTAATAAAAGCTGATGCTCTGAACAGTACAATGCTGCATCCTGAGAACCCAAACTCTGGGTGTGGCCCTGGTGTGCACCAGCTTTTTTT
This sequence comes from Orientallactaga sibirica, assembly GCA_036365145.1. Lineage (NCBI taxonomy): Eukaryota > Metazoa > Chordata > Mammalia > Rodentia > Dipodidae > Orientallactaga > Orientallactaga sibirica. The sequence continues at coordinate 18,484,718 of JAEOAD010000021.1, read as the reverse complement.
CTTTTTTTTCTTTTTTACCCAATAAAACTTTACCTCATATTCCATGAGTCGATGGTCTTACTTGTGCAACACCAGACCCCATAACACTATGAGCTGTTACCTCCTTGTGGGATGATGTCAACCAGGTGATTCACTGATGGATCAGATATGGTTATGGGTAGAAGGATGCTGTGGACTGGCTTCCTGTACCCTCCCTGAATTCACATGCTGACATCCTGACCTCTAAAGGGAGGAGATGAGGCGGTGAGGCCATTAGTAGGTGCTTATGGCATGAGGGTGCAGCCCTAATGTATAGAGTTAGTGCCTTTATAAAAGAAGTTCTTTTTCCAGGTGAAGACACGGTTAGAATATGACATCTTTTATCCTGAAAACGGGCCCTCGCCAGACATATATGCAACGCTGTGCATCTGGCTTTACATGGGTACTGGGGAATAAGTGTGAGGCTTAATCACAAACTCATGAGGTTAAAGGGGTGTTGCAGTCAGGTTCTCATTGCTAGCAGAAATAACCCAACCAAGAGCAGCTTGTGGGGAAAAAAAGAGAGGTTTATTTTGGCTTACAGGCTCGAGGGGGGAAGCTCCATGATGGCTGGGAAAAACGATGGCATGAGCAAAGGGTGGACATCACCTCCTGGCCAGCATCAGGTGGACAATAGGAACAGAAGAGTGTGCCAAACACTGGCATGGAGGAACTGGCTATAACATCCATAAGCCTGCCCCCAACAATACACCGCCTCCAGAAAGGCTTTAATTTCCAATTGCCATTAGCTGGGGAGACTAGCATTCAGAATACTTAAGTTTATGGGAGACACCTGAATCAAACCACCACAGGGGGCCATTTTACATCCAAACCACCACAGTATATGTATGAAATGTGTTTATATATGGGTGTGCATGTGTCAGAGCACACATGTGGACAATCTTGGGGTGTCAGTCCCATTTTCCACTTTATTTGAAACAAGTTCTCTCTTGTTACTTTTTAGTTTAGTTTTTGTTTTTCGAAGTAGGGCCTAGCTCTAGTCCAGTTTGAGCTGGAATTCACTATGGAGATTCAGGGTGGCCTTGTACTCACAGTGATCCTCGTATCTCTGCCTCCCGAGTGCTGGGATTAAAGGCATGCGCCACCACACTCAGCTGGTTTTGGTTTTTAAACTATTTTATATATTTGTGAGGAGAGATAGAGAGAGAATGAATGGGCATGCCAGGGCTTCCAGCCACTGCAAATGAACTCCAGATGCATGCACCACTTTGTGAACCTGTTTTCACATGGGTACTAGGGAATTGAACCTGGGTTGTTAGGCTTTGCAGGCAAGTACCTTAACCAATGAACAATCTCTCCAGCCCTTTCTTATTACTTTTGCTAATATGAAGAAAGCCCATGAGCTTTGGGGTTCTCCTGACTCTGCCTCCTCCCACTGCTATAGGTGCATTGGGATCATAGACACATGCACTACTGCACATCTTGTAGGTGGATTTAGAAATCTGAACTCCAGTCAGTAGGCTTGGGGAGCAAACAACTGAATCACTGAGCAATTTACAGCCCCCATTCTTCTATTCTCTTAAATTTATTTTTATTTATTTATTTATTTGAGAGAGAGGCAGATAGAGATAGAAAGAATGAGAGGATGGACACCCCAGGGCCTCCAGCCACTGCAAACGAACTCCAGACTTATGCACCACTTTGCACATACCCCTTACATGGGTACTGGGGAATCGAACTGAGGTCCTTTGGCTTTGCAGACAAGTGCCTTAACTGCTAGGCCAACTCTCCAGCCCCAGTCTTCTATTTTTTTTTTTTTTTTGGTTTGTCGAGGTAGGGTCTCACTCTAGCCCAGTCTTCTATTTTTTTTTTTAAATTTTTAAATTAAATTTAATTTATTTTTGGAGATAGACACAGAGAGAGACAGAGAGGGAGATGGAGACAGATAGAGATGGGCGTGCCAGCAGTCTCTCAGCTGCTGTGAACGAAATCCAGATGTGTGCGCCCCCTTGTGGTCAAGTGCGTCATTGCATCCTTGTGTCACTTTGCATCTGGCTAAACTGGGACTTGGAGATTGGAACCAGGTTCTTAGGCTTAGGAGGCAGGCACCTTAACCGCTAAGCCATCTCTTCAGCCCAAGTCTTCTATTTTTTAATGTCTGTTTCTGCTTTAACTGTATCCAGCTTCTCATTTGTAAACTGTTCTATATATTTTCTGTTTTTTTAATCTCTTGTATCAATACTTTATTCTGGTATAAAGACGGGAAACCTGAAAATACACTGTATTTTGAGTTAGGGTCTTGCTCTAGCCCAGGCTGACCTGGAATTCACTATGTAGTCTCAAACTCCAGGGGATCCTCCTACCTCTGCCTACGGAGTGCTGGGATTAAAGACATGTGCCACACACCCAGCAGAGCTATTTATTTTCTAAATGCTGCAGTTTTAGGGATTTAATCAAGAGCATCAGGAATCACTGTATGCAGTATTACTAGCCTCTCATGTGCAGTCTCACATATAGCCAATTGCACAAAGCCAGTGGTCTTTTTTTGCACAACCACTGTGGTAGTTTGAATTTATGTCCCCCAGTAGAAAGAGTTGTTTTTTTGTTGTTTTTGTTTTTGTTTTTGAAGGTAGGATCTCACTCTAGCCCAGGCTGACCTGGAATTCACTATGTTCACTATGTAGTCTCAGAGTGGCCTCAAACTCATGGCAATCCTCCTACCTCTACCACCCGAGTGCTGGAATTAAAGGCGTGCACCACCATGACTGGCAAAAGAGCTCTTTTTTAAAAGATATTTTACTTGTTATTTATTTATTTATTTGGTGTTTTTTTCAAGATATGGTCTCGATCTAGCCCAGGCTGACCTGGAATTCACTGTGTAGTCTCAGGGTGGCCAAGAACTCACAGCTCTCCTCCTACCTCTGCCTCCCAAGTGCTGGGATTAAAGATCCACCACACCTGCCTATTTATTTATTTTAGACAGGGAGAGAGAGAATGAGAGAGGAAGAGGCAGAGAGAGAGAATGGGTGCACAGGACCTCTAACCACTGCAAATGAGCTCCAGATGCACGCACCACCTTGTGCATCTGGCTTACATGGGTCCTGGGGAATTGAACGTAGGTCCTTGGGCCTTGCAGGCAAGTGCCTTAACCACTAAACCATCTCTCCAGCCCTGTGTCCCCCAATAGGTTCAAATGTTTCATGCTTGCAACTTGGATTTCCAGCTGCCTGGCTAGAAGGGGTGTCACTGTGGGCAGATCCTGGGGTTCAGCCCTAAGGTGTTCCTGGGGGCAGATCTGTTTCCAGTCTAAAGTATGCAGTGTGAGCTCTGTCTGGGGTTCCCTGCTGTTGGTTTGGTGCTTGCTTTTTGGTGGTCCTGCTGTGGTTTCTTCTTTCTCTACTTGGATCTGTGAGAGGCAGCCAACCTCCTCTGCCATTACGGAACTTCCCCTGGATCTGTAAGCCTGAAGTAAATCCCTTCCTCCCCTAAACTGTGTCTGCTTTGGAAGTTCATCCCAGCAGCGTGGAGCTGACTGACTATGACACCCACCATGACAGTGCTGCAGCTCTGTGGTTCACTGTCTTGTTTGTGAAGGGGGTCAGGTCTGTTTCTGAATTTCCTTTCTTGCATGTGGATGCCCCATGATTCTGGCACCATTTATTGAAAAGACTGCCTGCTAGACCATCACCTTTCCCCTTTCATCAAAGACCTGTTGGCAATGTTTAGGAGAGTCTAGCTCTATACTCTCAGCCTTGTTCCTTTGACCCACTTGTCTGTTCTTTTTCTTAAAAAAATTTATTTGCATGGAGAGAGAGAGAGAGAAAGAGAGGCATGCCAGGGCTTCCAGTCACTGCAAATGAACTCCAAATGCATGTGCCACTTTGTGCCCCTGGCTTTATGTGGGTACTAGGGAACTGAACCTGGGTTGTTAGGCTTTGCAGGCCAGTGCCTTAACCACTGAGCCATCTCTTCAGCCCCATTTGTCTGTTTGTTAGCCAGTACCACACTGCCTTGATTACTGTAGCTTTATAGTAAGTTTTGTAATTTTTTTACTTATTAGAGAGCAAATGAGGGAGAAAGAAAGAGAATGAGTGTGCCAGGGCCTCTGCAAACAAACTCCAGGTTCATGGTGCCATTTTGTGCATATGACTTTATGTGCGTTCTTGGGAATCAAACCTGAGCCATCAGGCTTTGCAAGCAAGCACCTTTAACCACTGAGCAATCTCTCCAGCCCTGTAGGAAGTCTTGAAGTCAGATTTTGTCCGAATTATGTTGGCTATTCTGAATCTTTTGCCTTTCCACATAGAATACTTATCAATATCCACAAAATAACTTTAGCTGGGATGTTGATTGGGATTGTACTGAATTTATAGACCAAGTAGAGAAGATCTGACATCTTAGCAATACTGAGTCTTTCAACCCATGAACATAAACTCGGCTGTGGCTTCCATCTGTGTCTGTCCAGTAAGCCATGGCTCCTGTTCTTTTCTATCTGCCTGTGGTAGAATTCGGTCCTCCAAGCATAAAACCCATCAGCACTTTCATCAGAGCAGCTGTGACGTAAGCACGAGATCCTCAAGACCGGTCTGTTGACCTTTCCTTACAGAAGGAGGTGGTGAGGAAGGTTATGGGCCCTCACCTGATATCTCAGCCACACCCTCTTGCACCTTCCTGCCCCCCTGCTCCCACTGTGTGTGGTCTTATCGTCTCAAGAGGTGCTAGAGTATATCGGGTATGGAAACTTAACTAACGTGGGGCTCCACTGTGCTATGGGGAGGTCATCCTCCACACTGGGGTGAGACGTCTCAGTGATATGGCTGCTTAGGGGTCCCCTACATTCATGTGTCACTACTTCATTTTTTTTTCTAATTTTTTTTTTTAATTTGAGACAGAGAGAATGGGTGTGCCAGTGGCCTCTCAGCCACTGTGAACAAACTCCAGATGCATGTGCCCCCTTGTGTGCATGTGCAACATTGCACACTTGTGTCACTTTTGCATCTGGCTAATCGTGGGACCTGGAGATTTGAATGGGTGTTCTTAGGCTTCCCAGGCAGACGCCTTAACCACTTCGAGGTAGGGTTTCACTTTAGCCCAGGCTGACCTGGAATTCACTATGTTGTCTCAGGGTGGCCTCGAACTCATGGTGATTCTCCTACCTTTGCCTCCCAAGTGGTGGAACTAAAGCCGTGTACCACCACACCTGGCTCTTTCTCTCTTTTTAAAATTTATTTGCGAGAGAAAGGGAATGGGCACACCAGGGCCTCTAGCCACTGCAAACAAACTTCAGACGCATACACTACCTTATACATCTGGCTTTATGCAGCTCTGGAGAATCAAACCTGAGTCCTTTGGTTTTGCTGGCAAGCACCTTAACTGCTAAGCCTTAAATCCAGCCCTTTTCTAATAATTTTTATTTATTTACTTGAGGAAGAGAGTGAGTAAAAGAGGTAGACAGAGAGAAAATGGGTGCACCAAGGCCTCAGGAGGCAGAGGTAGGACTGCTGTTTGAGGCCAGTCTGGAACTGTAAAGTGAGTTTCAGGTCAGCCTGGGCTAGAGTGAGGCCATACCTCTGCCTCCTGAGTACTGGGATTAAAGGCATGCGCCACTATGCCTGGCTCAAGAACATGTCTTTCTCTCTTTGTTTTCTTTTTGGTTTTTTGAGATAAGGTCTTGCTCTATCCCATCTCTCTTTTTTTTTAAAAAATGTATTTATTTATTGGAGACAGAGAGAGAGAATAAGGCAGATAGAGAGAATGGGCACGTAGGACATCTAGCCACTGCAAATGAACACTAGACACATGCGTCACCTTGTGCATCTAGCTCATGTGAGATCTGGGGAATCGAACCTAGGTCTTTAGGCTTTGCAGGCAAAGCACCTTAACTGCTAAGCCATCTTTTCAACCACCCCATCTCTTTTTAAAATTATATTTAACTTCCAAATAAACAGAATAGCAAAATTATCTATTTTCTGTTACCTATGATCTATGCTTCTGATGAACATATTCCACTGTTCATCAAAAAGGCAAGAATGGGTTTGGCATGGTGGTGCATGACTTTAATTCCAGCACTTGGGAGGCAGAGGTAGAAGGATCACCGTGAGTTCAAGGCCACTCTGAGACTACATAGTGAATTCCAGGTCAGCCTAGGCTAGAGCAAGACCCTTCCTTGAAAAACAAACAAACAAACAAAGGTCAAGAATGGAGGGTGAGGCTGGAGGATCACTACAAGTTTGAGATAGCCATGCTAGTTACATAGAGAGAATCTACCTCAAAAACAACACAGCCGGGGGTGGCTAAACTTCCTCCCAGAGAGAAGACCAATTCCTACTTTGTTCTCAAATGATGCTCAGGCCTTTTGTAGCTGGGTAAGAATCTCCTTAGCCTAAGTAAGGTTAGCTGGGCATGGTGGCGCACACCTTTAATCCTAGCACTCAGGAGGCAGGGGTAGGAGGTTCATGGTGATGTCAAGGCCACAGTGAATTCCAGATCAGACTGAGCTAGAGTGAGATCCTACCTCGAAAAACAAAAATAAATAAATAAATATATAAGGTTAATAAGGTTAATCTCTGTTAGTACAGCTTATTTTACAGAGTAGGATAATAAATAGGGTAATAAATAAGAAAGGAATGCTCAGAACTATAGCACTGTTCATTTCTGCAAATGGCTCTATGGTCATAAGTGGTACTTTTTCTTCTTGACTCAGCCCATGTTTTCATTGCTTTCTACAAGTGTTTTAGCCTTATTGTTTGTCTGGCAGAATGACCTAAATCTTTATTTATTTTACAAAAAAAATTTTTTTTTAATCTATTTGAGAGGGAAAGAGGCAGATAGATAGAGAATGGGCACGCCAGGGCCTCCAGCCACTGCAAACGAACTCCAGATGCATGCACCACTTTGTGCATGTGCTTATGTGGGTCCTGAGAATCGAGCCTCAAACCAGGCTTTTTAGGCTTCACAGGTAAGCACTTAACCACTAAACCATCTCTCCAGCCCTATTTTACTTATTTTTTTCAGAGGTGGTTATCACAACTGACAACTTGCATATGCTAGGCAGGCTCTATTTCTGAACTACATCCCCAACCCAAGCCTTCATTTTTTTTTTTTTTTGAGGCAAGCCCAACAGACTAGCCTTTATTTTCTTTTGAGGGGGGGGGGCGCACCAGGGTCTCCAGCTACTGCAATCCTAGGATCCACCCACAGTGACACCAAGTTACAAGCTTGAATAAAACTCCTGAATCTATTGAGAGACACTCAACTACCACACCCACCTACTCCAAGATTTAACCCCAAAACAGTACATAGCCATCATAAGTGATTTTCTAATCTCCTTGCCCCTTAGAAAGGTTAATAGCATGTCCCCTACATGTCTTCATAGACAATGTAATCAAAGAACTGAACTTGGAGGCAGGCTACCCGATTTGACTTCTATGCCCAAGTCTTGGATAATCTTAAATACGGAACTAAATTTTAACTCCTGTTATCCTGGGACACCATACTCTTATTCTCTCCTTCTTAGCTGATTGGTTAAAAGGATCTGCCAACTGCTGCTTGTCAATCTTTTTATTATTATTTTCAGTTTTTTGGGGTAGGGTCTCACTCTAGCCAAGGTTGACCTGGAATTCACTATGTAGTCTCAGGGTGGCCTTGAACTCACAGCAATTCTCCTTCCTCTGCCTCCCAAGTGCTGGGATTAAAGGCGTGCACCACTACGCCTAGCTTTGTCAATTTATTTTTTTTCCAGGTAGGGTCTCATTCTGGCCCAGGCTGACCTGGAATTAACTATGCAGTCTCAGGGTGGCCTTGAACTCACAGCAATCCTCTTACATCTGCCACCCAAGTGCTGGGATTAAAGGCGTGTGCCACCACACCTGGCTGTCAATCATTTCAAATAGCATACTATTTCTGCCAAACCCAGCCAAGGTCTCCCCTGCCTACGCAGTCTGTCATTTTACTTCATACCTTTCATAGATGGGGACCATTTTATATTGCTCAGTATGGTCCCAAACTACAGCACTCAACAGCTACTCCTGCCTCAGCCTCCAAAGCAGTTGGTCCTGCAGTCATGTGCCATCATGCCTGCCATTCTATGATCCATTTTAATTTTTTTTTTTTTGTGAGGTAGGGTCTCTCTGGTCCAGGCTGACCTGGAATTCACTATGTAGTCTCAGGGTGGCCTCGAACTCTAGGCAATCCTCCTACCTCTGCCTCCCAAGTGCTGGGATTAAAGGCGTGCGCCACCACGCCCGGCTTCCATTTTAATTTTTGCAGGGTACAAAGCACAGATGGAAGACTGTTTTAGCAATATGGGTGTTCAATAGTTCTAATGTTTGTTGACTAGTCCCTTCTTCATTGAATTGCCTTTGTATGTACTGTCAAAAAAAAAAAAAAAAGCCAGAGGCAGGAGGATCACTGAGAGTTTGAGGCCACTCTGAGACTACATAGTGAATTCCAGGTCAGCCTGAGCCAGAGTGAGACCCTACCTCGACAAACCAAAAGTAAACAAACAAACAAATAAATAAAAAGGGGGGCTGGAGAGATGGTTCAGTGGTTAAGGCGCCTGCCTGCCAAGCTTAAGAATGCCCATTCAATTCCTCAGGTCCCACGTTTAGCCAGATGCAAAAGTGACGCAAGCGCACACTGTCACACATGCCCACAAGGGGGCCGACACATCAGAAGTTCGTTCACAGCAGCTGAGAGGCCACTGACATGCCCATTCTGTCTCTGACTCTCTCAAAAAAAAAAAAAATTTGGAGCAGGGCATAGTGGAACACACCTTTAATCCCAGTGCTTGGGAGGCAGAGGTAGGAGGATCGCCAAGAGTTCAGGGTCATCCTGAAACTACATAGTGAATTCCAGGTCAGCCTGAGCTAAAGTGAGATCCTACCTCAAAAACCACCCCTCCCAAAAACACCCAACGGGGACTGGAGAGAGGGCTCAGCAGTTAAGGTGCTTGCCTGCAAAGCCTAATGACCTGGGTTTGATTGCCCAGTACCCACATAAAGCCAGATGCAGTGGCACATGCAGTTGGGGTTCATTTGCATTGACTGGAGGCCCTGTTAAGTACATTCTCTCTGCTTGTAAATAAATATCTTTTTTAAAAAAATTGTTCAGAAGTGGGGCGTGGTGGCGCATTCCTTTAATCCACTCAGCACTCAGGAGGCAATGGTAGGAGGATCGCCATGAGTTTGAGGGCCAACCTGAGACTACATAGTGAATTCCAGGTCAGCCTGGACTAGAGCAAGACCCTACCGTGAAAAACCAAAAATAAATAAAATAAAATAAAAAATGTTCAGGCCTGGAGAGATGGCTTAGCGGTTAAGTGCTTGCCTGTGAAATCTAAGGACCCCGGTATGAGGCTCAATTCCCCAGGACCCACATAAGCCAGATGCACAAGGTGGAGCATGCATCTGGAGTTTGTTTGCAGTGGCTGGAGGCCCTGGTGTGCCCATTCTCTCTATCTGCCTCTTTCTCTTTCAAACAAACAAACAAATACAATCTTTAAAAAAATTGTTCAGCTAGGTGTGGTGGCATATGCCTCTAGTCCCAGCATTCAGGAGGGAGGTAGGAGAATGGCATTGAGTAGACTGATGCTACACAGTAAGTTCCAGGTCAACCTGGGATAGTGAGATCCTGCCTTTACAAAAAAGGGGGGGGGCAGCTGGAGAGATGGCTTAGTGGTTAAGGCACTTGCCTGCGAAGCCTAAGGACCCATGTTCAACTCTCCTGATCCCATGTAAGCCAGATACACAAAGGTGAGGCAGGCGCACGGTCGCACAGGCCCACTAGGTGGCGCAGGCCAATTCTCTCTCCCTCTAAAAAAAGAAAAGGTTTGTCAGGTGTAATGGTACATGTCTATAATCCCAGCAGGAAATTCAAGGCCAATTTGAATTCATATTGAAACCAACTCCTAACAATAAAAACAAACAACCCCCCCAAACAAAACCTGCAGGTACACCCATCTTATTTTAGGGTTCTTTAATCTTTTGCCCAAACTACAACACTCTTGATAACTAAGCTCATGGTGAATCTTCAAACTGGCAGTGAGTTTTTTTTTTTTTTTTTGAGGTAGGGTCTTCCTCTAGAATTGACTATGTAGTCTCAGGGTGGGCTCAAATTCATGGCAATTCTACCTCAGCCTCCCAAGTGCTGGGATTAAAGGTGCGCACCACCACGCCTGGCTCAATTCTTTTACAGGAAATTGCTCAACCATTCCATCTCATATGAAGTTTAGAATTAGCTTGTGGATTTTTAAAAAAATGTCTACTAGGGTTGGAAATGCATTATGTCTAAAGATCAAATTGGTGAATCACATCTGAATATTTAGGCTCCAGTCCATCTCTTGAGTTTCTTTCATTAGCACATACCATACAAATTTCATTGCATTATTTAGGGGAGGATTGCTAAGTGTGGTATGCGAACTTCCATCTGAACTGAACTTTAGGGTTTTTTTTTGTTTGTTTGTTTTTTTGAGGTAGGGTTTCACTCTAGCCCAGGCTGACCAGGAATTCACTATGTAATCTCAGGGTGGCCTCGAACTCATGGTGATACTCCTACCTCTGCCTCTCAAGTGCTGGGATTAAAGGTGTGTGCCACCATGCCTGGCTTGTGTTGCTGTCTTTCATCAGTACAGCTAATTCTGCAAGGTTCTGTGTGTTTAGCCTTATACTGGAGCACAATTCGGGGGTGTGTGTGATGACTTAGAATTCAATCATTTTTTCCTGTTCTTCCCAACCAATTATCTTGGTTTCACCTTATGAATTCTATACCAACATGCTCTCAAATGCAACACACTGCTTTAAGGACATACAACACACATATGGAGTTCCAGTGGGCTTTTATTGAGATAAATTAACAACAACAAAAATCAAGATTTTTCCCAACCATCTTTTCTGAACCTTGTAAACTCAGCAAGGACTCTGGTCCATGTACATACAATTTAACACATCCCAACAAAAACAGCTCCACTGGAACATTTGCCAATTCAACAGAAAGCCAATTTTCCCTTTCCCCAAAAATTATTTTCAAAATTTTAAGTTCCTACTGTTTGCATGGAACTGGTCCCTTGTGGCTAGGGACATTAGAATTTTCTCCCATTTTGATTGAACAGAAATTACATTTTTTTTTTTTTGTTTCAAAAAAGGGAAATGACTTTGTTTTCTCCAGGCACCCCTCCCCAACAACCACTGGTTAAAATACAGTAACCTGTATCTTAATAACCCAGCCCTACCCCCTCCCTATTCCCGCCCAGCATTGTCTACTGGAGAATTTAAATACACTTCTGTTGGAATCTGTCAGCTGTGGAGGGGCAGAGTCCAGGTGCCAGGCTAGCTCCCTCTGACCTCAGAACTGGTTACAACCTTTGGACACTTAACCCTTCACTCCAAAGATGAGTTTTTAGAGAAAGTAGATTTTCTTTGGGAGTTTTAAAAACACTATGAATATAAAGTGGAACTGCAAACTCACCAAAGTCCACGTAAATTCACCCAAAAGCTGTTTACTTCAGCTCCCATTAGGCCAATAATTTTGCTTGACAAAGATGTTGGCAAGAAAATCATACCACAATAACAATTTTTTTTTTGAGGTAGGGTCTCACTCTAGCCCAGGCTGACCTGGAATCCACTCTGTAGTCCCAGACTGGCCTCAACCTCACAGTGATCCTCCTACCTCTGCCTCCAGAGTGCTGGGGTTAAAGGCGTGTGCCACGACGCCTGACTCCACAGTAACAAACAATTTTAAGATACAGAGAATGTTTGGGGGGGGGTAGCGAATTAAAATAACATGGCTTAATTTCCAAGTACTTCATCTTTTTTTACTCATCTAGAAGGTCAAGGAGTGTGGCTAAAGGCAGTTTCCAACGAGGTTATATGAGTTTCCAAAGTGTCTCTAAACCCTTAGTGCAGACACCCTCCCGAATGGGACCCAGAACCCTCCCTCCCACCCCTATTAAAAGAAAAGAAAAAAAAAATCTAAGTGATCAGAATGAGATGTTTTGACTCTAAGTTCACACTCAAGGCTTTGTGCTTGTACCATGTTGTTCTAAGCAAGCATGATGGTACCAAACACAAAACGAGTGGCAAAGGAAAGATGCTCCCATCTCATTCTGATATCAAATACTGATAACCACCCACCCCATCCCAATAATTTGGGCCAACCCAATGTTATGATGCTAAGACCCACATGAAAATATAGAAACAAATTTAGGTTTTCCTTTTCTTTCTTTTCCAGGAAAGCTCTTTTATGAAAGTTTATTTTCAGAAGAGGGGGAAAAAAATGGGTCCAGAGGCAGCAAGGTGTGTTAACAGCCCATAACTTACTACACAATGATATGACTGTGAATTGGATGTAGTTTTAATATTAAAAACAGGATACAGTTCTTATCCAAATGAGCCACTGGAAAAGTAAAAATAACCATTACTCAAAAAAAAAAAAAAAAAAAAAGAAAGAACCTGAAAGATAATTTCCAATAGTAGTACATTTTTTATGAGGGGCTTAAAAAAAAAAAAAAAAAAAAAAGACCAGGCTTTGACCTAGTCATTAGAGCATCTTTCCATTTAATAATTCCTATTTGAGTCAAACACCAAAACTGGGCAGCTGCCTAAGACAGTGTCCAATCATGGTGTCCTAGATAGATGAATAGTTTTAAGTGCCACTCCTCGACAGAGGCTGTACTTCAGTAATACTTTCAATTTAAAGTCTGTGCTTTAAGAGGGACCCACAGGCATGTGGCACCAGGCAGAGCAGTCCAAAGCTGGCAAGGGAGACTGCATTTTTTATTTAATTACCCACACTCTCTGGCGAGATAGAAAATTGCATTCACACCTTTTTTTTTTTTTTTTTTTGCTAGTGTTCAACATGAAAGATCCCTCTTCTATCGCCAAGGGTGGGGAAGATAAAGAGCTGCATCAGTATAAGGGCAAGATTTATTGGTCAAAAGGTGACACCTTTTTACCCCACCCCCTCCCTCCCTGGAAAAGTTACTTCCTTAATTTGAGTATTTAGCAACCAATTTTGACTGGACAGAGCCTATGTGGATTCCAAAGAAAGAGCTTGCTCTTTGGGGGTCTGTACTGTGCAGCTCTTGCTACAGTTGTTACGGAGTTAGGGCTATGTCTGATCAGGAGGCATCTGCAGGATTTTGATCCCCAAGGAATTTGGGGTGAGTCACAAATAGTTTTGCTTAGAACTAGGCAGAATCAAAAAAGCAACTTCAAATAATTGATTTCTTTATCCAAATGAGTTAAGCATGAAAGCATATGCAGGACTTACCTTGTAATATTTTAAGGTTTTGAAAAACGATGGAATATGGAAATCAACTTTTTTTAAAGTTTTGTTTTTTGATTTTTTTGTTCCCTAGATGCCTCCTGACTGACCTAGTATACTGGGTTAAAAGGGAATTACAAACATTTTTTTAAAAAAAAGTTCACTGGTTTTGGTTCATCTCACTCCTTTTGCCTGGATATCAGGCCAAACATCAAGCATGTTGGGAGGGGCACAATTTAAAGCAACACTATCCACTGTAAAGCATTTGCCAGCAATTTACAATGCAAAATGACAGAACAATTCTTGTCACAAGCAACTTTCTGTAACATGAAAGTTAACAGCTCCCAGGAGTTGCCCATTCCTGCAGAAGTTTATGCATTATGGTGGGCAGGTTACACGCTTACATACTACAGAGATGATTCACAGAAAATTAAGCTCCAGACTGCTAACACTGCCAAGGCTAGTACTGGTAGATATTCTGAAATGCAAATCAATCCTTTCTACATATTCTGCTAAAAGTCCCTGCCACTCAATACAAACCCCACACTGTAAAGGTTAATCTTTGTCCCCCTTTGCAGAACTTAAGACAGCTCCTCAAATTTTTAGAAAAGGAGAGCTAAAACTACAGCACTTCTCAAAAATTGTCTTGAATTATATTTCTCAAGCTTCCTTGCTTTTTGGTGAGACTGCTCCAAACTTAGCAAATGAGACAATGTGGCGGCAAACAGTGCATCTTAGACTTCTGGGCCCTGGTTCTAACACAAGTCCCCACATAAATCTGCTTTCTACAGGAAGAGGCCAAAGTATTTTTAGAATTTAGTGTTGCAGAAAACTGAGCCCCTCTCATCTTTAGCTGCTCCCATAATCACTCTAATCCCCTTAATCCCAGCAACCTTTATCCAAAAAAAAATAATATATATATATGTATATATATATATATATATATATATATGAACCCAGAAAAAAAAAACTTATTTACAAAGTTTATACAAGTATACACACCCAATTTTCTATGGGACACGCTTGCCACAGAGGAAAGAGGGTCAAGGCTCTGACAAGTCTACACATCAAGTGCCATACTGGTAATGGAGTTACATGTAAACCAGTCTTTAGTGCTCTGCTACAGATCACAAAGGCTTGTCATACGGCTCCTACAATGGTAGACTGCTCTTTCCTTTGGGAGCGGTGATGTTGCATTTACTCAGCCCAGAAGACATTTTTACTTGGGATTGTTCTTTCTTAAATACATGTATATACAGTGCGGATGAACTGCAATTGCATATCAACTCCTCCATTTAAAATAAGAAAATGGTGTTTAACATTACTAGCAAGTTTTATCTTCCAGTCCTGGGCTTGAGTACTGGGTAGAACAGGAAGAGAGACTTCAACTTGAAAACAAAATGAACAAAGAAAAAAGAAAGAAAAAGAAAATTACTTTGTTGATTCCGTGGGCTGTGTCTAAAAGATGATGTTCTGAATGGTCTCATAGCATAAGGCACTTTGCACAAATAAGTAATAAGCTCTTCAGGCTTAAAAAACGGATGAATAATCAGGGAGAAGTTGAAATGCAGTAGAGTCAGCTGTTGGAGAAATTTGAAATTGTAGACAAGCTTGTGTATTCAATCAAGGTTCTTCTCTTCTTAGGGTTTCTCCCCTTCTCTTCCTTTTCCTCTTTCCTTGTCCCCTTTTCCCAGAAAACATTTAAAAAAACCAGCAGTTAGTGCAACTAATGTTCAGTCAGCACACAGTGCAAACAAGTGGAACAAAAAAGGTACATTTCTTTTCAGTTTTTTTCTCTTCACCAGTTTAAAAAAAAAAAAAAGAAAAAGTCTGAGCTCTTTTTAAGTCTTCATAGTTCCAAAATAATAGATGAAAAACCCACAAAGAGAAGAGCATCCCCCCCCCCAAGTGATGTGTCACAGATCCAAAGGAGCCTTCTGCAGTTTGTCAAAGCCTATAGGAAAATTTAGAAATTTAAAATTAACATCCATGAAAGCAATATACAAGCTGGATAGATGTTTTCACAGTCCTACCAAATGTTCTCTAGCAGTTTCTACTGAACTCCCCCCCGCCCCCCAAGGTAGGGTCTCACTCTAGCCGAGGCTGGTCTGGAATTCACTATGTAGTCTCAGGGTGGCCTTGAACTCACAGCAATCCTCCTATCTTTGCTTCCCAAGTGCTGGGATTAAAGGTGTGTGCCACCACGCTGGGCTTCTACTAACTGAAGAATCCACTCTGGCTGGGTATGGTGCTCATGCCTAG
This sequence comes from Orientallactaga sibirica, assembly GCA_036365145.1. Taxonomy (NCBI): domain Eukaryota; kingdom Metazoa; phylum Chordata; class Mammalia; order Rodentia; family Dipodidae; genus Orientallactaga; species Orientallactaga sibirica. The sequence continues at coordinate 18,469,217 of JAEOAD010000021.1, read as the reverse complement.
CCAGTACTTCGGAGGCTAAGAAGGAGAGTTCCAGACAAGCCTGGGATACAGAGTAAGACCCTGCCTCAAAAATAAAAACGGGGCTGGAGACATGGCTTAGCTAGAGGACCCAGGTTCGACTCCCCAGGACCCATGTAAGCCAGATGCATAAGGGGGCACACGCATCTGGAATTCATTTGCAGTGTCTGGAGGCCCTGGCTTGCCCATTCTCTGCCTATTTCTGTCTCTGTCTCTCTCTCTCAAATAAATAAAAATAAAATAAAATAAAATAAAAATAAAATAAAATAAAAATGGAGCTGGGCGTGGTGGCACACACCTTTAATCCCAGCACTTGGGAGGCAGAGGTAGGAGGATCCTGTGAGTTTGAGGACAGCCTAAAACTACATAGTGAATTCCAGGTCAGTCTGGGCTAGAGCGAGACCCTACCTCGAAAAACCAAAATAGATAGATAGATAGAAGGAAGGAAGGAAGGAAGGAAGGAAGGAAGGAAGGAAGGAAGGAAGGAAGGAAGGAAGGAAGGAAGGAAGGAAGGAAGGAAGGAAGGAAGCCAGCCAGGTGTGGTGGTGCACACCTTTAATCCCAGCACTCAGGAGGCAGAAGTAGGAGGATCATCATGAGTTCAAGGCCACCCTGATGAGAGTGAATTCCAGGTCAGCCTGGGCTAGAGTGAGACCCTACCTCAAAAAGCCAAAAAATAAAAAATAAAAACAGGAGGCTGAAGAGATGGCTTAGTGGTTAAGCACTTGCCTGTGAAGCCTAAGGACCCCAGTTTGAGGCTCCATTCTCTAGAACCCACATAAGCCAGATGCACAAGGTTGAGCATGTATCTGGAGTTCATTTGCAGCGGCTGGAGGCCCTGGTGCGCCCATTCTCTCCCTCTCTCTCTCAAATACATAAATAAAAATAAACAAAATTTAAAAAGTAAAAATAAAAACAAACAAAAACCCTATGAAGGACTTTCTCCTGGATAGCTGTAACACAGAATGAGATCCTGAAGTTCTCACAGGAGGCAACTTCATCAAAATTAAATCAAGGAGCTGAATGTGGTGGCCTACACCTCTTAATCCTAGCACTTGGTGGCAGGAAGATCAGGAGTTCAAGGTCATCTTTGGCTACACAGTGAGTTAAGGACAAGCCTGGACTACATGACACCTTACTAAAATACTAAAAAAAAAGGTTGCAGAGATGAGATGGCTCAGTGGCTAAGAGTATTTGCTATGGCAGCACTAAGTTTATGCCCCATCACCCACGTAAAAAGCTGGGTGTGGTCTCATTTGTCCGTAACCTCAGTTCTGAGGTGGGTGGAGACAGAAGAATCATTAGGGTTCACTGGTCAGCCAGATTGAAAAACAGAACAAGACAAAAAAAAAAAAAAAAAAAAAAAAAAAAAGACCAGCTCCAGGTTCAATGAGAGAATTCATCTAACAAACCAAAGTAGAATAGCCATGTCTCCACAGTCCCCTCTCATTTTTGAGACAGGGTCTTACTATATAACTCACATTGGCTTCAAAGTCACAATCCCCCTAACTTCAGGTCTCTGAGTGCTGGGATTATAGACATGTACCACCATACTTGGCTTGAAAATTCTTTAAGCTATAGTAACAGTTAAGATGTTCACTATAGAGTGGGGACATAACTCAGTGGTAAAATGTTTGCCTAGCATGCACAAGCCTTGTGTTCAGTCCCTAGCACAGAAAGTAGGATAGAAAGATGGGGAAAAAAAATTAACTATCAAAAGCATCATCAAAACCTGAAGGAAGTCTGGAGAGATGGCTTAGCAGTTAAAGCACTTGCCCGAGAAGCCTAAGGACCCAGGATCAACTCCTCAGGACCTATGTAAGCCAGATGCACAAGGTGGCACGTGCTTCTGGAGTTCCTTTGCAGTGGCTAGAGGCCCTGGTGTGCCCATTGCTCTCAAATCACCAAAAAAAAAAAAAAAAAAAGGAAGCCAGACATGGTGGCACACACCTTATTAATCCTAGCACTTGGGAGGCAGAGGTAGGAGGATTGCTTTGAGTTCAAGGCCAGCCTGAGACTACACAGTGAATTCCACATCAGCCTAGGATAGAGTGAGACCCTACTGTAAAAAACCCCAAGACTTTTTTTTTTTTTTTTTTTTTTTTTTTTTTTGAGGTAGGGTCAAACTCTGGCCCAGGCTGACCTGGAATTAACTATGTAGTCTCAGGGTGGCCTTGAACTCACGGCAGTCCTCCTACCTCTGCCTCCCGAGTGCTGGGATTAAAGGCATGCGCCACCATGCCCGGCTTCCAAGACATTCTTTTAATCTGATTATATATTTGGCAATAAGGCTATAATAGCGATACAGGATAAAATACCCAAGGGCAGTCAATTTTATCTCATGTATTAATAATAATGCACCTATTTAAAAACATGAATTTTGGCCTAGAGAGATGGCTTAGTGCTTAAGGTACTTGCCTGTGAAGCCTAAGGACCTAAGTTTGATTCCCCAGTACCCACGTAGGCCAGATGCACAAGGTGGCACAGGCATCTGGAGTTCATTTGCAGTGGCTAGAGGCGCTGGTGTGCCCATTCTCATTCTCTCTCTCAAATGAATAAATAATGGAATATGACTTTTGATGGGAAAGGAAAGAACAGAAAACATTTTCATACTCAAATATTCCAAAAAGCTTTTTCAATCTTTGCATGTATATGTATATATACATGTTCATGTGAGTGCAGGTGTGTACCTGCACAGCACACATGTAGAACTCAAGAGGTGAATTTCTTTTTTTCTTCTTCCAGTATTTTTTTATGTTATTGGGGGGGGGGGGCTCACCAGGGCCTCCGGTCACTGCAAATGAACTCCAGATGCATGTGCCACCATGTGCATCTGGCTTATGTGGGTCCTGGCAAATCAAAGGTCCTTAGGCTTAACAGGCAAATGCCTTAACCATTATGCCATCTCTCCAGCCCCAGAGGTCAATTTCTAGTGCTGATCCTCACTTTCCACCTTGTCTGGGGCAGTCTCGTGTTCATTAGTATACAGGTTGGCACTTGAGCTTCTGGGAATTCTCAGGTCTTAGTGTGTCATCTCACCACAGAAGCACTGCAATCACAGGCTCTGGGATCTGAACTCAGGTCATCACTCTTGCCCAGCAAGTGCTCTAATCTCTGAACCATTCCCCTAAACCCCAAACCTTTCACTTTCATTATTTTGAGAGTTCAAATTTGCTTTAAATATACTTAGCACATTAATCAGGAAGCTGTATTTCAGGCCAAAATAATAGATTCCTTAATGACATTATTGTCTCACTCCAGAGCTGCTTGGTTCCTACTCCTGTTTATATAATTGGGTGTTTTACCCCTTATTGCTTTTATACAGAGTGGGAACTCAAACTTTAATTTGAAAGTTATGCTCACTCTGTTGGTCTTGTTAGATACATACATGCTTGTTAAGGTTTCTCATCTTCTACAGGCTCACTATGGTATTCTGCCACATAGAGGCTCTTGTCAATGTTGCTTGGGATAGGTTTAATTTCTGTTCCCAGCTGCTCCTCAATACTTTTCAGGTTGAAGCGATCATCATATGTGATCAAGTTGATGGCTAAGCCAAGATGACCAAAGCGACCTAAAGAAAAATTTGTTTAAATTAGTAAGATACATATAAAAATCAATACGTATGTGGAAGTCTATAAGAAGCCAAACCACACAGGATTAATATTTGTTTGGTGCTATTCTGAGTATTTAAGACAACAACAAAAAACAAAAACAAAAACAAAACAAAAAAACCAACTAACCAGATGTGGTGGCCCACACCTTTAGTCCCAGTACTCAGGAGGCTGAGGTAGGAGGATCACTATGAGGCCAGCCTGAGACCACATAGTAAATTCTTGGTCAGGCTGAACTAGAGTGAGACCCTACCTTGGAAAACAAACCCCACAAGACTGGGAAATAAATTGGCTTGCAAGGTCTGCTAGCCCAGATTCAATTCCCAAGGCACTCTTGTAAGCCAGACACAAAAAGTGGTACAAGTGTGTAAAGTTCCTTTGTTGCAGAAAAAGGCCCTGGCATGCCCATATACACACTTCCCAAAACCAAAAACAACTTCTTATAGTCTTCTCAGACACAGCTGAGGGAGAAAAAAAATCATATATACTGAACATGAACAGAATTTTGTTGTGGCTATTATTCCCTAAACTATATAGAACAATAACTATGTATAAAGCACTTACATTGTGTTAGGTAAGCTAAAGAGTGTAAAGATACACGAGAACAGGCATTGGTTTTATGTAAATACCCAGGCATTTGTGTCAGAGACTCAAATACCCACAAACTTCAAGACCAGTAAGCAGAGTCCAGGAAACCATTCCATCTGAATTCTAAGCAAAAATGTTTTTGGGGTTCTTCGAAGTAGGGTTTCACTCTGGTCTAGGATGATACGGAATTCACTGTATGTCCAGGTTGGCCTTGAACTCACAGTGATCCTCAGCATCACACACCTTGAATTAAAGGTGTGTGCCATTATGCCCAGCTTGATGAACAGTTTTTAAATTTTACCTCAAATGAAGTATATAGTAATTATTTTAACTTTTTTGGTTTTTTGAGGTAGGGGCACAGGCTGACCTGGCTTTTTAATTTAGACAGGTCTTACTAAGTGTCCAGCTTACACCATTTACTAAGAGTTAAGCCAGGCATGGTGGTACACACCTGTATTCCCAGAATTTGAGAGGCTGAGGCAACTGACTGAGAGGTTCAGGCCTCACAGAATGAGAGTCCAGTCTTCAAATATAAGTGATTCAGAAGTCAAAATCAAACAACTCACAGCTACTATACTTCACAAAGAAACCAAAATTAGCGATTATACTTCTCATAAAACTACTACTACCAAAAATCATCCCTCATTTTTCCTCACCTGATCTTCCAATACGATGAAGATAGGTCTCTGCCAGCTTTGGGAAGTCAAAGTTAATTACCACATTCACAGCTTGTATATCAATACCTCGGGTAAACAGATCTAAAAAAATAAATAAATAAAGGAAGAGTTTTTCAATTTAAACATGCCTCTTGGAACCACAGTACGTACACACTTATTTATTTTTGGGTTTTCAAGGTAGGGTCTCATGCTAACTCAGGCTGACCTGGAATTCACTATGTAGTCTCAGGGTGGCCTCAAACTCACTGTGATCCTCCTACCTCTGCCTGCCAAGTGCTGGGATTAAAGGTGTGTGCCACCACTCCCAGTTCTCAATTACTATTCTAGTCCAAACTCTGAAAAAACTAACACAATAGAATAACTAGGTCTCTGCTTTTGTTGGTATCCCACTTCAAAATAACTCATGACGGACTATTTTTCTTTCCTCTTTTTGAAACAGCCATCCAAGTGCTGCCACTACACCTAGCTCAAACATGCCTTTTTTGGGCACGGGTATGTGTGCATGTAGGTGCATATGCGTGTGAAGACCAGAGGTTGACATTTAGTGTCTTTAAAAAAAATTACTGGCCGGGCGTGGTGGGGCATGCCTTTAATCCCAGCACTCAGGAGGCAGAGGTAGGAGGATCGCTAAGAGTTCGAGGCCACCCTGAGACTACATAGTTAATTCCAGGTCAGCCTGAACCAGAGTAAGACCCTACCTCGCAAAACCAAAAAAGAAAAAAAAGAAAAAAATTACTGGGCTGGAGAGATGGCTTAGCCGTTAAGGTACATGCCTGCAAAGCCTAAAGACCCTGGTTCAATTCTCCAGGTCCCACGTAAGCCAGATGCACAAGTGGCGTTTACATCTGGAGCTCGTTTGCAGTGGCTAGAGGCCCTGGCACACCTATTCTCACTGTTTCTCTTTTTCTCTCTGCCTGTTTCTAATAAATAAATAAAAATACTTTCTTTTATGCCAGGTGTGGTGGTGCATGCCTTTAATCCCAGCACTCAGGAGGCAGAGGTAGTGGATCATTGTGAGTTTGAGTACACCCTGAGACTATAGTGAAATCCAGGTCAGCCTGGACTATAGTGAGACCCTACCTTGAAAAACCAAAAACAAACAAAACTGTTTTACTTTTAGAGAGAAAGAGACAGATAGAATTGGTGCACCAGGACCTTCAGTCACTGCAAACAAACTCCAGACACATGCACCACCTTGTGCATCTGGCTTACGTGGGTCCTGGGGAATTGAACCCAGGTCCCATGGCTTTGCAGGCGAGTGCCTTAACCACTATGCCATCTCTCCAGCCCAACATTTAGTGTCTTACTCAAGTGCTCTCTCTACCTTACTTTTTTGTTTTTGTTTTGTAAGGTAGGGTTCTGCTCTAGCCCAGGCTGACCTGGAATTAGTCTCAGCCTGGCCTTGAACTCAGTGATCCTTCTACCTCCCAAATGTTGGGATTAAAGGTGTGCATCACCATGCCCTGCAGCCTCCATTTTTTAAAATAGTTTAAGAGAGGGAGAGAGGGAGAAGAGAGACAGAATGGGCACACCAGGGCTTCTAGATGCATGTGCTACCTTGTGCATCAGGCTTATGTGGGTACTGGGGAATCGAACTGAGGTCCTCAGGGTTCATAGGCAAGTGTACCTTCGCCCCTACGCCATCTCTCCAGCTCCCAATTTTTTTTCTTTCTTTCTTTTTGGGTTTCTCGAGGTAGGGTTTTGCTCTAGCCTAGCTGACCTAGAATTCACTATGTAGTCTCCGGGTGGCCTTGAACTCATGGCAATCCTCCTACCTCTGCCTCCCAAGTGCTGGGATTAAAGGCATGCACCACCACACATGGCTAAATTCTTTCACTTAAAATTATTCTCTAGCCAGATGTGGTGGTTCACGTCTTTAATTCCAGCATTCAGGAAGCTATGGTAGGCGGTTCATCGTGAATTCAAGGCAACTCTGGGCTTGAATGAGTTCCAGGCAAGAGCACTCCGCTGCAGGTGAGCACAAAGGGCACTGAGTGAGCACATACATGCACACAAATCACACCCACACGCAAAATAAGTAAGTAAATAAATAAAAACCACAAAGTAATACAAATCCAACTACAAAAACCCAGGGAGCCGGAGTTTAAAATAGAATTAACTCTCAACCTCATATATTCTAAAAGTAGCAGTAGGTTGTGATGAAGTGTCACAGCCTGCACCGTGTGACAGAGAAAGTAATCCAAAACTAAGAAGAGTGGGTAAAAGAAATAAAAAAAACTTACCAGTGCAAACAAGATTGCGGCATAAGCCATTTCGAAAATCATGAAACACACGATTTCGATGTTCCTAAGGAAAAAACAAAATAAACTCCACTTGATTAAAACTGATACATAGCCAGGTGTGTTGGTGCATGCCTTTAATCCCAGCACTCTGGAAGCAGAGGTAGCTCTGAGTTTGAGGCCAACTTGGGAGTTCCTAGTAAGCCTGGGATATAGGGAGACCCTGGGGTGGGGGAAACCCAAAATAAACTACATCACTGTCTCCTCTATCCAATCCCATAATCGTTTTATACAAATAATCCATGTTTCTTTCAAAACTGGAAAAAAAAATATCATGGGCTGGAAAGATGGCATAGCAGTTAAGGTGCTTGGCTGCAAAGCCAAAGGACCAAGGTTTGATTCCCCAGGTCCCACATAAGCCAGATGCACAAGGTGGCACATGTGTCTGGAGTTCATTTGCAGTGGCTGAAGGCCCCGGTGTGCCCATTCATTTTCTCTCTATAGTAAAGAAATTTTTTTTTAAAGAACACAAAAATAATCAGAACCAAATTAAAATTCTCAACCTAATAATAAACCAGTGAAATAGCTTTTGAGAACATTTCTTTTTGAAACAGGTCTCACTACGTAGTCCAGGTTGGCTGCAAATCTGTCCAGCTCAGAAACTTTTACCATCCAATTCCAGTGCTATAGTTAGCACCAAAAATTATCTTATGATACAGCTTTGAATTATTCTGTATTAAATCAAATTATGAAAAGTTATAGATTAGCTGGGCGTGGTGGCGCACGCCTTTAATCCCAGCACTCGGGAGGCAGAGGTAGGAGGATCGCCGAGAGTTCAAGGTCACCCTGAGACTACAAAGTTAATTCCAGGTCAGCCTGGACCAGAGTGAGACCCTACCTCGCAAAACCAAAAAAAAAAAAAAAAAAAAAAAAAAAAAAAAGTTATAGATTGTATGAAGGCAAAAACAAAACAGATCAGCTTAGGGACATCTCGTAGTTCAGCTTTATCCTGGGTTTCTTTTCTCCAGTCTCAGTTACCCACAGCTCACCTCGGTCCAAACCTTCAATGGGAAAATTTGAGAATACATTTTTTTTTTTTTTTTTTTTTTGGTTTTTCGAGGTAAGGTCTCACTCTAGCTCAGGCTGACCTGGAATTCACTATGTAGTCTCAGGGTGGCCTCGAACTCACAGCGATCCTCCTACCTCTGCCTCCCGAGTGCTAGGATTAAAGGCATACGCCACCATGCCCAGCCGAGAATACATAATTAAAAAAAAAATTTTATTTGCAAGCACAGAGAGAGAGGGAGAGGGAGAAGAAAGGCAGACAGAGAGAGAATGGGCACACCAGGGCCTCCAGCCACTGCAAACAAACTCTAGATGCATGTGCCCTTTGTGCATCTGGCTTATGTGGGTCCTGGGAAATCAAACCTTGGTCCTTTGGCTTTGCAGGCAAGTGCCTTAACTGCTATGCCATCTCTCCAGCCCTAAATATTTTTATTTATTTATTGCAAACAGAAAGGATTGAGAGATCGAATGTGCATGCCAGGGCCTCCAAATACATGCACCCCTTTGCACATCTGGTTTTATATGGGTACTGGGGAATCAAACGCTAGTCATTAGGCTTTGCAGGAAAGTGCCTTAACTACTGAGCCATCTCTCCAGCCCCATTTTTGGCATCTTCAAATACTAATTCATACACTGTTCTCAATCTTTCTAACAATCTTATAATGCATGAATATGTACTGTATCCAAGTTAGTTAAATGAAGGTTCCTTTGGTTACTAAAGAACAGCAGTTTGTTTTTCTCCTTTTCCTGGTGCTGGGGATCGAACACAGCCTTGGCTATACTAAGTTATACTCTCTCAGTCCAACAATAGCTTAAATATAAGGCATTTGGGACATCATTAAAACACTGATAAGCAGCTTTTTTTTTTTTTCCCCAGGTAGGGTCTCACTCTAGCTCAGGCTGACCTGGAATTCACTCTGTATTCTCAGGGTGGCCTTGAACTCACAGTGATCCTCCTACATCTGCCTCCCTGAGTGCTGGGATTAAAGGCATGCACCACCACACCCGGCTTTAAGCAGCTTTTTTTGTTATGCCTGTGAAGACCTAGCTCCATACTCACCTGCCTCATCTTAGCATGGATATAGAAGCAAGAGTATCCCAGCTGGGAGATCTTCTTGGCGAGCAATTCCACTCGCTGAGAGGAATTACAGAAGATGATGGACTGGTTTATCTGAAGCTGCACAGGAGAGATAAGAAAGAATCTCGTAACACAAGGAAAGTTGTAAAAATTTACTAAGAATGTTTGCTAAATAAGCCAGGCATGGTGACGCACGCCTTTAATCCAAGCACTCAGAAGGCAGAGGTAGGAGTATCACCAAGAGTTCAAGGCCACCCTGAGACTACATAGTGAATTCCAGGTCAGCCTGGACTACAGTGAAACCCTACCTCGAAAAAAAGAAGTTTGCTAAACAGTTGCAGATAAAATTTATTGCAGCAGAGTATTTAATAAGAACTGGAGAGATGGCTTAGCAGTTAAGGAGCTTGCCTGCGAAGGCTAAGGACCCATGTCTACCCTCCAGATCGCACGTTAGCCAGATGCATAAAGGTGAGGCAAGCACAAGGTCATACATGCCCACTAGGTGGTGTTAGTGTCTAGATTTTGATTGCAATGGCTGAGGCCCTGGCCCACCAAATCTCTTACTCACTCTCTTAAAAAAAAAAAAAAAAAAAAAAAAAAAAAAAAAAAAGCTATTCAAATTAGTTATGTGCTGTAAAGTCACTGCAAAAACTGAAGGAGCAAGTAAGAACTGCTGCTTCTAGAGAAAAAGGATTAGGGTCCTATGAGTGACTTTCTAGCATCTCTGTCAATAAATATGTAACTTTGTACTATGTGTGCTTCTGTGAAAGCATATCTTATTTAGTACATCCACAGCCCAAACCAGCATAACCTATACCTTTGAAAAGCTTATCTAGAGCCGGGCATGGTGGCACACACCTTTAATCCCAGCCCTGGGAAGCAGAGGTAGAAGGATTGCTGTGAGTTCAAGACCACCTGAGACTACGTAGTGAATTCCAGGCCAGCCTGGCCTAGAGTAAGACCCTACCTTGGAAAAAAGAGAAAAAGAAAAGAAAAGCTTATCCAACACATATGTTCTCTCAGGAGCACATCAGTCTTGTGCTTATTGGAGCAAAGATCAACATCTCAGCACTAGCCTAGGTGCCATTTTGAACAGTGAAATCAACACACAAAACCTGAAAACCAAGGCACTAGGGCTATGAAATGGATAGTTAAGAGCATGAACAAAAAAACAAGTGTGGTGGTTTGAATGTCAAATGTCCCCCACAGCTTCATGTGTTTGTGATCAAGCCTTATACTTTATCTCTTGCTGGTGGGGCCTTTGGGAAGTAGAGTCTTCCTGGTGGAGGTGTGCCACTGAGAGTGGGCCTTGAGATTTTGTAATCCAGCTCTGCTTGTTGGTGGTAGCTAGCTCACTCTTTCTGCTACCAACCTAATGATGTGATGATATGAACCAGCTATTTCCTGCCATGCTTTCCTAGACATGATGAAACTTTCTTGAAACTGTAAGCTGAAATAAACCCTTTCTTTTCAAAAGTTACTTCTCGTTGGGTATATATATATATATTTTTTTTTGGTTGGATCTTTTTTATTTTAGGAACAAGAAGGCAACTTCAACAGCTGGCATCAAATATTTTGCCACTCTACATGTCTAAAAAATGACAATAAAAGTACCTTCGATACTGATTTTGAGATTAAATTAACTGGAATTATAGAAAAATGGCCTTTGTTTTGTTTCGTTTTGTTTTTGTGGTAGGGTCTCACTCTAGTCCAGGCTGACCTGGAATTAACTATGTAATCTCAGGGTAGCCTCAAACTCATGGTGATCCATGATACTCCTACCTCTGCCTCCCAAGTGCTAGGATTAAAGGTGAACGCCACTGAGGTAGGCTCTTACTCTAGCTCAGGCTGACCTCGAATTAAACTCTGTAGTCTCAGGTGGCCTTGAACTCATGGTGATCCTCCTACCTCTGCCTCCCAAGTGCTGGAATTAAAGGTGTGCGCCACCATGCCCAGCAAAAATTGCTTTGTTTTTCAAGGTAGGGTGTAGTCTCAGGGTGGCCTTGAACTCACAGCAATTCACCTACTCCTGCCTCCCGAATGCTGAGATTAAAGGCATGCGCCACCATGCCCAGCTGAAAATGCTTTTACAGTGAAGATGGTGACAAAAATGACCCAGCTGTACTAGGAATGAGTGATAGATGTACTATTCAGCAGCATTACCCTACTACTTACCCTGGAGAAAAGTGTGTTGAGGCAGTGTACTTTCTGGCGCTCAGTTACATATGCGTAGTACTGGGTTACTCCCTTCAGAGTTAGTTCCTCCATCAGGTTAATCTCATAGGGTTTCTGCAAATGAGAATTCTGGAGAAAAAAAAATACAAGGTCTTAATTGAAAGTAGAGTTTCTCTCTTAAATTAGAAATATATACATACTTTTTTTGGGGGGGGGGCAGTACAGGAAATTACCTACCCCTAAGTCCTAGTTCCAAACCAAGCTATATATATTTTTTTGTCTCTTGCTCTAAGTGATGTAGGTCTTTTAAAAAATAAGTATATGTGCAGCTGGAGAGATGGCTCAGTGGTTAAGCACTTGCCTGTGAAGCCTAAGGACCCTGGTTTGAGGTCCAACCCCAGTACCCACATAAGCCAGACACACAAGGTGGCGCATGCATCTGGAGTTCGTTTGCAGTGGCTGGAGGCCCTGGTGCATCCATTCTCTCCCTCTATCTTCCTCTTTATCTCTCTCTGTTGCACTCAAATAGATAAAAATTTTTAAAAATTTAAAAAATAAGTGTATGTAGGGACTGGAGAGATAGCTTAGTGGTTAAGGCATTTGCCTGCAAAGCCAAAGGATCCCAAAGGTTCGATTCTCCAGGACCCCTGTAAGCCAGATGCACAAGGGGATGCATGCATCTGGAATTCATTTGCAGTGGCTGGAGGCTCTGGCACGCCCCTTCTCTCTCTCTTTCTCTGCCTCTTTGTTGCTCTCAAATAAATAAATAAAATGTTTGAAAAAAAAACACCCTTTATGTGGGGACTTAAAAAATAAGTGTAAGTAAAAACAATACTGTAACCAATTTATTTACCATAAATAAGATATGTTAGCGTTACATCAAGAGCTATGTAAAATCAAATTGTAAAGTTAAAAAAAGTAACAAATAAATAAGATGTAATATTATGTGCAAGTCTTTTAATCAAGTGAAATAAAATGAAGTAATTAGCATAAGGCATATGCTCTGATAATTATAAATAAAGGCATATTCACAAGTAGACTTCCACTTACCATGAACTTTTGTACACTAAGAGGGAAAGTAGCAGAATATAGCAAAATCTGCCTGTTTTTAGGTAGCGTGAGAATAATATCCTCCATTATTTGCACAAAATCCTGTGACAACAACTTATCTGCCTGTGGTACAAAAAAAGGGACAATTTTAAAAATAATGTTTACATGGACAAAGGTCAAAGCATATTCCAATAAGAACATCCATGAATTGTCCCTGGTTATAAACATTAAGTTGTAAGACTACAGAGTCCAATGGCACTGAGACAAATTTCCAGTAATTCAGAAAGGGAAAATTAGTTGGATGTGGTAGCACATCCTTATAACACCAGGAGGCTGAGACAGGAGAATTTAGAGTTTGAGGTCAGCCTAGGGTACGTGGGACTTTGTGTCAAAAAACAAAACAAAGGCTGGAGAGATGGCCAGGTGGTTAAGGTGCTTGTGTACGAAATCTAAAGATCCATATTCTACTTTCCAGGTCCCACGTAAACCAGACACAAAAGCCAGACACACAAGGTGACACAAGTATACGTGGCTGCACATGCCCACAAGATGGTGCATGAGTCTGGAGTTTGATTGCAGTGACTAGAGGCCATAGTGCACCTATTTTCTCTCTCCCTCTCAAACGGAGGGATGGAGGGAAGGAGGGAGAAGGGGGGAGAGAAGAAGGAGAAAGGAGAAAGGGTGGTGGGGGGGAATATAATCCCCACTTAGAAAATATTTAGATTGTAAAAACACTTGCTCCTAGGATAAACTTAAAATGTGACTCTCATAAAAAAGATTAATATAGTACAGTGGTTAAAATACAAATTGTGCCAGGCGTGGTGGCGCACATCTTTAATCCCAGCACTCAGGAGGCAAAGATATGAGGATCGCCATGAGTTTGAGGCCATCTTGAGATTATATAGTGAATTCCAGGTCAGCCTGGACTAGAGTGAGACCCTACCTTGAAAAAAATTAAAGCAAAAAATTTAAAAAATGAAATAAAATTCTGAGCCAGGTGTGGTGGCGCACACTTTTAATCCCAGAACTCAGAGGCAGAGGTAGGGTGGATTACTGTGAATTCAAGGCCACCCTGAGACTACAGACTGAATTCCAAGTCAGCATGGGCCAGAATGAGACTGTACCTTGAAAAAACAAAAAACGGCTGGAGATGGCTCAGTAATCAAGGCACTTGCTTACAAGGCCTGATAGCCTGAGTTCAATTTCCCAGTACCCACATAAAGTCAGGTGCACAGGGCTGGAGAGACGGCTTAACGGTTAAGGCGCCTGCCTGCTAAGCCTAAGAACACTGGTTCCAATCTCCAGGTCCCACATTTAGCCAGATGGAAAGTGACGCAAGAGCGCAATGCCACACTTGCCCACAAGGGAGTGCACACATCTGGGTTTCGTTCACAGCAGCTGAGACTGCTGGCGCTCCCATCTCTCTCTCTCTCCCTCCCCCTCTCTGTCTCTCTCCAAAAATAAATAAAATTTAAAAAATTTTTTTAAAAATCTTCAAAAACATAAAAATAAAAATAGGGCTGGAGAGATGCCTTAGCAGTTATGGTGTTTGCCAGAAAAGCCTAAGGACCCAGGTTTGATTCCCCAGTACCTATGTAAAGGCAGATGCACACGGTGGCACATGCATCTGGAGTCCTTTTGCACAAGCTAGAGGCCCTGGAATGCCCATTCTCTCTCTCTCTCTGCCTCTTCCTCTTTATCTCTCCCTTCTCCCCGAAATAAATAATAAAATATTAATACTAATAAAGATCCATATTCTACTTTCCAGGTCCCACGTAAACCAGACACAAAAAGCCAGACACACAAGGTGACACAAGTATACGTGGCTGCACATGCACACAAGATGGTGCATGAGTCTGGAGTTTGATTGCAGTGACTAGAGGTCATAGTGCACCTATTTTCTCTCTCCCTCTCAAACGGAGGGATGGAGGGAAGGAGGGAGAAGGGGGGAGAGAAGAAGGAGAAAGGAGAAAGGGTGGTGGGGGGGAATATAATCCCCACTTAGAAAATATTTAGATTGTAAAAACACTTGCTCCTAGGATAAACTTAAAATGTGACTCTCATAAAAAAGATTAATATAGTACAGTGGTTAAAATACAAATTGTGCCAGGCGTGGTGGCGCACATCTTTAATCCCAGCACTCAGGAGGCAAAGATACGAGGATCGCCATGAGTTTGAGGCCATCTTGAGATTATATAGTGAATTCCAGGTCAGCCTGGACTAGAGTGAGACCCTACCTTGAAAAAAATAAAGCAAAAAATTTAAAAAATGAAATAAAATTCTGAGCCAGGTGTGGTGGCGCACACTTTTAATCCCAGAACTCAGAGGCAGAGGTAGGGTGGATTACTGTGAATTCAAGGCCACCCTGAGACTACAGACTGAATTCCAAGTCAGCATGGGCCAGAATGAGACTGTACCTTGAAAAAACAAAAAACGGCTGGAGATGGCTCAGTAATCAAGGCACTTGCTTACAAGGCCTGATAGCCTGAGTTCAATTTCCCAGTACCCACATAAAGTCAGGTGCACAGGGCTGGAGAGACGGCTTAACGGTTAAGGCGCCTGCCTGCTAAGCCTAAGAACACTGGTTCCAATCTCCAGGTCCCACATTTAGCCAGATGGAAAGTGACGCAAGAGCGCAATGCCACACTTGCCCACAAGGGGGTGCACACATCTGGGTTTCGTTCACAGCAGCTGAGAGACTGCTGGCGCTCCCATCTCTCTCTCTCTCCCTCCCCCTCTCTGTCTCTCTCCAAAAATAAATAAAATTTAAAATTTTTTTAAAAAAATCTTCAAAAACATAAAAATAAAAATAGGGCTGGAGAGATGCCTTAGCAGTTATGGTGTTTGCCAGAAAAGCCTAAGGACCCAGGTTTGATTCCCCAGTACCTATGTAAAGGCAGATGCACACGGTGGCACATGCATCTGGAGTCCTTTTGCACAAGCTAGAGGCCCTGGAATGCCCATTCTCTCTCTCTCTGCCTCTTCCTCTTTATCTCTCCCTTCTCCCCCCCCCCGAAATAAATAATAAAATATTAATACTAAATAAAAATAATAATAAAAACAAGGACTAGAGATGGCTCAGAGGGTAAAGCACTTGCCTACAAAGCCTAAGGACCAGAGTTCAATTCCTCAGTACCCAGGTAAAGCCAGATGCACAAGATGGCATGTGTCTGGAGTTTGTTTGTAGTGGCTAGAGACCATGTCATGCCCATTCTCTCTCTGTCTCAAATAAATAAAACATTTTTTTCCAACATAAAACAGTTTAGGCTGGAGAGATGGAATTGTGGTTAAAGCGCTTGCCTACAAAGCCTAAGGACTCATGTTCAACTCCAGATCCCACATAAGCCAGATGCACAAAGGCAAGCGCAAAGTCACACACGCCCACTAGGTGGCACAAGCATCCAGACTTCGATTACAGTGGTTAAGGCTCTGGCACACCAATTGTCTCCCTCTCTCTTTTAATTAAGAAAAAAACCTTCCTTTTTAAATAAATAAAAAGTGGAGCCGGGCATGGTGGCACACACCTTTAATCCCAGCACTTGGGAGGCAGAGGTAGGAGGATTGCCATGAGTTCGAGGCCACCCTGAGACTACATAGTTAATTCCAGGTCAGCCTGAGCCAGAGTGAGAACCTATACCTCAAAAAACAAACAAAAACAAAAACAAAAGTGGGCTGGGGGGATTACTTAGTGGTTAAGGTGTTTGCCTGCAAAGCCAAAAGATTCTGGTTTGATTCCCCAAGACCCATGTAAGCCAGATGCACAAGATGGCACATCTGTTTGGAGTTCATCTGCAGTGACTGGAGGCCCTGGCATGCCCATTCTCTCCCTGTCTCTGTCTCACAAATTAATAAAAATTTTTTTTAAATTAAGATTAAAATTAAAAAAGTAAAAATAGATCTGGGTGTGATGACACATGCCTTTAATCCCAGTATTAGGAGGCAGTTAGGAGGATCACTATGAATTCAAGGCCACCTGGGGACTAGAGTGAACTCCAGGTCAGCCTAGGCTAGAGTAAGATCCTGCCTTGAAAAATCAATCAATATAAAAATACAGATACTGGGCTAGAGAGATGGCTTGATGGTTAAGGCGCCTGCCTGCCAAGCCTAAGAACGCTGGTTCCAATCTCCAGGTCCCACGTTTAGCCAGATGCAAAAAGTGACGCAAGGGGATGCACACGTCTGGAGTTCATTTACAGCAGCTGAGAGGCCACTGGCACGTCCATTCTCTCTATCAAATAAAAAAAAAATACATATTCTGAGCTGGGCATGGTGGCATACATCTCACTCTCAGGAGACAAGGGCAAGAGCAGGGTGAATTCCAGGCCAGCCTGGGTTAAATAGCAAGATCCTGAAACAACAACAAAAAGGTTCTGAAGTCAAACTACCTGAGGTGAAATGTCTCTTATTAGCTATGTTGAAATATTATTTAACCACTCTGTACTTCAGTTTCCTCAACTATAAAACTGGGTTATCTACATACTTATGTTGTTGTAAAATTTACATGAGAACATGTACAGCAAGATTGGGAAAATGGCTCAGTGGGTTAAGAGCATTTATAGTATAATCAGGAGGGCCTGAATTTTATCCCTTAGAACCTACATTAAAAAAGCTGGGAGCCAGACGTGGTGGCGCATGCCTTTAATCCCAACACTTGGGAGGCAGAGGTAGGAGGATTGCCGTGAGTTTGAGGCCACCCTGAGAATTCCAGGTCAGCCTGAGCTAGAGTGAGACCCTACCTCAAAAACAAAAAAAAAAAAACTGGACACAGCTGGGTGTGGTGGTGCATGCCTTTAATCCCAGCACTTGGGAGGCAGAGGTAGAAGGATCACAATGAATTCAAGGCCACCCTGAGACTACAGTTAGTTCCAGGTCAGTCTGGGCCAGAGTGAGACCCTACCTCGAAAAAGCAAAAGCTGGACACAACTATTGCATGCGTGTAATCCCAGTCCTGGAGGGGGGGGGGGGTGCGTGTACAGAGACAGGTGAATTATTGGGGATCATTGCAGAGTCTGTCTGAAAAAAACCTAGCAGCTCCAATTTTGTGTGAGACTCCATCTCAAGGAAATAATACAGAAGGACAATAGAGCAGGACATCTGACATTCTACTCTAGCCTTCACACACATCTAGACGAAAATGACTATTCTATATACATACACCAAACTACACACACATGCCAAAAATAACATATACAGCACTTCATATTGACATAGAGTTTAATAAATGATGTTTATCATTAAACATCAGTGACCATGTCCAGTGATATCTAGAACATAAACCAAATAGGAAATTCTGTACAACAGAATACTAATAGTGGCAGGCTTATGTACATGGGCACATCAGGGCCGTTTGCCTCTGCAAAAGAGCTCCAGATGCAGGCACCCACTTTGTGTATCTGGCTTTAGGTAGGTACTAAGGAATCAACCTAGGCCAGCAGACTTTTCAAGCAAGCTGTCTTTATCTACTGAGCCATCGCTCTAGCCCTGAAAAGTTCTTAAGAAGCACTTATCAGACTATATATAACCCATGAGATAACAACACACACACAAAATATAAGACAACAAAACGCAGGATAAAAGGTTAAAGACATTACATACTTGTGTGTGTGTGTTTAGGAAGGGGGGGGATGCATGTGTAGAGATCAGAGCATAATCTCTAGGTGTCTGTGATTCCACTTTCTTTGAGACAGCCTTTTGCCATAGCAAACAAGTCTAGGCCACAACATCTGGAGTCTCCAGGCTTTGTCTCCCACTGACATAAGCACAAGCGGTAACAGACACATGCCATTTTGCATCCAGCTTTTATATGGGTACTGGGGAAATTAAACCTGGCCAGTAGGTTATGCAAGCATGACATCTCTCCAAGGTTATATAGTAAATAAAAATAAAATTTCAGCTGGGCCTGATGGCGCATGCCTTTAATCCCAGTACTCAGGAGACAGAGATAGGAGAATGTCCATGAGTTCAAGGCCACCCTGAGACTATATAGTGAATTCCAGATCAGCCTGGGCTAGAGTGAGACCCTACCTCAAAAAATAAAACAGAACAAAACTCATCAAAAATAAATAAATAGGGCCAGGCGTGGTGGCGCACGCCTTTAATCCCAGCACTTGGGAGGCAGAGGCAGGAAGATCACCAAGAGTTCAAGGCCACCCTGAGACTACATAGTTAATTCCAGGTCAGCCTGGACCAGAGTGAGACCCTACCTTGCAAAACCAAAACAAACAAACAAACAAACAAACAAACAAACAAACAAACTCTCAGGACCTGTGACAATGAAAGGCAGAGCCAGGAGAATCTGACCTGCAGTTGCACCTTGAGGTTGTACTGACCTTCACATGTGCAAGCCCATACATACATACATACATACAGACACGCAAAACAAATTAGTAAAATCAAATCAAATTGATGGTTGGAGAGATGGCTCATGGGGTAAAGTGCTTGCTGTACCAGTATGAGGTCTTGAATCTGGATTCCCACTACCTACATAAAATTCTGGGTATGGTAACACAAGTCTGAAATCCTAGTGGATTCCTAGGGCTTGCTACCTACCTAGTTGTGAATCCATGAGCTTTGTGTTTGCTCAGCAAGAGATTCTCTCTCAAAAAATGAGATGGAGGGGAAAAATGGGAGGCTGGAAAGATGGCTTAGCAGTTAAGGAGCTTGCCTGCAAAGCCTAACCCAGAGGCAGAGGTAGGATGATTCCAGGCCAAACTGGGACTACAGAGTTGAGTTCCAGGTCATCCTGGGCTAGAGTAAGACCCTATCTTGAAAAAAAAACAAAGAACAAACAAACAAACAAAAAAAAAAGTACATCAAAATAGCAGAGGGTAACTGGAGAGATTGCTTAGCAGTTAAGGCATTGGATTGTGAAGGCTTAGGACCAGAGATGGATTCCCCAGTAACAAAATAGAGCCAGATGCACAAAGTGGCCTATGCATCTAGAATTCATTTGCAGCTGCTGGAGGCCTTGGTGCTCCCATGCTCTCTCTCTCAACTTGCAAATAAATAAATAAATAAATAAAAAGCATATATTTTTTTAAAAAGAGCTGGAGAAATGGCTTAGCAGTTAAGGTGCTTGACTGTGAAGCTAAGAACTCACGTTTGAATCTCCAGGTCTCAAGTAAGCACAGTGACATAAGCGTGACATTATGTCACGTAAGCAGTGACATAAGCGTGCAATGTTGTACATGCACACAAGGGGGTGCATGTGTCTGCAGTTCATTTGCAGAGGCTAAAGGCCCTGGCACCCCCACTCTCTCACCAAAAAAAAAAAAAAAAAAAAAAGCGCTGGGCATGGTGGCACACGCCTTTAATCCCAGCACTCGGGAGGCAGAGGTAGGAGGATCACCATGAGTTCGAGGCCAACCTGAGACTACATAGTGAATTCCAGGTCAGCCTGGGCCAGAGTGAGACCCTACCTCGGAAAACCAAAAAAAAAAAAAAAAAAAAAAAAAGAGAGGTTTTTAGGAAGATGGCTCAGCAGTTAAAGGTGCTTGCTTGCAAAGCCTGGCAGGTTGGGTTTAATTCCCCAAGATCCACATAAACCAGATGCATGAAGTGGAACATGCCTGAATCTGGAGTTCATTTACAATGGCAAACCTTTTTCTCCCTTCTTTCTCTCAAATAAATAAATTAAAAAAAAAAAAAAAAGACGAAGAGCAACTAAGGAGGACACCTAATGCCAACCTCTAGCTTACACATATATGACCATGCATGCAACATACAAACATGCCACACATAAAAATAACAAATAAAACCTAAAGACAGAAGGCTGAATTCCTATTCATCTGTCATTTATTTATTCTCCTTTAAGAATAAACATGTTTCAGAAGCAAGTTAAACTGACCAGTCCTGTGCTTATTAAAAGGTAATAAACACAAGTAGTTTTCTCATTGTTCCCTGAAAATT
The DNA here is from genome assembly GCA_036365145.1 of Orientallactaga sibirica. Taxonomy (NCBI): domain Eukaryota; kingdom Metazoa; phylum Chordata; class Mammalia; order Rodentia; family Dipodidae; genus Orientallactaga; species Orientallactaga sibirica. The sequence goes on along the minus strand of JAEOAD010000021.1, from coordinate 18,448,807 downwards.
ATAAAGCACAGCATAGATTATTAGTATAGAACAGTATCTTTTCAAATGAAGAAACATTACCTCATCCAATACTATCATCTGGACATGATCAACCTTTGCTACTCCTTTCTTGATAAGATCCAGGATTCTGCCAGGGGTAGCGATCACCACGTGAACTATACAAGATTTAAAAAACAGTAATTTTAGCTTGGTCAAAAAAAAAAAAGGGTTTTTCAAATTTTTAAAAGATGTTTTTACTTATTTATATGCAAGCAGAGAGAAAGAGAAAGGGCACACCAGGACATCTAGCCACTACAAACAAACTCCAGATGCATGCGCCACTTTATGGGTACTAGAGAATCAAATCCGGGTTGTTAGGCTTTGCAGGCAAGCATCTTAACCACTGGGACATCTCTCCAGCCAAAATCATATAGAGGTTTTTAATATGCATCTATTATCATAATCACTGTTGTAGAGATAGGAATGGCACAAAGTTGTGTTTTGGGTTATGTATTCCCATTTCATCTCAAAACAGCTGGGCAATACTTGTTTCACCTCTACATTGAGTGGGCTATAGCTTCCCTAGAACAACTGGCAATAAACAACAGAAGGTGGTACAACAGGCTTCTGACACAGCAGACATGCCTTCAATCTAGAGCAATGATGTTAAGATTGTTTTAATGGTAAAACAAAATGACCACATAAAAAAAACAGTGCAGCTGATATGGTGATGCACACCTTTAATGCAGCACTTAGGAGGCAGAGATAGGAGGATCACTATGAGTTCGAGGCCAGAGTGGAACCAGAATGAGTTCCAGGTCAGCCTGGGCTACAGTGAAACTCAACCTTGAAAAACAAAATAACAGCCAGGCATGGTGGCGCACGCCTTTAATCCCAGCACTAGGGAGGCAAAGGTAGGAGTACTGTCATGAGTTCAAGGCCATCCTGAGATTACACAGTGAATTCCAGGTCAGCTTGGGCTAGAGTGAGACCCTACCTTAAAAAACCAAAATAAATAAATAACCAAAAAACCCTGCAATACAAAGTGTACAGCAAAGTAAAACTAAAAAATTAATTTTTATATAATTTTGAATAAAACAATAACTTTTTAAAAATTATATGTAGGTATATGCACCATAGTGGTGTCAGTGCACATGTGGAGGTCAAAGGACATCTACTAATGCCTGTCCTCACCTTCCACCTTAGAGGCAAGGTCTCTCATTGCTTATGCTGTTCACCACTGCATTCTCTAGGCTAGCTGGCCAGTAATCTTCTAGGAAATTCTCCTGTCTCTACTTTAATTCTTGGCATATGAGTGCTAGGATTATTAGACACTACTGCTATAGCATCCGGCTTTATGTGGGATCTGAACTCAAGTACTCACAAATGCACAGCAAGCACTTTATCCAGAGTCATTCCCCCCCACCACCACCCATTTTATTTTGTTTTGGCTTTTTCTGAGTAGTTTCACTCTAGTCCACGCTATCCTGGAACTCATTCTGTAGCTCCACGATGGCCTGGAACTCATGGCAATCCTTCTACCTCAACCTCCAAAATGCTGGATTAAACAGATATACCACCACCCTCCTGGCTCTCCACTGAGCCATCTTCTCAGCCCCTAAAACTTAGTTGTTTTTTCTAAACCTTTTCTTCTTTATTGAGGTAGGGTCTCACTCTAGCCCAGGCTGACCTGGAATTCACAATGTAGTCTCAGGCTGGCCTCAACCTCATGGCGATCCTCCTACCACTGCATCTTGAGTGCTGGGATTAAAGGGATTAAAAGCATGTGCCACTATGCCTGACTGAATTACCAATCTTTTAAAAAATTAAATGGTTACTTTCATTATTTTTCTGTTGCATTATTTCTGTTTCTATTTTTCTTTTTTGGGGTTTTTTTTTTTTTTTTTTTTTGAGGTAGGGTCTCACTCTGGCCCAGGCTGACCTGGAATTCACTCTGTAGTCTCAGGGTGGCCTTGAACTCATGGCGATCCTCCTACCACTGCATCTTGAGTACTGGGATTAAAGGGATTAAAAGCATGTGCCACTAGCTTGACTTAATTATCAATCTTTTAAAAAAATTAAATGGTCACTTTCATTATTTTTCTGTTGCATTGTTTCTGTTCCTTTTTTTTTTTTTTTTCTTTTTTTTTTTTTTGAGGTAGGTTCTCACTCTGGCCCAGACAAACCTGGAATTCACTCTGTAATCTCAGGGTAGCCTTGAACGTATGGCGATCCTCCTACCTCTGCCTCCCGAGTGCTGGGATTAAAGGTGTGTGCCACTACGCCTGGCTTTTATTTTTCTGTTAGTTGCAAGCGGGGGATGAGTGTGCCAGGGCCTCTTGCTGCTGCAAATGAACTCCAGATGCATGTACCACTTTGGGTATCTGGCTCTACATAGGAACTGGGAAACTGAACCCCAGCTATTAGACTTCATAAGCAAGCACCTTAACCACCGAGTTATCTCTCCAGTCTCTATTTTCCTTTCTTTCTTAAAGAAAGGGTCTTGCCAGGTGAAAGAGCATATGCATTTAATCCCAGAACTTGGGAGGTAGAGGCAGGAGTATCGTCGTGAGTTCCAGGCCAGCCTGGGATAGTGTGAGACCCTACCTCAACCCCCCCCCCAAAAAAACCCAAACAAACAAACAAAAAAAAAAAAATGGGGGGGGGCAGGGTCTCATCTGTCCCAAGCAGACAGGCCTTGAACCTACTGTGTAGCCAAAGATGAACTTGAACTTGTTATCTTAATGTCTCTACCTCCTAAGTGCTGAGATTGCAGGTGTGAAACCACCAAACCTGGTTTATTTAGTACTGGAGATCAAACACAGGCATGCAAGGCAAACAAACACTATACCAACTGAGGTACATCCAGAGCTCCATTGTTCCTAAAATTTTTTTTTTTTTTTTGGGGGAGTTGGGAGGGTTTGAGATAGGCCTCACTCTGGCCCAGGTTGACCTGGAATTCACTATGTAGTCTCAGGGAGGCCTCAAACTCATGGTGATCCTCCTACCTCTGCCTACCAAGTGCTGGGATTAAAGGCGTGCACCACCACGCCCAGCTCCTAAAATCTTACTTTTAATTTTTGCTTGTGTGTGTTATGTCATCTATGTGTATATACTATATAAATGTGTATATGCCCTTGATGGGCCCCACAGTCTATATGTGTGTGCCCTTGGGCTCAATACACTTGCCTGCAATGGCTAGAGTGGAATGTTGGGTATTCTACTCCACTGCTCCATTGTTCTTTTGCTTCATCTTGTTTTGAACAGAGTATCTTTTTACTGATTCCAGAATGGGCAGGGACCTCTGGTGATTCTCAGGTTTCTGGTCCCAAGCAGGACTGAAGATACAGGAGTGAGAGGTCATGCCCAGCTGTTTTATTTGGGCAGTCTCAGGTCATAACGCTTACACAAGAAGTGCACTTAACCACTGAGCCATCTCTCTAGCCCCATTTTCTTTAATTCTTTGTTGTTGTTGTTTTTCTTTTGAGGTAGGGTCTAGCTCTAACCCAGCTGACCTGGAATTCACTATGTAGTCTCAAGGTGGCCTGGAACTCATGGTGATCCTCCTATCTCTGCCTCCCAAGTGCTGGGATTAAAGGCGTGCGCGCGCACCGTGCGCAACTTGTTCTTTAATTCTTAAAAACAATTTTCATTTGCTTACTAAAAGGAAGCACTTGTGACAATTATAGAGTCTGTCCTATATTATAAATAACTTCCTTACCTGTATCATCAAGCCTCATTATATCATCCCGTAAATTGGTTCCTCCTGTGGTTGCCATCACTTTGGCTCCTCCCATGTGTTTGCTGACCTGGATGCAAATTTGACTGACCTGTAGAGCAAGTTCTCTAGTGGGAACAATCACCATTGCTGGAAAATATTAACAGGAAAATGAGGGTTAAAAAGAAAATTATTTTTTTAAAAATTAAGAAGCTATAAAAATGTGCTCCATTGAGATATCCAGCCATGCAGGCATACTACATTCTTGAACTTGATTATTTCTAAGTCTTAAATTGCTTTTGTTTGACAGATTCACTCAGCTAAGCACTTAAGTAGTAAATCCCTCCTTTCCTAGGTTCTACTTACATCAGATAGAAGGAAGGTGGAATGATAATTCTTAAACAAGAAAGTAAAAATTTTTTAAAGCTTTAAAGGTAAAATCTTAATTCTATTAGCTTACACTGGATACAAGGACAGAAATTTATTTCTTCACCATTGCCTAGGCTCAAAAATACCTAAATCATAGTATTTTTGTTGTTGTTGTTTGTTTTGTTTTGTTTTTTGAGGTAAGGCTTCTCTCTAGCCAAGGCTGACCTGGAATTCACTATGTAGTCTCAGACTAGCCCCCAACTCACAGCAATCCTCCTACTTCTGCCTCCTGAGTGCTGGGATTAAAGACATGTGCCACCACGCTCAACAAACCACAGCTTTGAAAACAGAAATGTTTTCTGCAAGGAACTGTGCACACACACACACACACACACACAGAGCTACCATGAAAATAATCCAGTTTTATAGTTTATTAGATGCAATGTCAACTAATTTAACCTTTCATACTTCTAGTTTTCCTGTCTATAGGACAAAAACCCTGATTTTGCCTACCTCCTATGACAACTACTGCCAAAACTATAGACTATTTCAGTATTCTGAAAATGAGAACTCTCTTAAAAGTTGGGAATGGCTGGGTATGGTGACACCTTTACCATCATGTCTTTAATCTAAGCAATTGGGAGGTAGGAGTAAGAGGACTGCTGTGTGTTCGAGGCTACCCTGAGACTACATAGTGAATTCCAGGTCAGCCTAGGCTAGAGTGAGACCCTACCTCAAAAAACAAACAGAAAGAGAAGAGAAGAGAAGAGAAGAGAAGAGAAGAGAAGAGAAAGAAAAGAAAAGAAAAAAAAGAAAAGAAAAGAAAAGAAAAGAAAAGAAAAGAAAAGAAAAGAAAAACAAGAGTTGGGTGTGGTGGTGCATGTCTTTAATCCCAGCACTCAGGAGGCCACCCTGAGACTACCCAGTAAATTCTAGGAAAACCTGGGAGTGAGACATTGCTTCAATAAGCAAGTGAAAGTTGAGAATGATTTTTCTAAGACAGGTCAAGAACTTTGAAAATATCAACACTGGAATAAATTTAAATTCTATCCCACCCCATTAACCACCCCCAGAAAACCCTCCATAGTTCTATGGTTTAAACTGACATTTTTACTTTAAAACAAACAAACAACCTTTTCTTCAACTAACCTTGAATATTGTCCTTCTTCAGGTCTAGCCTTTCAAGTAAGGGAATGAGGTAGGCACCGCTTTTGCCTGTTCCATTTTTTGCTCTAGCTAAGATATCCCTACCAGATAAAGCAATGGGAATGCTCTCCTCCTAAGAGACAAGACAACACAAAATTACTGGTGAATAAAAACAGAACTAAATTCTTCCCTAAGGAAACCCTAAGAATACATTTTTAAAATTTTAAATTATTTATTAGAGACACAGAGAGAATGTGGGAGCAAACGAACTCCAGATGCATGTGCCACCATGTGCATCTGGCTTATGTGGGACCTGGAGAATTGAACCGGGGTCCTTAGGCTTCACAGGCATACGCCTTAACTGCTAAGCCACCACTCCAGCCCAGAATACATTTTTTGGTACTGCTTTGAAGTGCCCAATGTTTATATTCAACATGAATGCCACGCCAAAGACCCCAGTGGAGAAGCAGGACCACTTAAAAAAAAAACCATCATTATCAAGCAATGTTTACCAGGGATGCTCTAGAATAGATTTTAAGTTGTATCTCAACATAACAAAAAGCATGTTAGTGTATATGTAAGTAGGAAGAAAACAGCAAAGAGAAAATCCAAAAACCTGTAAGTATACTAAATATATAGATTTAAAGGTGCACACCTTTAATACCACCAGGAGGCCACCCTGAGACTACCCAGTAAATTCTAGGAAAACCTGGGAGTGAGACATTGCTTCAATAAGCAAGTGAAAGTTGAGAATGATTTTTCTAAGACAGGTCAAGAACTTTGAAAATATCAACACTGGAATAAATTTAAATTCTATCCCACCCCATTAACCACCCCCAGAAAACCCTCCATAGTTCTATGGTTTAAACTGACATTTTTACTTTAAAACAAACAAACAACCTTTTCTTCAACTAACCTTGAATATTGTCCTTCTTCAGGTCTAGCCTTTCAAGTAAGGGAATGAGGTAGGCACCGCTTTTGCCTGTTCCATTTTTTGCTCTAGCTAAGATATCCCTACCAGATAAAGCAATGGGAATGCTCTCCTCCTAAGAGACAAGACAACACAAAATTACTGGTGAATAAAAACAGAACTAAATTCTTCCCTAAGGAAACCCTAAGAATACATTTTTAAAATTTTAAATTATTTATTAGAGACACAGAGAGAATGTGGGAGCAAACGAACTCCAGATGCATGTGCCACCATGTGCATCTGGCTTATGTGGGACCTGGAGAATTGAACCGGGGTCCTTAGGCTTCACAGGCATACGCCTTAACCGCTAAGCCACCACTCCAGCCCAGAATACATTTTTTGGTACTGCTTTGAAGTGCCCAATGTTTATATTCAACATGAATGCCACGCCAAAGACCCCAGTGGAGAAGCAGGACCACTTAAAAAAAAAACCATCATTATCAAGCAATGTTTACCAGGGATGCTCTAGAATAGATTTTAAGTTGTATCTCAACATAACAAAAAGCATGTTAGTGTATATGTAAGTAGGAAGAAAACAGCAAAGAGAAAAATCCAAAAACCTGTAAGTATACTAAATATATAGATTTAAAGGTGCACACCTTTAATACCAGCACTGGGGAGGCTGATGTTGAAGGCCTACCTGGGGCTACAGAGTGAATTTCAGGTCAGCCAAAAGTATAGTGAGACACTGGGGTGGAGGTTGGGGGGAAAGAGACAGGTCCTGAACACATTTCCATTAAAAACAGCCAGGTGAGCTGGGCGTGATGGCACATACCTTTAATCACAGCACTTGGGAGGCAGGTAGGATCACTAAGAGTTCAAGGCCACCCTGAGACTACATAGTGAATTCCAGGTCAGCCTGGACCAGAGTGAAACCCTACCTCGAAAAACCAAAAAAAAAAAAAGAAAAAGAAAAAAAAACAGCCAGGCATGAGGGCACAGGCCTGCAATACTATCATCTGGGAGGCAAAGGCAGTAGAATTAAGGGGCAGCCTCAGCTACACTGTGACTTCAAGGCCATTCTGAGTTACATGAGACTCTATTTCAATTAAACAGTGGTGGTGGGGAGGAGGCTACAGAGATGGCTTAGCAGTTAAGGCACTTGCTGCAAAGCCTGACAGCCTGTGTTCAATTCCCTAGTACCCATGGAAAATCAGATGAACAAAGTGGAGCATGCATCTAGAGTTCATGTACAGCAATGGCAAGAAGCCTTGGAGGGCCCATTTTCTCCCTCCCTCCTTCCTTTCCCTCCCTCACTCTCTCAAATAAAAAAATAAAAATAATTTAAAAAAAACTAAAATAATAGCACAAACAATTCCAAGGAATGACTATATAGCATGATATTTTCAGATTAGTAAATCAATTTGTCTACAGTTAAAACTTGTACATGGAATCAGCCGGGCGTGGTGGTGCATGCCTTTAATCCCAGCACTTAGGAGGATAATCCCACCCTGAGACACATAGTTAATTCCAGGTCAGCCTGGACCAGAGTGAGACCCCTATGAAAACCTCGGTACATGGAATCAGCCGGGCGTGGTGGTGCATGCCTTTAATCCCAGCACTCGGGAGGCAGAGGTAGGAGGATCGCTGTGAGTTCAAGGCCACCCTGAGACTACATAGGTAATTCCAGGTCAGTCTGGGCCAGAGTGAGACCCTACCTCGAAAAAAAAAAAAAAACAACTTGTACATGGAATCAGGTGTGGTTAAACAAGCCTTTAATCCCTGCACTTGAGAGGCAGAGGTAAGAGGACTGCTATGATTTCAAAGCTAGCCTGGGAATACAAAACAAGTTCTAGGTCAGCCTGGACTAGAGTGAGACCCTACCTTGAAAAAAAAATTTTTTTTTTAAATAGGGCTGGAGCCGGGCGTGGTGGCGCACACCTTTAATACCAGCACTTGGGAGGCAGAGGTAGGAGGACTGACTGAGAGTTCGAGGCCATCCTGAGACTACATAGTGAATTCCAGGTCAGCCTGGACCAGAGTGAGACCCTACCTCGCAAAACAAACAAACAAAAAAGGGCTGGAGAGATGGCTTAGCGGTTAAGGTGCTTGCTGCCAAAGCCAAAGAATCCATCTTCAATTCTCCAGTACTCACACAAAGCCAGATGCACAAAGTGGTACATGGGTGTGGAGCTCATTTGCTGTGGTTTCCAGGACCTGGCAAACCCATTCTATCTGCCTCTGCCCCTCCTCCTCTCAAATAAATAAATAAAAAATTTGCAGCTTAAGATCCTAGAAAATAGAAATAAACTGCAAACATTTAACCTCAGCTCCTATTTCATATTTATTTTTGCATTATAAAAGCCCCAGAATCTGTATATTACAGCAAAACTTCTCTAGTGAAATATGTCCAACAAGAAACCCAATCAGGAAAAAAAAAGAAAGGAAGAAAGAAAGAAAGAAAGAAAGAAAGAAAGAAAGAAACCAACCCAGTCACTGGAACAACATCTCATTTTCATTTTAGCTTACGTGGCCATGTGTTTTATAGTAAATAAACCACCTCATTATCTGGGATACAGTAAAGGATTATCACACTTGCTATAAACTAAATCCATGTATTAGGAGAAATGAAAAAGAGACCAGGTACAAATGAGAAAGCACCCAGAACATATAATGTTCAGCTGCTACAAATGTTCCCATATACAAACAACTGCACAATTAGACCACAGAGATATACCATTGAATAATGCTTAGCTTAACAAAGGTATTATTAGTATACAGATATGTTAGTATATTTCATCTGAAAAAAAAAACTCTAAGGTTTCAAAACTGAAAAAAAAATAAAATCTCTATAATTCTCTAATTTAAGGCAAATAACAATTTTAAAAAATCCTGCCACCCTCAAATTTGATGTCAGCTAATTATGCAAAATGTGCTTTCTTAACCAGGTGTGGTGGTGCACACCTTAAATCCCAGCACTCAGGAGGCAGAGGTAGGAGGATCGATGTGAGTTCGAGGCTACCCTGAGACTATATAGTGAATTCCAGGTCAGCCTGGGCTACAATGAGACCCTACCTCAAAAAACCAAAAAGAAAAAGAAGAGGAAAAAAAAAAAACCCAGAAGGTGCTAACCAGGATGCTAGGGGAGAAAAGTCATCAAAAGCCTTACCCAGCAGTATACCCTATAAGCTATATAACTGATTAGCCAGGGAAGGTGTACCTACTGGTACAATAGTGGCTAGTAGTGCATAATGACTGTTAGAAACCAAATGTCCTCTGATTTGATGTGAGGCTGGCTCCACATGAGTAAGTTCATACCTGGTATTGAAAACCAAGCCAAAAGCTCATGGCTAGAAAGGGCATAGGCCCTTACAGGAAAACTGCTACTGGTTTGTTGTTTTTTTAATTGGGGGGGGGGTGCAGGGGCAGATAGAGAATGGACACATCAGGGCCTCTAGCCACTGAAAACATAATCCAGACGCATGCACCAACTTTTACATATGGCTTTACATGGGTGCTGGGGAATCGAACCTAGGTCCTTTGGCTTTTGCAGTCTTAATTTATTTGGAAGCAGAGAGAGGTAAAAGAGAAAAAGGGAGAACAGTCACGCCAGGGTCTCCAGCCACCACAGAACTCCAAATGCACATGCCACTTGGTTTATCTGGCTTTATGTGGGAACTGGGGAATTAAAGTAGGGCCAACAGATTTTGTAGGCAAAGTGATTTAATTGCTAAACCATCTCTCCAGCTTGTACTACTGTCCACTCACACATGTAATGTCTCACTCTAGCTCAGGCCAACCTAGATTTCCCTATGTAGTCTCAGGGTAGCTTTGAACTCATGGCGATCTTCCTACCTCTGCCTCCACTGTTTTGTTTTGTAATTTTTAAAAATTATTTATTTATTTATTTATTTATTTATTTATTTATTTATTTGAGACAGAAAGAGGCAGAGATAGAGAAAATGGGCATGCCAGGGCCTCCAGCTAATGTAAATGAACTCCAGACACATGCGCCACCTTGTGCATCTGGCTTACGTGGGCCCTGGGGAATTGAACTGAGGTTCTTTGGCTTTGCAGGCAAATGCTTTAACCACTAAGCCATCTCTCCAGCCCTGCCTCCACTGTTTTTTGACTAAAATGGGTATGTTGTACCCATCAAATTGCTCTCTAAATATCTGTGTTTTTGTGTGTATATTAGTGTTCCTCTCACCTTTGGCCAAAAAAACTTCATTTTGCAGTCAGCAGTGACTACTGAAAGACTCAAAAGCCAGATGCACAAGGAGGCACATGCATCTGGAGTAAGTCTGTAGTGGCTGGATGTCCTGGCATGCCCATTCTCTCTCTCTCTCTCTCTCTCTCTCTCTCTCTCTCTCTCTCTTCTTTCCCCTCTCAAATAAATAAATAAAATATATTAAAAAAAAAAAAAAACTTAATGGAGCTGGGTGTGGTATGCATACCTTTAATCCCAGCACTTGGAAGGCAGAAGTAGGATTGCCCTAAGTTCAAAGCCACTCTGAGACTACATAGTGAATTCCAGGTCAGCCTAGGCTAGAATGAGAACCTACCTTGAACCCCCCCCCCCCAAAAAAAAAAAAAAAAAGAAAACTCAATGGAGGGCTGGAGAGATGACTTAAAAGTTAAGGTGCTTACCTGCACAGCCAAAGGTCCAGGACCCAATAAGCCTGATGCACAAGGTGGCACATGTACCTGGAGTTCATGTGCAGTGGCTGGTGGCCCTGGTGCACCCATTCTCTCTCTCTCCCTCTTTCTCAAATAAATAAAAAATAAAATAACTTTTAAAAAAGATCTTCTTAAATTCAGTGGAGTGCTGAGAATAATTACTATTTAAATAGTCAGTGATAAATAAAACATCTGCCAGACGTGGTGGCGCAAGCCTTTAATCCCAGCACTCGGGAGGCAGAGGTAGGAGGATCACCGAGAGTTCGAGGCCACCCTGAGACTACATAGTTAATTCCAGGTCAGCCTGAGCCAGAGCGAGACCCTACCTCGAAAAACCAAAAATAAATAAATAAATAAAAAAAAATAAATAAAACATCTATTTAAGCCCCTCTAAGGCTCAGGTAACACTGTGGAAGAGACAGCAGAAAAAAATTGAAGAGCTGGAGGATAGGGAGGAGTGCTGTGAAACTCTGTTGTCTGAACATGAGGTGGCCATTGCACTCAGGAACTCACAAAAGCTGTGGTTATAAAAGCCAAATTTGGAGAAAATGCTAGAGTTTCAAACTCATCCTAACACATTACAGAAGACAAGACCCAAGCAAAATCAAAGAATGGTTAAGTAGCCAGAAAACTGTGATGAGCTATCTGCGTAGTCTTTAAATACTTCCCAGAATGCTTGTTAGTTTTAAGGGAGGGTAGTAAAAAGCAATAATTACGTCTTGATAAGGTAATCAGAATCAATAACACTGGGGCTTGAGAGATGGCTTGGTTAAGGTGCTTGCCTGCAAAGCCTAAGGACTCAGGTTCACTTCCCCAGCACCCACATAAGCCAGATGCACAAGGGGGTGCATGCACCTGGAGTTCATTTGCAGTGGCTGGAGGCCCTGACATGTTCATTCTCTATCTCCTCTCTCTCTGCTTGCAAATAAATAAATTAAATTAAATTAATTAAAAGAAAAAAACCAAAGAAATATATATATTTTTTGGTTTTTCGAGGTAGGGTCTCACTCTGGTCCAGGCTGACCTGGAATTAACTATGTAGTCTCAGGGTGGCCTTGAACTCTCGGTGATCCTCCTACCTCTGCCTCCCGAGTGCTGGGATTAAAGGCGTGCGCCACCACGCCCGGCCCCAAAGAAATATATATATATTTAATTTTGTTTATTTTTATTTATTTATTTAAGAGTGACAAACACAGAGAAAGAAGCAGAGAGAGAGAGAGAGAAAGAATGGATGCACCAGGGCCTCCAGCCGCTGCAAATGAACTCCAGATGCATGCACCACTTTGTGTATCTGGCTTATGTGGGTACTGGGGAAATGGAGCCTTGAACTGGGGTCCTTAGGCTTCACAGGCAAGTGCCTAACCGCTAAGCCATCTCTCCAGCCCGCAAAGAAATATTTTTAAAAAAACAATAATAATATAAGGCCGGGCGTGGTGGCGCACGCCTTTAATCCCGGCACTCGGGAGGCAGAGGTAGGAGGATTGCTGAGAGTTTGAGGCCACCCTAAGAATACAGAGTGAATTCCAGACCAGCCTGGGCTAGTGTGAGATGCCACCTCGAAAACCAGAAAAATTATAAATCAGGGCTATATAGACACTGTATATAGTTTCAAATGTGATACCCTGAAAAGGCTGTAACATGACTTCTGCAGTACTTTTGATGAGAAAGCATGGCTTGGGCCTAATCACATGGACCTACAATGAGAAGTTTTAAGTTTCTGTTTAAAAAAAAAAAAAAAAAAAAAAAATGAAAGCCAGGCGTGGTGGCGCATGCCTTTAATCCAAGCACTTGGGAGGCAGGGGTAGGAGGACTGCCATGAGTTCGAGGCCACCCTGAGACTTCATAGTGAATTCCCGGTCAGCCTGGGCCACAGTGAGACCCTACCTCGGGGGGAAAAAAAATGAAGGAAGCCAGGCGTTGTGGCGCATACCTTTAATCACAGCACTTGGGAGGCAGGTAGGATCACTAAGAGTTCGAAGCCACCCTGAGACTACATAGTGAATTCCAGGTCATCCTGGGCTAGAGTGAGACCCTATCTTGAAAATAAGTAAATAAATAACCAACCAAAAACAAAACAAGGGCTGGAGAGATAGCTTGTCTGCAAAGGCAAAGGACCCAGGTTCAATTCCCCAGGATCCACGTAAGCCAGATACACATGGATCTGGAGTTCGTTTGCAGTGGCTAGAGGCCCTGGCACATCCATTCTCTAACTCCTTCTCTCTCTCTCAAATAAATACATACATAAAAAAAAAAAAAAAGCCAGGCATGGTAGTGCACGTCTTTAATCCCAGCACTCAGGAGGCAGAGATAGGAGGATTGCTGTGAGTTTAAGACCACCCTGAGATGACATACTGGGTTCCAGGTCAGCCTGAGCTGGAGTGAGACACTGCCTCGAAAAACCACAAAATACATACATACATACATTCATTCATACATACATACATACATACATACATGAGGCCAGGCATGGTGGCGCATGCCTTTAATCCCAGCACTCGGGAGGCAAAGGTAGGAGGATCACCATGAGTTCAAGGCCACCCTGAGAATACAATGAATTCCAGGTCAGCCTGGGCTAGAGTGAAACCCTACCTCAAAATATCAAGAAATACATGAATAAATAAACAACAACAAAAAAAAACAAGATAAAGGGAAGGTACAGTGTTTTTAAATGTTAATATCATAGGGCTAGAGAGATGATAGCTTAATGGTTAAGGCATATGCCTGCAAAGCCTAAGGACCCGGGCTTGATTCTCCAGGTCCCACATAAGCCAGATGCACGTGGTGGTGCATGTGTCTGGAATTCGTTTGCAGTGGCTAGAGGCCCTGGAGCGCCCATTCTCACTTTCTCTCTCTCCCTCTCCATCTCAAATAAATAAATAAGTAAAACATTTTTAAAAAAAAAAAATCTAAAAAAAGTTAACATAAAAGAAAAAACATGAGGGTGGGGACTGGAGAGATGGCTCAGCGGTTAAAGGTACTAGTTTGCAAAGACTGATGGCCCAGGTCCTATTTCCCAGTACCAACATCAAGCCAGATGTACAAAGTGGCACATGTATGTGGAATTCCTCTGCAGTGGCAGGAGGCACTGGTATAACCACACTCACTGTCTCCTTCTTATCTGTTTGTCTGTCTGTGTAAATAAATAAATAAATAGGGGCTGGAGAGATGGCTCACGGCTAAGGCACTTGCTCTAAAGCCTAATGACCCATGTTCAATGCCCCAGTACACACGTAAAGCCAGATGCACAAAATGGCATATGCCTCTGGAGTTCATCTGTAGCAGCTAGAGGCCCTGATGCACCCATATAGATTGATTCATTCATTCGTTCTCTATGGTATGGTATGGTGACGAACTCCTTTAATTCCAGCACCTGGGAGGCAGAGGTAGGAAGACTGCTGACAGTTTGAGACCAGCCTGAGACTACATAGTGAATTCCAGGTCAGCCTAGGCTAGAGCAAGACCCTACCCTGACAAATCCAATTATGGGCTGGAGAGATGGCTTAGCAGTTAAGGCATTTGCCTGCAAAGCCTAAGGATCCCGGTTCAATTCTCCAGGACCCACGTAAGCCAGATGCACAAGGGGCGCATGCATGTGGAGTTTATTTGCAGTGGCTGGAGACTCTGGCACACCCATTCTCTCCCTCTCTCTCTCTGTCTCTTTCTTTTCTTTTTTTTTTTGGTTTGTCGAGGTAGGGTTTTACTGTGGTCCAGGCTGACCTGGAATTAACTATGTAGTCTCTGGGTGGCCAAGAACTAATGGCGATCTTCCTACCTCTGCCTCCCAAGTGCTGGGATTAAAGGTGTGCACCAGAGCCGGGCGTGGTGGCTCACGCCTTTAATCCCAGCACTCGGGAGGCAGAGGTAGGAGGATTGCCGTGTGTTCGAGGCCACCCTGAGACTACATAGTGAATTCCAGGTCAGCCTGAACTAGAGTGAGACCCTACCTCGAAAAACCAAAAAAAATAAAAAAATAAAAAAATAAAAAAATAAAAAAAAGGTGTGCACCAGCGCCTGGCTTCTGTGCCTCTTTCTATCTCTCAAATAAATAAATATTTTAAAAAGCCAATTATGGGTCAATTAATAACTAGAATATAAATAAAAGAGACAGAAGTGTTGTAGCAATGTTAAATTACTTATGACAAATTGTATAGTTATTATATAAGAGAATATCCTTAGAGCTGGGTGTGGTGGTATATGCCTGAAGTCCTAGCACTTGGGAAGCAGAAATCAAAGGGATCAAGAATTCTAAGTCATCCTCAGCTATAGAGCAAGTGTGAGGCCAGTCTAGGCTACATGAAACCAACCTCACTTCAAAACAAAACAAGCTGGGCGTGGTGGCACATGCCTTTAATCCCAGCACTCAGGAGGCAGAGGTAGGAGGATTGCCAAAAGTATGAGGCCATCCTGAGACTACATAGTGAATTCCAGGTCAGCCTGAGCTAGAGTGAGACCCTACCTCAGAAAACCAAAACAAAGAAACAAAAATTCCTATTCTGGGGCTGGCGAGATGGCTTAGTGGTTAAGGCATTTGCCTGCAAAGCCAACGGATCTCGGTTTGATTCTCCAGGACCCATGTAAGCCAGATGCACAGGGCGGCACATGCATCTGGAGTTTGTTTGCAGTGGCTGGAAGTCCTGGTCTGCACACTCTCTCTCGCTCTCTCCTTTTCTCTCAAATAAATTATTTAATTAAAAAGAATTCCTATTCTGGGGGCTATAGAGATATCTTAGCAGGTGCATGGCTGTGAAGCCTAGGGATTCAGGTTCAATTCCCCAGTACCCATGTAAGCCAGATGCACAAGGTGATGCATATATCTGGAGTTTGTTTGCAGTCTCTATAGGCTCTGGCATGCCCATTCTTTCT
This sequence comes from Orientallactaga sibirica, assembly GCA_036365145.1. NCBI lineage: Eukaryota > Metazoa > Chordata > Mammalia > Rodentia > Dipodidae > Orientallactaga > Orientallactaga sibirica. The sequence continues at coordinate 18,433,142 of JAEOAD010000021.1, read as the reverse complement.
CTAGCTGACTCACTCTCTTGCTCACTCAAATAAATAATTAAAAATATTTTAAAAATAGAAAAAATAACCTATTCTAGTCAGTGGTTAAAGTGCTTGCTGAGCTACTCCGAGTATCTGAGTTCAAATCCCCACACAAAAGCCAAAAGGTTCTGTAATCTCAGTGTGCCTATGGCAAGTGGCAAGAGGAGAGGCAGACTGGAAGAATTTACTAGAAGCTTGTGAACAGAATGATGTGTTGAACAAGAGACCCTACCACAAAAACAAGGTGGAAAAACTGGGTGTGGTGGCACCTTTAATCCTAGCACTTGGAGGCAGAGGTAGGAGGATCACCAAGAGTTCAAAGCCACCCTGAGAATACAGAGTGAATTCCAGGTCAGCCTGGGCTAGAGTGAGACCCTACCTTGAAAAACCAACAAACAAGGTGGAAGGCAAGAACCACCTGAAAATTGTCCTTTGACCTCCACATATGTGCCCCCCACACACCCAAATAAATAATCCCTATTTTTAGGAATTACACACACATACACACTGAGAGACTTAGAAGTATAAAGAAACATGGGATTGGGGAGCTGTCTCAGCAGGTAAGAATGTTTGTTGTGCAAGTATGAGAACCTGAGTTAGATCCCCAGCACCTACAAAAAAAGCTGAACATATTCACACATGACTGTGACCCCAATATTAAGTCAGACCGAAAGAGCTCTGGGTTCAGTGAGACTGTCTCAGAAGTAAGGTAGAACAGTGACAGAAGAGTAGAAGAGGGCTGGAGAGATGGCTTAGCGGTTGAGGCACCTGCCTCCTAAGCCTAAGAACGCTGGTTCCAATCTCCAGGTCCCACATTTAGCCAGATGCAAAGTGACGCAAGGGCGCAATGCTGCACTTGACCACAAGGAGGCACATGCATCTGGATTTCGTTTGCAACAGCTAAGAGACTGCTAGCGCGTCCATCTCTAGCTGTCTTCCTCTCCCTCCCCCCCCCCCAAAAAAAGACTAGAGGACACTCTTGTCTTCCTCTGGCCTCCATATGAATGAACACAGGGAGTATACTTAGGCATACACGTATATATACCACACGTACATTCACGCGTCCACACACATAGTATACACACATCAAAATAAAGGAACAATTCTGTAACTTAACCTTTATATATATGCATATGTTTATGTATGCATGCATGCATGTATGTATATACATACATACATTTAGACATGTCACAGCATTCTCACAGGTCAAAATGTAACACATAATTCATAAGCTTTATGCATGCAATAAAGGATGCACATACCTGAATAGGAGATGGCTTTTCCCAACCCATTTCAAAAATTCCCATTAGTAACTCCCGTTTCAAACAGTAATCTTCAAACTCATTTCCTTTTGTGGAGGTCACATCCTAATCAAACAAACCAATAAAATAAAATATAGCCCAAGTTATTTGGTAGTTAGCATGCTTCAGAAAATTTGTCTGACTTAAATTATTTACCTAATTCATCTTAAATTATACAGATTACTCCTATTTTAACTCTTCCTAGAGGTAACTTCTCTACCTTCAACACAAACATACCACTTAAAAACCGTGTTTTGAAGCCGGGCGTGGCGGCGCACACCTTTAATCCCAGCACTCGGGAGGCAGAGGTAGGAGGAACACCGTGAGTTCAAGGCCACCCTGAGACTACATAGTTAATTCCAGGTCAGCCTGGGCCAGAGTGAGACCCTACCTCGAAAAAACAAAAAGAAAAAAAACTATGTTTTTGGGAAAGCCACCTTGTGTGGTCATAATCTTCCAAAGACTGGCAGAATACTGTTATTTCTACACAAGTAACATGCAATTAGGTTACTGATTACAAGATGTGAAGTCAAATCCTAGCTCAATCACTCATTAGCTAACATAATCTCTGGCTAAGTCTCAAGCACCGAAGTGCTTACATTTGGGACCAGAACATTATTTTGAGAGGTTATCCTGTAGGATACACAGGTAACAACCATAATTATCTTCGTCTAGTTCACTGGGGCACATTATCAGCCCTGGCTGAGAAATATTGGTTTGAGAGAACTTCTCTTTAGTGTAGACATAATTCCCAACATGAAATGTCTCAATGGCTTGCTAGGAGCAAAAGAAAAATTTTAGAATATCAGGTAAGATGTGCATATGTATAAACATTACTTAAAAGAAACAAGGGCTAGAGAAATGGCTTAGTGGTTAAGGAGAAGTTAAAGGATTTTAGTTCAATTCTCCAGGACCCACATAAGCCAGATGCACAAGGGGCACATGCATCTGGAGTTCATTTGCAGTAGCTGGAGGCCCTGGCGTGCCCATTCTCTCTCTGTCTGCCGCTCTTCTATCTCCCTCTCTGCTTGCAAATAAATAAATAATTTAAAAAAAAAAAAAAAAAGCACTTGAGAGGCTGAGGTAGGAGGATCACCGTGAGTTCAAGGCCACCCTATGACTACATAGTGAATTCTAGGTCAGCCTGGGCTAGAGTAAGACCCTACCTCCAAAAAACAAAAAAGAACAGATGGAAATTCTGGCAATCCAACATATAAGACTTATACTATTTCCACAATTTCAAAGATCAAACAGGGTTGGAGAGATAGCTTAGCGGTTAAAGTGCTTGCCTGCAAACTCTAATGACCCTGGTGCATTTCCCCAAAACCCACATAAACCCTGATAACACAAAGTGGCACATACATCTGGAGTTTATCTGCAGTAGCTGGAGGCGTACCCATTCTGCCTGTTTACAAATAAATAAATACCTTTAAAAAAATCAAACACAGCCGGGCGTGGTGGCGCACGCCTTTAATCCCAGCACTCGGGAGGCAGAGGTAGGAGGATCGCTGTGAGTTCGAGGCCACCCTGAGACTGCATAGTGAATTCCAGGTCAGCCTGGACCAGAGTGAGACCCTACCTAGCAAAACCAAAAAAAAAAAAAAATCAAACACAGCCTGGGCTACATAAAGACCCTGCCTCAAAATAAATAATTCAAATATATTTTCTCAGGCCTGGTGACACATGCCTGTAACCCCAGCACACAGGAGGTTAAGTTAGTAAAACCAAGAGCTTGAAGGAAGCCTGGGCTATAGAAACCCTGCCTCAAAAACACCACCAAAAAGATTGAACAGAAACGGGAGTGATGGCCCAATGGTTAAAGGTGCTTTTTGCAAAGTCTGCTAGCTGGGTCAATTCCCTGGTCAATTCATGGAGAGCCACATGTACAAAGGGGCACATGCATGCACATGTACAGTATCATTCTCTCTCCCTCTCCCTTGAAAATGTTTTTTAAAAAAAAAGACTAAACACATAATGTTATTGTGAATAACTATTTCTAGTTGTCACCCGATTTCCACACCCAACTTACCGAAGTTTTGATTCTTAGATCTTTTGGAGGGAGTTTTAAAGTCTTTTTCCAGTCATCACCAGGCCTACAAAAAATATAGTAAATGTAAAGTATCAAAATTTATAGCACCAACTTACTAACACAAAGATGATACATTTCAAAAATGAGTCCTAAAAAGAAGAGTAAGTTACCATGTAAATGTTATCAGGTACTTGATGTAATTAACAAGAGAATTAAACAACTAAAGAGAACATGTTCTTGAAACTCTCCAGGGTTTCTACCAAAAACACTATATAAAAAATAAACGGCCAGGTGTGGAGGTGCATGCCTTTAATCCCAGCAGTTGGAGGCAGAGTTTGGGGTCAGCCTGAGCTACAGCGAGACCCTACCCTTGAAAAACAAAAGTAAATAAATAAAATGGATAAATAAAAAAATTGGAAACTTTAACAACACTGTTTCAAATTCATGTAACATCTTGGTAGAACTTAGTAAATAGAATTTTACTTTTTTTTTTTAGGGTAGGGGGAGTGCCAAGGGTTTGTTGAACCCAGAAAATTACACACATGCTAAGCAAGCACTCTACCACTGAGCTACATTCCCAAGAAATTTCTAGTACCCTGTGCTCATCTTAGTTTGTCCCTTCTGGTAACTAGTTAATTACAACCAGAGTGCCTGTAATCCCAGCTACCCAGAAGGATCACTTCAGCCCAGGATGTTTAGGCCAGTTTGGGCAAGAGAAAGGTCTGGGCTCAAAAAAATAATAAATAAATAAAAAACACAAACAAAAAGCCAGGCGTGGTGGCATATGCCTTTAATCCCAACACTTGGGAGGCTAGAAAGACCCTACCTTGAAAAACCAAAAACCACAAGCAAACAGAAAGTACTTCCAGACAATTTTATCTGTTATGCTGTCTTTAAAGTTTTTACTTCTTCTTCTTTTTTTTTTGGTTGTTCGAGGTAAGGTTTCACTCTAGTCCAGGCTGACCTGGAATTCACTATGTAGTCTCAGGGTGGTCGCAAACTCACAGTGATCCTCCTACATCTGCCTGAGTGCTGGGATTAAAGGCATGCACCATTACGCCCAGCTTTTATCTTTTGTTTGTTTTTTGAGGGAGGGTCTCATTCTAGCTCAGGCTGACCTAGAATTCACTCTGTAGTCTCAGGGTGGCCTCAAACTCATAGCCATCCTCCTACCTCTGCCTCCCCAGTGCTGGGATTAAAGTGCATACCACGCCCGGCTTCACTTATTCTACAGAATGAGTTCCAGATCAGCCTGGACTACACTGAAAACCTAATTCAAAATAAAATGAAGTTTTCACTTATTTCACTGTTGCTATTTTTTTTTAAAGATTTTATTTTATTTTTTTATTTATTTATTAACAACAGACAGACATAGAAAGCGGTGAGAGAGAGGGAGAAAGAGAGAGAGAGAGAATGGGCACGCCAGGGCCTCCAGCCACTGCAAACAAACTCCAGATGCATACACCCCCTCGTGCATCTGGCTTTCATGGGACCTGGAGAATTGAACCAGAGTCCTTAGGCTTTGCAGGAAAATGCCTTAACTGCTAAGCCATCTCTCCAGCTATTGTTTTTTTGTTTTGTTTTGTTTTGTTTTTTCGAGGTAGGGTCTCACGCTGGCCCAGGCTGACCTGGAATTCACTATGTAGTCTCAGGGTGGCCTTGAACTCACTGTGATCCTCCTACCTCTGCCTCCCTCGTGCTGGAATTAAAGGTGTGTGCCACCACACCCAGCTTTGCTGTTTTTTTTATTATTTATTATTTATTTATTTACTTATTTGAGAGAAAAAGGCAGAGATAATGTACACCAGGGCCTCTAGCCACTGAAAATGACCTCCAGATGTGTGTGCAGCCTTTTTTTTCCCTTTTTATTTGAGACACACACACACAGAGAAACAGAGAATGGGCGTGCCAGGGCCTCTCAGCTGCTGCATACAAACTCCAGACGTGTGCACCACCTTGTGTGCACGTGTGACATTGCGCGCTTGCATCACTTTTGCATCTAGCTAAACATGGGATCTGAAGATTTGAACAAGCATTCTTAGGCTTCACAGGAAGGCACCTTAACCACTAAGCCATCTCTCCAGCCTGCATGTGCAACCTTTTACATGGACACTGGGGAATCGAACCTGGGTTCTTTGGCTTTCCAGGCAAGCACCTTAATGGCTAAGCCTTCTCCAGCCCACTATTTTTTATTATATAACTAGAGTCTACAGAACACTTGGAAGGCTTGGTTTACTTTACTTAAAGCTGGTGCCTATAAAATATGCAAATACTCTAACACAGATAATGTTCTTCCTTTTTGTTGTATGTGTTTAAAGACAAGGTTTCACTATAATGCCCAGGATACAGAGAGCTATCTTTAAAAAAGGAGAGGGGGGCCTGGAGAGATGGTTTAGCGGTTAAGACGTATGCCTGAGAAGCCTAATGACCTAGGTTCGATTCTCCAGGTCCCATGTAAGCCAGATGCACATGGTGGCCTGGCATGCGTCCGGAGTTTGTTTGCAGTGGCTAGAAGCCCTGACATGTCCATTCTCACTCACTCTCTCTCTGCCTCAAGTAAATGAATAAGTAAATAAGCCAGGCGTGGTGGCGCACGCCTTTAATCCCAGCACTCAGGAGGCAGAGGTAGGAGGATCACCATGAGTTCAAGGCCACCCTGAGATGACATAGTGAATCCAGGTCAGCCTGTGCTAGAGGAATACCCTACCTTGAAAAAAACCCAAAAAAATAAAATAAAATAATTAAATAAATAGTAGCTGGGCATGGTGGTGCATGCCTTTAAAACCAGCACTTCGAGACCACCCTGAGACTACATAGTGAATTCAAGGTCAGCTTGGACTAGAAAGAAACCCTACCTCAAAAAAAAAAAAAAAAAAAAAAAAAAAAAAAAAAAAAAACACAGTGCTGGGGTAAATAGCTCAGTAGGTAAGACTGCTTAATGTATAAGCATGAGGACCTGAGCTTGATCCCCAATACCCACATAGTCAGGCATGGGTGTGCATGCTTGCAACCCAGTGCTAAGGAGGGCAGATACAGGAGGATCACTGAGGCTCACTAGTCAAGCCAGTCTAACCAATAAACAGTGAGCTCTAGGTTCAAGTGAGACAGCCTCAGGAAAGGTGGAAGAGGACACCCAATATTTTCCTCTGACCTCTGGATAAGTATGTACTGAGCAAGTATCTGCATACAGCACACAAATACAAAAACAACCAAAAATACATGTCAGTTCAATAATTTAAACCTTCTGAACATTTCTAGGCATTAAATCACTTTAAGTATGTACAGATTTTTAACAGAAGCCAAGCTTTAATTGGAGAAAAGTCTTAAATAATAATTCTCAATAAACAAATCTCCAATGACAATTACTAAAAAAATATAAAGCAGCAGGGTGGGGTGGTGCATGCTTTTAATCCCAGCACTCAGGTAGTTGAGGTAGGAGGACTGCTGAGAGTTCCAGGCCACCCTGGAGCTAGAGTTCCAGGTCAGCCGGGGTAGAGTGAGAACATACCTTGAAACACCCTCCCCCCAACTTAATATAGCTGAGCATGGGGGTACATGCCTTTAGTCCCAGCACTTGGAAAGCTGAGGTAGGAGGATCACTGTGAGTTGAGGCTAGCCTGAAACTACATAGTGAATTCCAGGTAAGCCTCTAGACTCCACCTCAGAAAACCAAAAACAAAACAAACAAAACAAAACAAAACAAAACAGATTTGATGGCACATGCCTTTAATCCCAGCACCTGGGAGGCAGAGGTAGGAGGATTGCCATGAGTTCAAGGATGCCCTGAGACTACATAGTAAATTCCAGGTCAGCCTGGGCTACAGCAAGACCCTACCTCGAAAAGCTAAAAATAAGTGCCCCAAAGCCGGGCGTGGTGGCGCACGCCTTTAATCCCAGCACGCGGGAGGCAGAGGTAGGAGAATCGCCAAGAGTTCAAGGCCACCCTGAGACTACATAGTTAATTCCAGGTCAGCCTGGACCAGAGTGAGACCCTACTTCGAAAAACCAAAAAAAAAAAAAAAAAAAAAAGTGCCCCAAAACAAATTCAGCTAATAGTCTCTACACTTATCTATGAATGCCAGAGCTGTTTCAATTGCTTCTAAACATGCTTATTATTTGCTGAATTATGGCAAAAATATTCAACTGTGACACCCAGCCAAAAGTAATGAAACAGTCATCTGTCCTCCATCTGCAATCAAAATGGTTAAATTAAGGCATTAAAACAGTCAACAAAAATAAACCAATTGTGATTTTCCAGGTGTTTATTATTTCTGACACTTACTTAATAGTGGTGGTCATACTCTGTGCTTGCTGTTGAGTGCCATTATTGATTGTGTTGGTGGTTTTCAACTGGTTCATCTGTTGTTGTGTCTGTGTGCCCCCTCCTCCAGGGCCACCACTGGGCTTTACAGGGCCCCTCAGCTGACCATTTTGACTGGACAGACCCATTATAACAGGGTTCTCTGTTCTGGCCGTGCTCATGCTGTGTTAATTTGCAAAGGTGTCTCTTTCAAACTTCAAAACTTTTGAAAGTCAGTAGAGAAACTGTAATAACAGTTTATTGGGCTCTCCAAAACGAAGAGATAAATATAAGTCTTGCTCAATATATGAGTCCTTTATTGCAGTTCAGGCAAGCACCTGTAAGTCTCTGAACGGTTGGTAAGCAGCAGTAACTTGCTCTCATGCACAGAGTCAACTTTTTATTTTTAAAAAGCCCTCTAACAAGCTTGAATTGTATCTGAATCCGCTCACTTCAATCTGAAACAAAGAAAAGATTAAATCAGCAAAGTCAGAGGGGAAAATCTTGTTTCCCTAGAAAAGCCCTTCTTGAGAACAACTCTCTTTTTAAAGAACTAATACGGGTACACTTAGGCCAAATCACTAGCCAAGCCAATAAAGACACCGATGAACTGTCTCAAAAACCAAATCTGGGGCTCTCTGGAGAGATCGGTTTGATTCTCCAGGACCCATGTAAGCCAGATGCACAAGGTGATGCATACATCTGGAGTTCCTGGTACATCCATTCTCTCTTTTCTTTCAAACAAATAATACATAAATAAATAAAAACAAAATCTGCAATGAAACCAATCTCAAACATTTAAAATTTCAAGATCAAAGCAACCTAGAGAAAATTAGGTAAAAAGATACTAGGATTAAAATTAGTGTTCATTGTCAAATGACAATCTGTTCTTCCAGTTTCCTCTCTGATGAACTCTCAACAACTTTCTTACCATGTCTAAGAATCAATGATTCATTATATCTAAGTGATTTACAACTCAGTAAAATATCCATTTACTTAAGGTTAATCTAGATTCAAACAAAACAACACATTTCATTAATGTTTTTGTATTTCCGACAACCAAAAGTCCTTGAGGGCAGGAGAGATGGCTCAATGGATAAGACGCTTGCCACCTGGGTACAGTACCCCAGTAACCACATAAAGCCAAATGCACAAGGTGGTGCATGTATCCTGAGTTCTTTTACAGCAACTAGAGGTCCTGGCATGCCCATTCTGACTGTCTCTTCCCTTTAATCTCTCTGCTTACAAATAAATTAAAATTTTTAAATATTTTACTTTTATTTTATTATTTATTTGACAAAAAGAGGTGGGGGGGTGAGGGAAGAAAATGGATGTGCCAGGGTCTCCAACCACTGCAAACGAACTTCAGACGCATCCATTACCTTGTGTATCTGGCTTACATGGGTCCTGGATAATCAAACCTGGGTCCTCTGGCTTTACAGGTAAGCGCCTTAACCACTAACCCATCCCTCCAGCCCTAAATTAATTTTTCTCAATTTTATTTACTTATTTCAAGAGAGAGAGATAGAGAGGAGCAGAGAGAGAGAATGGGGTACTATGACCTCTAGCCACTGCAAATTAACTCCAGATGCATGTGCCACCATGTGCATCAGCCCCAAAAAGGATATCCTAAGGTTACATTATATAAAGAACACAAACACAGTTGAAGAGCTTGGTTAATGAGCTTGCCTGCAAAACTAACAACCCAGGTTTAAATCCCCTGTACCCACATAAAATCAGATGGACAAAGTGGCACATGCATCTGCAGTGGACAGAGGCCTTGGCACGCCCTCTCTCTTTCTCCTCGCCCTGTATGCAAATAAAGTATTTTTTAAAAAAGGATTGAGGGGAGGCCAGGCATGGTGGTGCACGCCTTTAATCCCAGCACTTGGGAGGCAGAGGTAGGAGGATCACCATGAGTTCAAGGCCATCCTGAGACTACACAGTGAATTCCAGGTCAGCCAGAGTGAGACCCTACCTCAAAAAACAAAACAAAAAAAAAGGCTTGAGGGGCAAGCCAGGCATGGTGTAGCACACCTTAATCCCAGCACTCAGGAGGAGGCAGAGGTAGGAGGATTGCCGTGAGTTCGAGGCTACCCTGAGACTACATAGTGAATTCCTGGTCAGCCTGAGCTAGAGTGAGACCCTACCTCAAAAACCAAAAAAAAAAAAAAAAGGCTGAAAGGGCTGGAGAGATGGCTTAGCAGTTAAGGTGTTTGCCTGCGATGTCTAAGGACCATGATTCAATTCTTCAGGTCCCACATAAGCCAGATGCACAACAGGGGGCATGCATCTGGATGGAGTTCGTCTGCAGTGGCTAGAGGCCCTGGCACACCCATTCTCACTCTCCCCCTTTGTCTTTAATAAATTAATTAAAATAAAATATTTTTAAAATTTTTTTATTATTTATTTATTTATTTATTTGAGAGAGAGAGATACAGAAATAGGCAGGTAGAGAGAGAGAGAGAGAGAAGAGAGAGAGAGAGTGTGAGTCGGTGCACCAGGGCCTCCAAGCACTGCAAACGAACTCCAGATGCATGCACCCCCTTGTGCATCTGGCTTACGTCGGTCCTGGAGAATCGAGCCTCGAACCGGCGTCCTTAGGCTTCATAGGCAAGCGTTTAACCGCTAAGCCACCTCTCCAGCCCAAAATAAAATATTTTAAAAAAATAAAAAAGGCTGGGGCTGGAGAGGTGGCTTAGCGGTTAAGGCGCCTGCCTGCTAAGCCTAAGAACCCGGTTCCAATCCCCAGGTCCCACGTTTAGCCATATGCAAAGTGATGCAAGGGCGCAATGCCGCACTTGCCCACAAGGGGGCGCACGCATCTGGATTTCGTTCACATCAGCTGAGAGACTGTTGGCGCGCCCATTCTTGGTCTCCGTCTACCTCTCTCTGTCTCTCTCTCCAAAAATAAAAACAAAAAAATTTAAAAAATAAACAAGGCTGGAGATGGGCTGGAGAGATGGCTTAGTGGTTAAGGCGTTTACCTGCAAAGCTAAAGTATCCCAGTTCAACTCTCTAGAACCCACGTAAGCCAGATGCACAAGGGGGCACGTGTGTCTGGAGTACGTTTGCTGGAGGCCCTGGAATGCCCATTCTCTGTCTCTGCCTCTTTCTCTGTCTCTTAAATAAATAAAACACTGTCTGTGTCTGCCTGTCTGTCTGTCTCTCTCTATATATATAACATTTTTTAAAAGGCTGGAGAGCTGCCTTGGTGGTTAAGGCACTTGCCTGCAAAGCCAAGGTTCGAACCCCCCCGCCAGGACCCACATAAGCCAGAAGCACAAGGTGCCACAATGCATCTACAATTGGTTTGCAGCAGCTGGAGGCCCTGGCATGCCCATTCTCTCTCTCTAATAAATAAATTTAAAAAAAAAAACACGCAGGCAGAGTGGCGCATGCCTTTAATTCCAGCACTGAGGCAGAGGTAGGAGGAGCGCTGTGAGTTCAAGGCCACGCTGAGATTACATAGTGAATTCCAGGACAAAACACACACACACACACACACAAAACCACAGTCTGGTGTGGTGGTACACACCTTTAATCCCAGCAGACAGGTGGCAGAGGTAGGAGGGTCACCATTGAGTTTGAGGCTACCCTGAAGCTGCTACATAGTGAATTCCAGGTCAGCCTGGGCTACAGCAAGACCCTACCTCAGGGAAAAAAAAAAAAAAAAATCAAAGGCTAAGCACACCAGTGGCTTTAATAAAATTTCTCTGAACTACCCAGAGTATTAAATCTAGTAGTTTTTTTAAAGAATTAACAGGACTGCAGATGACTTATCAATCAAGAAGATTGCCTACAAAGACTAAGGACTGAGGTTCAATTTCCCAGATCCCATGTATGGTGGTGCATGCATCTGGAGTTCCATTTGCAGTGACTAGAGGCCCTGGCATGCCCATTCTATCTCTTTCTAATAAATTACTTAACTAAAATTTTAAATGCTTCCATTTTAAATTGTTGTAAAACTTGAATTATTTTTAAATTTAGTAAATAATTACCAGAAAACATAACCCAACTCTTTTGGTTTATATTTCTCTTACATTTCTTCCCCAAAATACAGCAGTGTAATCAGTATCGTTATTTTTGCCATACATCAAGACATCTCAAAATTTTAAAGTTAAAAGAAGGGCTGGAGAGATGGATTATCAGTTAAGGTGCTTGCCTGCAAAGCCAAAGGTCCTAGGTTCAATTCCCCAGGACTCACACAAGCCAGATACACAGGGTGGCTGGCTGCCTCCCTCCCTCCCTCCTCTCTCTCTCTCTCTCTCTCTCTCTCAAATAAGTACGTAAGTAAATACAACACACACACACACACACACACACACACACACACACACATATGTATGTATATGAATATGAAAAGTCAGGCATGGTGGTGTGCATGCCTTAACCCCAGCACTTGAAAGGTAGAGGTAGGAGGTTCGCTATGAGTTGGGAGACCGGCCTGGAACTACAAGGGTGAGTTCCAGTTCAGCCTGGGCTAGAGTGAGGTTCTCTACCTCGAAATGAAACAAAACAAAAATGTTAGAAAATAGTTTGATGTGCCTTTAACAAAAAAATTAAACATTAAGTTGCTCAAAAATACTGGTTAGTGTATACACAAAAGCTACTTATTTTAGTTCCCTGACTTCTGCCATCCGTGTCTCAAAACATGGTGTTAAAAGCGCCTTTTCCATGTTGACAGGCTCATATCACGGCTAACAAACAGTAGTATCATGTACTTCGGAAAGGATGGCTTACTCCTTTGCACAGCACTAGGAGGATGAAGAGGACAACCTCTAATGACTCAACTACATCAGTACTGTGTATGGTGCACAGCCAAGACCTGCTATCTCCTTAAATCCTAAATGAGACGATGTGACGACGGCTCCCTTGTTTGACACCTGCACTGCAGCCTTGTCTCAGAGGAGGAACTATTCCTCCTACCCCTTTCTAATTTAGATTTGCAAGTTATATTTCTACATTAAACACACACACACACGAAAGAACGTAGACTAGCTGGGAGGAGTCCCTGACGGAGTTAATTACAGCACTTCCCAGATCAAGTTAGCAACTGTCAGTTTCACACCCATAACAGTAGCGTCATCTCCAACAGGGGCTTTTGTTTGTAAATGCAGCGCACTTTCTCGAAGCTTAAGCATCAAGTTGGAGCGACTGGGTTTTATTATGAGGAAAAAGGGAGGAGGGGGAGCGCCTGGAGGACAGTGTGAAAAGGGAAGGGGACAGGCGGAAGACTGGAGACCGGTAACCGTAGGGTAGTAACCCCTCGCCCCCTCCCCCAAGCGCACTTGAAGTCGGCTCCTGCGACCCTACACACAAAAGGCTCGGGGCCCAGCGCTCCTATCTGCGCCACAAGAGCCGGAACCGGCAGGAGACAATAGGGACGGCCCTGCTAAGGCTCGGCACAGAAGCCCTCCCCGGCCCAGAACGCCTCGGCTCTCTGACTACAGCCCGGGGGCTCCCTCCACCGTCGGGTGCCAAACCTACAAGGCCTACGGCCACCAAGCAGCGGCCGCTCCTCCCGCGAGCCGGGCCGGGCCGGGCCGAATCCTCCTCTCCGGCGCACACACACGCACACGCACACAAGCCCACCGCGCTCTACGGGGCCGCCTCCCGCCCTGTGACCCCGAGTCCCTGCGGCCTGGCCTTCTCCCTGCATCCACCCCGCAGCCCCGGCGGCGCCCCGCGTTGCAGGGTCCGGCCGCCTTCTTGCCCAGGCCGGGCCAGGCCTCGGGCCTCCGACCCGGAGCGTCCCCCGCCCCACGTCAGCCCCGAGGGGCCTCCTCGCGGCGACCACCGCCCCTTCCACCCCGCGGTTCCCCGACTCCACCGCCTCACCCCACACCCCGCGGCTCGGGCCCTCAGTCCTACCACCGAGGCCACTCCCGCTCGGCACCCTCGGTCCTTTATTGTTGACTCGAAGCTCCCAAAATGGCGGCGGCTCCTTCCTCGTCGGAAACCTCCGCCCGCCCCCTCGCCGCGGCCTCCGCCCGCCCCGCCGCGCCCCGCCCCCCGCGGCCCCCCGCACGGCCTCGCGGCCCGCACGTCGCGCTTCCGGGGCCCTACCTCCGCCGGCGCCCCCGACCGAAGCCGCCGCCAACGCTGCCAACGCCGCCGCCGGGCTGAGCTGAGTCGGCTCCTCGGCCCCCTCCCTCCTCCTTTCCTCCGTCCCTCTTTCCCAGCCTTCCGCATGGCGGCCGCCGCGGCTCCTCCTCCTCCCCGCAAGATGGCGAGAGCGCTGGCGTCGCCGTCACGGCCGCCCGGGCGGCGGGAGGAGGCTCTGCTCTCCCTCTTCCCTACCGAGAGTCGTCCCCCGCTGACCGTGACGGGCTCCGCTCGGAAGGGACCGGAAGAGAAAGGGTCGGCGAGTGCATGGCGGTTCGGAAAGAGTGGTCTTGCCTTCGCCACCGCCCCCTCCCCGACCCCGTCCGAAGTGGACATGGAGGGACCGCTCGTTGCGGATGAAGGACTCGCTCGCGCTCGCTCGCTCGCTCGGGGGGACCGGACACTGACCTGAGATGTCCGGGGCAGGCCCGCGGCGGGCCAGGCCGCGGGAAGGGAAGCTGGGCCCGCGGGCGCCGAGCTGAGGCGTGCAAACCCCCTGGCAGGAACTGGACCTGCCGCCAGCCGGGGCTCAGCCCCGCTTGGGCACTTGTAGAAGAGAGTGACCGGCCGCCCCTACCAGCCGGGCACGCTTCAGAGGAGCCACTTACGCAGGAAACGAGAGTTGTGTGAGGAAATGGAGAACCGGAAGATGGGACGAGGAGGCGACGGCCCTGCCCGACCCTCACTCGGAAGATGCATTGCTTCCCCTGATGTTCAGATCCTGACGTCTTCGTTTCTCCTGAACAGAAATGTTGCTCCAAGGAAAACAGATTTGGAGCTGAGAGCTAGCCAGTAGGTCAAAGGGAAGGTTAACAATAATAATAATAAAAATAAACCCCCGTGATTCTTCCAGCAGAGGTGCTGGAAATACTGACCAGGGCCAGATTGTATGTGATAATTGAACTCCTACCCAGGACCCCCAACCGTAAGAGGCCCAGAACTATCAGGACTGGGTCATGGACTAGCACTTTCCATATTTTTCGCTGCTGCTTTCAACTCGGGGCCAATCAGAGAAGGCCAAATATGCGTTCCAAACCAATCATGAGAAGTTGCCCTATCGCTACCCCTCCTCCAGCTTCCAGTGCCAATCCACTTCTAATTAGAATGAAGCCTCAAGCGTCCCCACCCCCCTTTTTAAAATAACTATAAAGCTTTCTTTTTTCAAATATTTTAAATTTTATTTACTTGTTCCTTTGAGAGAGAGAATGGGCACGCCAGGGCCTTCAGCCACTGCAAACGAACTCAAGATGCATGCCCCGACCTTATACATCTGGCTTTATGTGGGCCCTGGAGAATGGAACCTGGGTCCTTTGGCTTTGCAGGCAAGCTCCTTAACCGCTAAACCATCTCTCCAGTCCTATAAAGGTTTCTTTACTAAACTGGCCCCTAGTGTACCAAGCCCAGTTGTGGTCATCCACCCCTTGGTCATGATCAGTACACGTAGCCTGTTTTCATTTGATGATGCTTGTTTTGTTCCCATACAGCCAATAGAAATGTGGTGGAGAATAATGAAAAAGACTCAAGCCCGGCGTGGTGACTCACGCCTTTAATCCCAGCACTCGGGAGGCAGAGGTAGGAGGATTGCCGTGAGTTCGAGGCCACCCTGAGACTACATAGTGAATTCCAGGTCAGCCTGAACTAGAGTGAGACCCTACCTCAAACCCCCCCCCCAAAAAAAAGACTCCTTTATTGTTTTAAAATAGTCAAGGTCTTAGTATATATGTCTATGGCTGGCCTGGAACTCTGCCTCAGCTTTCCAGGTGCTGGGATCACAGGAATGGGCCAATACCCAGCACCCTTAAATGTTTTTAAATTCTGAGTTTAAAACAGGTCATCTTTCAGCCAGAATATAAAATAGATACTCACGACAAGGGAAATAGCCCAGCATCTTGTGCTCATCCTAATGAGATGTGGTTTCTTTTTTTGTAATTTTTTTAAATTTTTATTTATTTACGAGAGAGAGAAAGAGAATGGGCATGCCAGGGCCTCCAGCCACTGCAAACAAACTCCAGATGCATGTGCCACCTGTGCATCTGGCATACATGGATCCCAGGGACTCAAACCTGGATCCTCTGGCTTTGCAAGCAAATGCCTTAACTGCTAAGCCATCTCTCGAGGCCAATGTTTTTTTTTTTTATTTCTGATTTATTTTTATTTATTTATTAGAGACAGAGAGGGACAGAGAGAAAGAGTGAGAATGGGCACACTAGGGCCTCTAGCCACTGCAAAAGAACTCCAGATGTATGCACCACCATGTGCATCTGGCTTACATGGGACCTGGAGAATTGAACCTGGGTCCTTAGGCTTTGCAGGCAAACACCTTAACTGCTAAGCCATCTCTCCAGACCCTGATGTGGTTTCTTAATATGATGTATGTGAGGCCTTGTTTGTCCCACTATCTTCCCAAGTAGGAGGGATTCTTACTGAAGGGAAGTGGGTTTCTGTGTGGTAGTCTCTTTCCTTAGACCAAAGTATGAAACCAGGAAAGGGAAGGGTTAATATCCACACCCTAACTTCCAAAAGTCATGACAAAAACAAAAGGTAAAAAAAAAAATTACAAAAAAAATTTTTTAAGAGCTGGAGAGATGGCTTTAGGCCTGTGAAGCCCAAGGACTCATGTTCAACTCTCCAGGTCCCGCATAAGCCAGACACACAATGTGACACAAGTGCAAGGTCGGACATGCTCACAAGGTGATGCATGCATTGAGTTTGATTGCAGTGGCTGGAGGCCCTGGCATGCCAGTTCATTCCCTCTCTCTCACACATGTGCACATGCTCTCTCACATAAAATTTACCAAAAAAAAAAAAAAAAAAAAAAAAACCTGAAAGGAAAGAGATTATAAAATAGCTGCATCTTCTTAACTAGGGGTCTTGTAGCTAACACCCCCAAGAATCTGTTTAATTCCTTTTTAAGATATGGTCTCATGTAGCCCAGGCTGGCCTGAAACTCACTGTATTATTATTTTTCTTTCTTTTTTTTCCAAGGTCTCACTGTAGCTCAGGCTGACCTGGAATTCACTGTAGTCTCAGGGTGGCCTTGAACTCACAGTAATCCTCCTGCCTCTACCTCCCAAGTGCTAGGATTAAAGGCGTGAACCACCACACTCAGCTTTTTTTTTTTTTTTTTTTTTTTTTCAAGATAGGGTTTCACTGTAGTCTGGGCTAACTTGGAACTCACTCTGTAGTCGCAGGCTGGCCTTGAACTCACAGTGATCCTCCTACCTCTGCCTCGAAGTTGCTGGGATTAAAGTCATGCACCACCATGCCTAGCTGAAAACTCACTCTGTAACGGAGGATAGCGTAGTTCTCGTCCTGTCTCCACCTCCAGAGTGCGGGGATTACAGGTGTGCACCACCACACCTGGTTTATGTGGTGCTAGAGATTGGACCCAGAGTTTTGTGTGTGCTAGGTAAGCACTCTACCAACAGCTACATCCCCAGCCCTACCTAATATTCTTTTAAGATAGTCAAATTCCCTCATCACTCACCTGTTTACGTCAGCCCTTTTCAGTTTTCTGGTGAAAAGCACAGATGGTTCAGAATTAGGCTATCAATTCTTGGACCTTTTCTTGTGGGTTCAATTTTAGTGGTTGATAGATCTGGTTACGTCAATACATTTGGTTTTTTCCCCAGTTCAAACAATTAGCAAAATTACACAAATTAGTATACTTTAGAAATACAGATTAGTTATTTTCTAATGCACACAGTATCCTTATATTTATAAAATGTAAACTTTCTCAGGAAAATTATATAGACATTTACTCGAGATAAGAAACTGAAAAAAAGACAAACTACAAGCAAGGAGAGAAATAGGTGGGTTAAATGCATTTTACCAAACATTCAGATGTATGCAGAGTTTTATTTCCTAGGACAGATAACATCCCTTACTGCCACCAGCTAGCCACCCCAACTCACCCGGTATCTTTCGACCTTATCAGAGCTCAGCATGGTATATGTTCTGGTCCTCACTCAGAGATGTCTAGATACTCATTCTGCACTTCAGTTTTCCTAAGATTACTCTGAACCAGCAACTTTACCTTATTTATTAGTTTGAAAATATATATGGCTAAAAAGACATTGAAGGGCTTCAGAGATGGCTCAGTGGTTAAAGGTGCTTGCTTGCGAAGCCTGATGGCCCAGGTTCAGTTCCCCAATACCCATGTAAAGCCAGATGCATAAAGTGGCACATTGCATCTGCAGTTTATTTGCAGTGACAAGAGGCCTTGATGTGTCCATTCCTTATCTATCATCTCTGCTTTCAAATAAATAAAAATATTTAATATGTATATATTAAAAAGACAATGAGGGGGCCTGGAGAGATGCCTTAGCGGTTAAGCATCTGCCTATGAAGCCTAAGGACCCTGGTTCAAGGCTCAATTCCCCAGGACCCACATAAACCAGATGCTCAAAGGGGCACATGCATCTGGAGTTCGTTTGCAGTGGCTGGAGGCCCTGGAGTGCCCATTCTCTGTCTGTCGTTCTTAAATAAATAAAAAGACAATGAGGGCTGGAGAGATGCCTTATAAGTTAAGGCTTTTGCCTGCAAAGCCAAAGGACCCAGGTTTGATTCCTCAGGACCCAAGCAAGCCAGATGCAAAAGGTGGTGCATGCGTCTGGAGTTCGTTTGTGGTGGCTGGAGGCCCTGGTGCACCAATTCTCTCTCTCTCATTAAATAAATAAGAATGAGGGTTGGAGAGATTGCTTAGCAGTTAAGGTGTTTGCCTGCAAAGCCAAAGGACCCAGGTTTGATTCCCCAAGACCCAAGCAAGCCAGACGCACAAGGTGGCACATTCATCTAGAGTTCATTTGCAGTGGCTGGAGGCCCTGAAGCACCCATTCATATTCTCTCTCTCTCTCTCCCTCTCTCTCTCTCTCTGTTATCTGTTTCTTTCTCCCTCTCAAATGAGAAAGAAAGAAAAAGAAAGAAAAAAAAAAAAAAAATAGAGGCTGGAGAAATGGCTTAGCAGTTAAGGCACTTGCTTGCAAAGCCAAAGAACCTTGGTTCGATTCCCTAGGACCCACGTAAGCCAGATGCACAAAGGGGCCCGTGCATCTGGAGTTTGTTTGCAGTGGCTGGAGGCCCTGGAGCACCCATTCTCTCTCTCTCTCTCTCTATGTGTGTGTGTGTGTGTGTGTGTGTGTGTGTCTGCCTCTTTTCCTCTCTCACTCATCAAATAAATAAAATTTTTTTAAAAAATAAAATAATTTTTTAAAAAATGAGCCCTGAAAAGGTAGCTGCTGGCTAAGGAGCTGGAATCTCCCCCATCCTGAGGGCCATCATTGGATTAATTCTCTTCTGTGCTAACCAGACCCTGACAGAACCAAGGGAAAGGAAAGTATTTCAGCACAGAGTTAAATGAGCTTCCTAGCTCATTATCTGCCTACTACTTTTATCTTTCACCCATCCCCCTAAGTAACTGCTTTCAGGGGTTCCCTGTTTGTTTGTTTGTTTGTTTGTTTGTTTGTTTTTTTTTTTTTTCTAGGTAGGGTCTCATTCTAGCTCAAGCTGACCTGGAATTCACTATTTAGTCTCAGGGTGGCCTTGAACTCATGGTGATCCTCCTACCTCTGCCTCCCAAGTGCTGGCATTAAAGGCATGTATTTTATTTATTTATTTGAGAGAGAGGGAGGAAGAGGCAGATAGAATGGGTGCACCAGAGCCTCCAGCCACTGCAAACAAACTCCAGACATGTGGCTACACTGTGCATCTATCTGGCTTACGTGGGTACTGGGGAATCAATCATAGGTCCTTAAGCTTTGCAGCCAAGCGCCTAACTGCTAAGCCATCTCTCTAGCTCCCCCAGCCCCTGTTTATTTGTACCACATCATCTGCACTCCATTGACAGACTACGACTTACTATATGTATGGATTCCTGTTCTTCCTCTGAAACATTCGCTGTTCAGGTCTTCTGATAAGACACATCTCCTTTCCTTTTATTGTCTCCCTTAGTTAGAAACCCTCTTGTCTCTACTCTAGGTCTCTCCAAATCCCACTGAAAGCCTAGCACATACATTAACCACAAACCCTCCCTCATGCCCACTCCCTGGGCCTGTTCAACCAGAGCTCAGCCTCTGGAATCAAATAGATGTGGTTCAAATCCAAGTTCCACCACTTAGCTCATTGAGCATGGAAATTTCTTCCATGATCCTCAATTTCTCCATTTATACAAAGGAGATAAAAGGACTTGGAATTGTTGTGAGGGTAAATGGAAACTTGAATAAATCATTTGTTTTAGCAGTTGGCACATAGCACTCAGAAAAGTTACTTGGTATTAATATTATTTTATAAACATTTGTCTACATGGCTCCTTATGTTATTTTATCAGATTACAACCTATGGTTGGCCAATTCCGGTCTGTTTTTCTTTTTTCTTTTTTGGTTTTTCAAGGTAGGGTCTCACTCTGGCCCAGGCTGACCTGGAATTCACTATGTAGTCTCAGGGTGGCCTCGAACTCAAGGCAATCCTCCTACCTCTGCCTCCTGAGTGCTGGGATTAAAGGTGTGTGCCACGACGCCTGGGGCAATTCCGGTCTATTTCCCTAGCCTCCATCATCTCTCACTTCTTCAATTTTGGTTCCTACCTTCCATAGAAAACAAGTGCCATAGTCTAAAATCTCACAACCTTCTGCTGTAGGGCATGTGAGTACTCACTAGGAAAAACTTGGAACCAGGGTGATTAGCTCAACAACAAATTCCTACTGCCACATCTTAGCCGAGCCCTTTCTTATTGGTGGTTCTCATCCATAGCGGTTCATTGGAGTCACCAGTAGCACTCTGAATCCAAATCTGAATCCTGGGAGTTGGAGTCCAGCATCACTTTTTTTTCTTTTCTTTTCTTTTTTTTTTTTGTATTAAGACTCTGTAGATATCTGGGCGTGGTGGCGCACGCCTTTAATCCCAGCACTCGGGAGGCAGAGGTAGGAGGATCGCCATGAGTTCAAGGCCATCCTGAGACTACATAGTGAATTTCAGGTCAACCTGGGCTAGTGAGACCCTACCAAGAAAAAAAAAAAAAAAAACAGACTCTGTAGATGATCATAATTTGCAGCCAAGGATGACAATCGCTGCTATAGATAATGGTATCCTACAGCAGCATTCCAAATCTTCCATTCATAAGCCAGGGTCAAAACCATTCCATAGGAACTATATGAATTTTCTACCTCTCTTCCAAAGACTTCTGTTTGTTCCTGTCCTGGAGAATAGAGCATCACACCTCCAACTAAGGTTCACACACTCCTTAAATCTATACCAGACCCACCACCTTTTTATGGTTTTTTAAAAAAATATTTATTTATTCACGAGAGAGAAAGAGGCAAATGAAAGAGAGAGAAAGGGAGAGAGAAGGAGAGAATGGGCATGCCAGGGCCTCTAGCCTCTGCAAAAACATTCCAGATATGTGCATCATCTTGTGTAACTGCTTTATGTGGGTCCTGGGGAATCAAACCTGCATGCTTTGCCTTTGTAGACAAGTGCCTTAACCACTAAGCCATCTCTCTCTCTCCAGCCCCTTTTTATGTTTTTTCTTTCCGAGGTAGGGTCTCACACTAGCCCAGGCTGACCTGGAATTCACTATGTAGTCTTAGGGTGGCCTCGAACTCACGGAGATCCTCCTCTGCCTCCCAAGTGCTGGGATTAAAGGCGTGTGCCACCCCGCCCGGCTCTACACGGTTTTCTTTACAGGCTTATTGCCTATGCCCTGCTCATGTGAGCCTCATGCCCAGTTCAAAGCCACCTCTCCTACCAAGTTTTGCTGATCCACCCCAAATGTTCTCTTCTTTTTTAAAAAAATATTTTATTTTTATTTATTTATTTGACAAAGGGAAAGAGGCAAAATGAGGGGGGGAGACAATGGGCATGCCAGGGCTTCCAGCCACTGCAACTGAACAGATACATGTGCCACCTTGTTCACCTGGCTTACGTGGGTACTGGGGAATCGAATTGAGGTCCTTTGGCTTTTCAGGCAAGCTCCTTAACCGCTAAGCCATCTCTCCAGCCCTCTTCTTTTCTTATCTTTCTTTTGATTTTATTTATTTATTGGCTTTTCAAGGTAGGGTCTTGCTTTAGCCCAGGCAGACCTGGAATTCACTATACAGTCTCAAGGTGGCCTCAAACTCATGACAATCCTCCTATCTCTGCCTCCTGAGTGCTACCACACTCAGCCAGATAAGATTTTTGTTGTTATTTTAGTTTTTTTTTTTTTTTTTTTTTTTTTCATTTTGAGACACGTAGCCAAGGCTGGGCTGCCACTTACAATCCTTCATCAGCCCTTCAAGTTCTGGGACCCCAGGCTTGTGCCACCACGACCAGCACACATTCTTATGTGTAAATTGGTGTGTCTAGAGATGTTCAGTATTCATGGTCTGGTTAATTTGTAGGAAAGGGTGGGGTGATGACAGAAGAACTTGGTTAGGTGCCACTGTCACTTCTCTGTTTGGAAATATACATCTTTGTGTTCTTCCAGCCAGCAAAACTGGAAGTTCAGATAACTCACTGCTCCCAGTGTCATTAACTACAGGTGCAGATGACCAAGTGATGTTTACATAAGAGTACAGTGTCTTTTGGAACTAGAGGGAAATTACTATGGAATAATAAGGCATCAGTTTGAATTTCCAAGTTGTTTAGCCTCCCAAAGCCTGTTTGCTCATCTGGAAAAAGAGGATTCTACACATGCTTTTGGGGAAGTTGTAAGAAAAGTAAATGAGCTGGGCAAGGTGGCGCACGCCTTTAATCCCAGCACTCAGGAGGCAGAGGTAGGAGGATCGCCGTGAGTCCGAGGCCACCCTGAAACTACATAGTGAATTCCAGGACAGCCTGAGCAAACCCTACCTCGAAAAAACAAAACAAAAAAAAAAAAAAAAAAGAAAAGAAAGAAAGAAAAGAGAAAAGTAAATGAGAAATACATGTAAGATGCTTAGCATACTGGTAAGAGGATAGCTGTGAGTTCAACACCACCCTGAGACTACATAGTGAATTCCAGGTCACCCTGAGCTAGAGTGAGACCCTACCTCGAAAAACCAAAAGAAAAAAAATTTTAAGTAAATCTTGTTTCTAATGTCAATGACCAGCCATTTATTCTTTGGTTCATTCACTCCCCATACACTTATCCTATGTCAGGTATGTAACAAAGGCTTTGTCAAATGCCACTGATTTGATAATAAGTTAATATTAAATAACTTGGGAAGATGAGGACTTTAGGGCTATATCCTTCAATGATATCTTCACATGACATAAAATGCCCTGTGACCAAGACCAGATCATCATGACAGAGGCTAGAGGTACAAATTTAGCCATGTCACCTATCTGGAACACTGCCAAGAAGATAGAGCATTCCCTTAAGCCTTGGAATCTGTTGCCTCCTCCAAGCACCGTCTCATGCTCAAAAGGAAAAATTAAGGTCAATTCTGTGCCCCTTGGCTTTCCTTCTTTACCTCTAGACTAACTTCCACAGGATCTAGTTTTACCTCGTTCCCTAACAGCTCTTCTTGTAGTACCACTAATAGAGCTAAGCACTTCCACCTTTGTGGCACCACTGAGCAAATTTCTATAAACTGCGTGATTCACTTGGCATGCATGGAAATTTGGTTAGAGCTTGCCTCCCACAGGCCTGGCTCCGTCTATGTTTTATTATTTCTGTGTCTGACACCTTGCATATGGCCTGGCTTTTGCTCTGTGCTTAGTACATATTTATATAGTGGGGGGATCTTAATTTAATAACTTGTTGGTTTAGCCTCCTCTTCAAGACTTGCCAGATATAACCTGGGTGTGGTGGCTCACACCTGCAGTCCCAGCACCTGAGCTACATAGTGACACCTTGTCTCAAGAAAAAAAAAAAAAGAAAGAATTTCCAGGAGAATTACCATGAGTTAGTTCAAGGCCAGCCTGACAGTAAGAACCTGTCACAAAGAAAAGAGGAGCTGGGCATGGTGGCACACGCCTTTAATTCCAGCACGAGGGAGGCAGAGGTAGGAGGATCGCCGTGAGTTCGAGGCCACCCTGAGACTACATAGTGAATTCCAGGTCAGTGTGGGCTAGAGCAAGACCCTACCTTGAAAAAACAAAAGAAGAAGAAGGAGGAGGAGGAGGAAAGAAAGAAAGAAAGAAAGAAAGAAAGAGAGAAAGAAAGAAAGAAGGAAAGAAGGAAGGAGGGAAGAGGAAGGAATGAAAATGGAAAGAAGGAAGGAAAGGTTCAATTCTCTAGTACCCACATAAAGCCATATGCACAAAGTGGTAGGTACATCTGGAGTTCTGGCAAGAGGCCCTAGTGCACCCATACTCTCAATCACTCTCTCTCTTAAATGAATGCATACATACATACATAACTAAATAAATAAGAATCTTGGCCAAGTAGAGTAGGAAAAAAGGTGATTGTGAAAAGGGATAATTTATGCTGGGCGTGGGGGTGCATGCCTTTAATCCCAGCACTTGGGAGGCAGAGGTAGGAGGATCACCATGAGTTTGAGGCCACCCTGAGACTACAGAGTGAATTCCCGGTCAGCCTGGGCCAGAGTGAAACCCTACCTAAAAAAAAAAAAAAAAAAAAAAAAGCTAGGCGTGGTGGCACACTCCTTTAATCGCAGCACTCTGGAGGCAGAGGTAGGAGGATCGCCATGAGTTCGAGGCCACCCTGAGACTACAGAGTGAATTCCAGATCAGCCTGAGCTAGAGTGAGACCCTACCTGGAAAAACCAAAAAAAAAAAAGGAGGGGGGATAATTGAGTTGATAATTATTCTAGGATGTCAAAGTTTAGAACATGGTTATGTTCTCAGAGAGGTATTATATTTTTAAGTAGCACAAGGACTTAATAATTATAAGAAAGTGGACTGAAGAGATGGCTTAGAGGTTAAGGCGCATGCCTACAAAGCCTAAGGACCCATATTCAATTCTCCAGGTCCCACGTAAGCCAGATGCACAAGGGGGTGCAATTGTCTGGAGTTCGTTTGCAGTAGCTAGAGGCCCTGGCGCACCTATTCTCACTCTCCCTCTCTCTCTCTGTCTCTCCTTTCCCTCTCTCTATCGCAAATAAATAAATAAATAAATAAATAAATAAATAAATAAATAAACAAATAAATAAATAAAATCTTTTAAAAATAAAAAAGAAAGAAAGAAAGAAAGCAATTTCTTTGTATGCCCTGTAAGGCATATGCTATATATCACTTACTGCTTGGCTTTTTTGTAAGTATACTTGAACCTTGATGTCATGGAAATTAGTTCTAGGAACTCCCTTGGATAGCAAAATCTGGTGATGTTCAAATTCTTATATAAAGTGGCGTAGTATCGCATAAAATCTATGCACATAGTTCATATACTTTAAAGTGTTTCTCCATTATGCATAATACCTAATATAATAATGATATAAAAGCAGGTGTTATACTAGATTGTTTAGCAAATAATGCTCAGGAAAAAAGTCTGTAGGTGTTCAATATGGATGATTTTTTTTCAAATATGCTTAACTTGGGATGGGGAGATGGCTCAGTATTTATAGGCACTTGCTTGCAAAGTGGGCTGGTCTGGGTTCAATTCTCCAATGCCCATGTAAAGCCAGATGCACAATGTGAGTGCATGCATCTGGAGTTCATTCTCAGTTGCAAGAAGACCTGGTGTGTACATTCTCTTTCTCTTTCTCTTTCTCTTAAAAAATATTTTTAGGGGCTGGAGAGATAGTTCAGCAGTTAAGGCGTTTGCCTGAGAAGCCTACAGACCCAAGTTCAATTCTTCAGTACCCACGTAAGCCAGATGCACATGGGAGCACATGCATCTGGAGTTTGTTTGCAGTGGCTAGAGGCCCTGGTGCTTCCATTCACGTTCTATCTCCCTTTCCCTCTCTCCCTCAAATAAATAATTAAAGCATAAAAAATATTTGTAGCCAGGCATGTTGGTGCACACCTTTAATCCCAGCACTTGGGAGGCAGAGGTAGGAGGATCGTCATGATTTTGAGGCCACCCTGAGACTATGTAGTGAATTCCAGGTCAGCCTGGGCCACAGTGAGCCCCTACCTCGAAAAACCAAAAAAACAAACAAAAAAATGTTTTAAATAAAAATAGGGCTGGGCATGGTGGCACACATCTTTAATCCCAGCACTTGGGAGGCAGAGGTAGGAGGATTGTCATGAGTTCAAGGCCACCCTGAGACTACATAGTAAATTTCAGGTCAGCCTGGGCTACAGCAAAACCCTACCTGGAAAAAACAAAAAATAAAATAAAATATTCTTAACTTAAGGTGGTTGACTTCAAAGATGTGGAAGCTGTGGACGCAGAAGGCCAACTGGGGGCTGGAGAGATGACTCAGTGGTTAAGGTGCTTGCTTGCAAAGCCTAATGGCCTGGGTTCAGTTCCCCAGTACTCACGTAAAGCCAGATGCACAAAGTGGAGCATGAGCCTGGAGTTCATTTGCAGCAAGAGGCCCTGATGTGCCCATTCTCTCTCTCTCTCCTTGCAAATAAACAAATATTTTTTGAAAAAGTAGAAGGCTGGTGGTGCACGCTTTTAACCCCAACACTCAGGAGGCAGAGGTAGAAGGATTGTGGTGAGTTTGAGGCCACCCTGAGACTACATAGTGAAGTCCAGGTCAACCTGAGCTAGACTGTGACCCTACCTCAACACTAAAAGGGTAGCCAGGCGTGGTGGCGCATGCCTTTAATCCCAGCACTCGGGAGGCAGAGGTAGGAGAATCACCTTGAGTTCAAGGCCACCCTGAGACTACATAGTTAATTCCAGGTCAGCCTGGGCTAGAGTGAGACCTTACCTCGGAAAAAAAAAAAAAAAAACTAAAAGGGAAATAAATAAATAAATAAATAAATAAATAAATAAATAAATAAATAAAACTAAAAGAGAGAGAGAGAAAAAGACCAACTGTATTGGGTTAATGAATGACCAACAGTTTGAAAGTGGAGGGACTTTTAGAGAAGGTAAAAGGGGAGTGGTGCAGAGTTACCAGATAAAATGCAGGACACCCAATAAATTGGAATTTTACACAAATAAGAATATTCTTAGTATAAAAATGTTTCAAATATTGGATCAAGGGACTGAGAATATGGCTCCAAGGACAGCCATTGGCTAGCATCTGGAAGGCCCATCCCCTTGACCACAAAAACAGTGGGAGAAGCCGGGCGTGGTGGCGCACGCCTTTAATCCCAGCACTCGGGAAGCAGAGGTAGGAGGATCACTGTGAGTTCGAGGCCACACTGAGAATACAGAGTGAATTCCAGGTCAGCCTGGGCTAGAATGAGACCCTACCTTGAAAAATAAAAAAAAAAAAAAAAAAAGTGGGAGAGCAGGTGTAGTGATGCAGGCCTTTATTTCCAGCAGCTGGGAGGCTTAGGCAGGATTGCCATGCACAGGACACATGGGACAACAGGTCTTCTTACAAGGGGACCTTAGAGCAAGGTCTTGGGGCAGGCCAGGTCTGCAGTTGAAGAAGGAAGGAAGGATGGCTGTTTCCTGAGCTACATCAAGGTAGCAAGAGAGGCAGTGATAACCCAAACAGTTGGGAACACAGGGGTGATGGTCACACAGAGTTGAATTTGAATCCTGGATCTGTCGTGTGTTTTGTTTTAAGTTTTATTTATGTGTTTCGTGCAGTGTGTATGCATGAGTGCAGGTGCACAGGAGCCACAGCGTGGAATGGAGGTCAGAAGACTCACTCTAGTCCCAGGCTGGCCTTGAACTCACAGAGATCCTCCTATCTCTGCTTTCTGAGTGCTGGGATCCAGGCTGACCTGGAATTCACTATGTAGTGTCAGGGTGGCCTCGAACTCACAGTGACCCTCCTACCTTTACCTCCCAAGTGCTGCCAAGTGCTGGGATTAAAGGCATGCACCACCATGCCCAGCTCTTTTACTTATTTTTATTTATTTATTTTTTTGAGACAAGCCCAACAGACTGGCCTTTAAAAAATTTTTCATAATTTTTTATTTTATTTTATTTATTTGAAAGCAGAGAGAGAAAGAGATAGAGAGGAGATAGATAGAGAGAGAATGGGCACACTAGAGCCTCCAGCCACTGCAAACGAACTCCAGATGCGAGTGCCCCCTTGTGCATCTGGCTAATGTGGGTACTGGGGAATTGAACCTAGGTTCTTTGGCTTTGCAGGCTACGGTGGCCGGTGGCACACTTTTAATCTCAGCACTCTGGAGGCAGAGGTAAGAGGATTATTGTGAGTTCGAGGCCAGACTGAGACTATATAGTGAATTCCAGTCAGCCTGGGCTAGAGCAAGATCCTACCTTGAAAAATAAATAAATAAAATATGGATTAAAGGTGTGTTCTACCACACCCAGCCATTTAAAAAAAAAAAAACTTTTTAACTTACTCTGTAGATCCAAGTAGGCCTTAAACTCACAGTATTCCTCCTACTTCTGCCTCTTTAATGCTGGGATTAAAGGCATGTGCCAACACACCAACTAAAATTTCTAGCAAAGGTTTTGTTTGTTTGTTTTGTTTTTCACATATTTGAGACATAGAGAGAGGCAGACAGAGAGAGTATGGGTACACACCAGGACCTCCTGCCATTGCAAATGAACTCCAGACACATGTGCCACTGTGCATTTGGCTTTACATAGCTACTGGGGAATCGAACCAGGCTTTGCAAGAAAGCACCATTTGTTTATTTATTTATTTGATTTTTTTTTTGTTTGTTTACCGAGGTAGGGTCTTGCTCTAGTTCAGGCTGACCTGAAATTCACTATGTAGTCTCAGTGTGGCCTCGAACTTATGGCGATCCTCCTACTTCTGCCTCCCAAGTGCTGGGATTAAAGGCGTGCACCACCATACCCAGCTTATTTCAGTTTTTTGAGGTAAAGTCTCGCTCTAGCCCAGGTTGACCAGGAATTTACTATGTAGTCTCAGGCTGGCCTCAAACTCACAGTGATCCTTCTACCTCTACCTCCTGAGTGCTGGGATTAAAGATGTGTGCCATCACCAAACCCAGCCTATTTATTTATTTATTTATTTATTTATTTATTTATTTATTTATTTATTTATTTGAGAGAGAAAAAAAAAAGAGGCAGAGAGAGAGAGAATGAACAACTGTGCCTCCAGACTCATGCACCTCCTTGTACATCTGGCTTACGTGGGTCCTGGGGAATTTTAATTTCTGAGCTATCTCTCCAACTCTAAAAACTGTGGTTTTTTAGTATTTTTTTGTTTTTGTTTGTTTATGGTTTTTTCTTTCTTTTCTTTTTGGTTTTTCAAGGCAGGATTTCAGTCTAGCCCAGGCTGACCTGGAATTCACTCTGTATTCTCAGGGTGGCCTCAAACTCATGGCAATCCTACCTCTGCCTCCCAAGTGCTGGGATTAAAGGCGTGTGCCACCACGCCAGGCTTCTAAAACTTTTTATTGACAACTTCCATAAATATAAATAATATGCAATGATCATAATCCCTTTCCATCATCCTCCCTTCTCATCAGTCCTCCATACATTGAATCCCTTCTTTCCAAGTAGTATGCTTTCAAAAATTTTGAATATTTTGATAAAGATTATGTGAGCTTTCACATGAAAAGTGGGTCTGTTCCTGCCATCTCATCTTTTGTTAATTTTAAAAAAATATTTATTTATTTGCAAGCAGACACAGAGAAGAGAGACAGATGAGAGAGTGGGTGTGCCAGGGCCTATAGCCACTGCAAACAAACTCCAGAAGCATGTGCCACCTCGTACATCTGGTTTATGTGGGTACTGCGGAATCAAATCTGGATCCTTAGGCTTTGCAGGCAAGTGCAGGTATGCCCATTTCTCTCTCACTCTCAAATAAATAAATAAATAAATAAATAAATGTTATTTAGTGGTTAAGGCATTTGCCTCCAAAACCAAAGGACTCAGGTTTGATTCCCCAGGACCCATGTTAGACAGATGCACAAGGTGGTGCATGTGTCTGGAGTTCATCTGCAGTGGCTGGAGGCAGGCACTGGCACACCGATTCTTTCCCTCTTTCTCTCTGTCAAATAAATAAATAAATAAAAATAAAATATTTTTTAAAAGAGGTATACTATGCTCACCAAACTGCCCAGTAAGCACTTCTCTTAATGTTCATACCCATATGTTAATGTTACTCTCACTTTTGGTTAGAGAAGCTTCTCTTTTCAGATGGCAGTGACCTTGTTATGACTCAGAAGGCAACATGGTAATGAGAAGTGACAGAGGAGTGCTCAGCACTGAAATATCTCTAACACACTTTCCAAGGCTCAGGGTCCATTGCGGAAGAAGTGGCGGAAAGAATGTAAGAGCCAAAGGAAACATGCTCCTCCAGACACAAAATGGCCTGGATATCCATGACCTCACAGTGCCTGACACTACCTACACAAGACCATCATAATAGAAGAAAAAGATCATGACATAAAAATAAAGAGCCGGGCGTGGTGGCGCACGCCTTTAATCCCAGAACTTGGGATGCAGAGGTAGGAAGATCACCGTGAGTTCCAGGCCACCCTGAGACTACATAGTGAGTTCAAGGTCAGCCTGGGTTAGAGTGAGGCCCTATCTCAAAAAACCAAAAAAATAGGGCTGGAGAGATGGCTTAGCGGTTAAGGCGCATGCCTGCAAAGCCTAAGGACCCTAGTTCGATTCTCCAAGTCCCACGTAAGCCAGATGCACATGGTGGCACATGCATCTGGAGTTCATATGCAGTGGCTAGAGGCCCTGGCGCACCCATTCTCACACTCTGTCTATCTCTAATAAATAAATAAAATTTTTTAACCCCCCCCAAAAAAAATAAAATAAAATAAATGAAAGGGAGAGGGGATATGATAGAGTATGAAAGGATGGAAAGTCATAAATGCTTCAAATTCCAGAATTGGCTCTCTGCCAGCAAATAGGTAGAAGATCACCCTTCTTGCTGGTTCAGAGCCTGCTTCCTGCATGAACCTAAATAAAAAGAACAGGCTTTTGAGTACATGACTCTGGCCTAATGAGATAACAAAAAATGAACTAACTAACTGCTTATCTGGCTTCTGTGAACTGCTTGCACCATAAAAGGAAAGATTGTAATGTAAAAGTATATAGATAGAGGTGTAGGACGATAAAGAATGTAAAAAAAAAAAAAAAAAAAAAAAAAAAGAACTAAAGTAACGCCATGACAGGCTCTAGGAATATTCACAGGCCTGAGTTTCTATTTCCGGGCTGAACTGACACAGCATTTTTGCAGTTACTGGAAAAACCCCAGACTGCCCAGTACCCAAAATAATCCTTGAAATGAGCCAGTCAGAAGAAACTAAGCAAATGTTATACATACTTGTGATCCTCAAGTTATAGATAAGATGGCTCAAAATGCCATAGTAACCACATAACCAATGAGCATACTACATGTACTTTTTTTTTTTTTTTTTTTTTTTTTTTTTTGGTTTCTCGAGGTAGGGTTTCACTCTAGTCCAGGCTGGCCTGGAATTAACTATGTAGTCTCAGGGTGGCCTTGAACTCTCTGGCGATCCTCCTACCTCTGCCTCCCGAGTGCTGGGATTAAAGGTGTGCGCCACCACGCCCGGCTCATGTACATTATTTTTAATTGTTAACCAATCATGTTATAAATTCTCCTCTCCTTTGTTTGAATCCAATAAAAACTGCCCTGATTCTACCCTCAGGGTCTCCAGTCCTCTACCCCTGCGTGGCGTATGACTGGGGGCCCCAGCGCGCTGGAATAAAAATCCCTCTTGCTATTTGCATCAAGACCGTTTCTTGGAGTGATTTGGGGTGTCGCCTTTCCCAAGACAGAGCCCTGGGAGTTCCCGATTTGGTCTTACAAGTAGAGTTTCAAAAGGGAAAGTTGGGGGAGGAAAGGAATTACCTTGGGATATTGTTTACAGTTATGGAAGTTGTCAATAAAAAAATAAAAATTTTAGACGGGCGTGGTGGCCCATGCCTTTAATCCCAGCACTCGGGAGGCAGAGGTAGGAGGATCCCCATGAGTTCAAGGCCACCCTGAGACTACATAGTTAATTCCAGGTCAGCCTGGGCCAGAGTGAGACCCTACCTCGAAAAACCAAAAAAAAAAAAAAAATAATAATAATAAATAAAATAAAATATAAATTTGGGGCGGACAGATGACTTAGCTGTTAAGGTGTTTGCCTGCAAAGCCAAAGGAACCCAGTTCAATTCTCCAGTACCCATGTAAGCCAGATGCACAAGGGGGCACATGCATCTGGAGTTCCTTTGCAGGGCTGGAGGCCCTAGCACGCCCATTCTCTCTCCCTCTCTCTCTCCCTCTTTCTCTCTCTCAAATAAATAAATAAAATATATTTTAAAAAAATAAAAATTTTAAAATAAGGGTACTGGGGAATTGAAAAAAAAAAGTGAGAGTAGCTGGGTGTGGTGACTCATGCCTTTAATCCCAGCACTTGGGAGGCAGAGGTAGGAGGATTGCTAGGAATTTGAGACCACCCTGAGACTACAGCCTGGGCTAGAGTGAGACCCTACCTTGAAAAAACAAACAACAACAACAACAAAAAAGCCAAGTGTGGTGGCGCACGCCTTTAATCCCAGCACTTGGGAGGCAGAGGTAGGAGGATTGCCATGAGTTCGAGGCCACCTTGAGACTACATAGTTAATTCCAGGTCAGCCTGGACCAGAGTGAAACCCTACCTCAAAAAAAAAAAAAAAAAAAAAAAAGGTTATCATATGGCTTATTCACAATATCCTAAATTTTTTTTGTTTTTTGTTTTTTTCTTTTTTTTCGAGATAGGGTCTCACTCTGGTCCAGGCTGACCTGGAATTAACTATGTAGTCTCAGGGTGGCCTAGAACTCATGGTGATCCTCCTACCTCTGCCTCCCGAGTACTGGGATTAAAGACGTGCACCACCACGCCCGGCTCACAATATCCTAAATTTTGATTAACCCTCCCCAACCCTTCTTCATTTTTTTTTTTTTTTTTTTTTTTGAGGTAGGGTCTCGCTCTAGCCCAGGCTGACCTGGATTTTGTAGTTTCAGGGTAGCCTTGAACTCGTGGTAATCCTCCCACCTCTGCCTCCCAAGTGCTATGATTAAAAGCATGTGCCATCACACCTGGCCCTGACCCTTCTTTTACTCAGTCTCTTCACCTGACCTCACTTAGGCCATTCCATCCGCAGTAATCTGTTCGTCTACTTACATATATACAATACCATCCCCTTAAGTCCACCTCTCTCCTCCCTCCCTTATACACCTTTTCTAGCTTTACTGGCCTCTGCTACTGATTTTTACTCCAACTCACACACAAGTCTAAACATTTGTAGCTAGGATCCACATATGAGAGAAAACATGTGACATTTGGCATTCTGGGCCTGAGTTACCTTTCCAGATCCGTCCATTTCTCTGCAAATTCATGATTTCATTTTTCTTTACCACTGAATAGAATTCCATTGTATAAATGTGCCACATCTTCATTATCTACTCATCAGTTGAGGGGCATCTAAGCTGGTTCCATTTCCTAGCTACTATGAATAGAGTGGCAATAAACATGGTTGTACAAGTATCTCTAAGGTAGTGAGAAGAGTCCTTGAGATAAATACCTAGAAGTGGTATAGCTGGGTCATATGGTAGATCTATTTTTAGCTGTCTCAGGAACCTCCATACTGATTTCCACAATGGCTGGACCAGATTACATTCCCATCAACAGTGTAGAAGGGTTCCTCTTTTTCCTCATCCTTGCCAACATTTATTGTTCTTTCCTTTCTTGATGATAGCCATTTTGACAGGAGTGAGATGGAATCTCAAAGTAGTTTTAAGTTGCATTTCCCTGATGGTGCTTTGGTTTTTTGAGACAGGGTTTTATGTAGTTCAGACTGACTTTGAACTTGCTATGTGGCTGAGAACGACCTTGAACTCCAGATCCAAGACAGGAGAAAGCTAGGTGTTTTTTGTTGTTGTTGTTGTTGTTTTGTTTTGTTTTTAGGCAGTTTCAGTTAGGGATTGAGGCTCAAAGAGAGCCATGAGATGTCACCCCACATGCCAACATAAAAATGGAACTGGTCCAGCTCCCCCTGCTGCCCAATCTAGCATGCTACCTAGACAGACAGCTCTGGATGGGCTGGCCCAGGGAGCCACCCTCTAAATTCACCAACACATCAGGTCTTCCCCTTGCCTATAAGGGCTCCTGTCTTCTTCCTGACGCTGATTCCACCCTTCTCAGCTCAACTCAGCTTAGTTCCTCTGCTCGGCTGCTGTTTGATTGGGCTACTAGGATACACTTGAGTCTAAGGACCCAGGTTCAATTCACCAATGTAAGCCAGATGTACATGGTGGTGCATGTGTCTGGGGTCCTTAGTCTGCAGTGGCTAGAGGCCCTGGCACACCCATTCTTTCTCTCTTTCTGTCTTTCTAATAATTAAATAAATAAAATATTAAGAAAAAATGTTTTAAAAAACTTTAGAAGTGCACCGTTCTGAGACATATGATGTAGAGACAAATGATTCAACAAACTTTAATATACCTGACAGTTGCTGGGCATGGGGGGCACATGTCTTTAATCCTAGTACTCAGAGGCAGAGGAAGGAGGATAGCTGTGAGTTTGAGACCAGTCTGGGACTACTGAGTGAGTTCCAGGTCAGCCTGGGCTAGAGTGAGATCCTACCTCGAAAAACCAAATAAATAAAATAAAACAAAACAAATAGGGAAATGCATACTTGCCTATATTTAACTTGTCTGTGCAGAATGACTTTTCCCAAAATTCTCAAGTAGCTGGTGATTGGGCGAGGACCCTGTCCCAATAAAGAGCTAATCTATGAGGAAAGATGGTGAAGGCTCTTTATAAAGTGGTGTTTATGAGAACCTACTTAGTAATTTACACATGAAGTGTTCCACTACATAACAATTAGGTTTTCTGTTCCACTCTTTGTTGTTGTTGTTGTTTTTCGGGGTAGGGTCTCACTTTAGCCCAGGCTGACCTGGAATTCACGTTATAGTCTCAGGCTGGCCTCCAACTCACAGCGATCCTCCTACCTCAGCCTCCTGAATGCCAAGATCAAAGTGTGCGCCACCACGCCCAGCACTTCTATTCTTACCAAATATCGAACTGGGTGGATCTACTGAATTAAGGCAGTGTTTGTGTTTTCATGTTAAGCTTGCTTGGGCCAGGTTATGCTACCCTAAAAATGCACTCACAACTCACATACAGAATGTAAACACACCCCGCACTGTAAACCTGCATTTCTTCAGTCCTCTTTCACAATTTCTTCATTAGCAAGGCACGTGTTGGTGGAAACTGACTCCTGGCGCACAAACGATAAGCAGGAGCATTGATTGTCATGATGCCATGATTATCCCAGAGATGTTTCACACTTTTTCCCATCAACACCTGCATTACATCCACCTGTTGCTTCAGGACATTTCAGGAGCTTCTCCTCCCCAGGCCCACTAGCAATTTCACCATACTGCATTCAGTATGGATGAGCAAATCCTTCCCAAGTTATAATTATACTGGGAAGAAGGAAAGAAAGAGGAGAATAATGAAAACGTTACTACATCACTCATTTATGAACTTTTCAGATTTCCATTGCTCCCTCCAATCCATTTCCTTTGTCTTTTGCTTCAAGATAATCAGATACTTACTTTTACTTGGCACCCATCATTTTGAATCACCACTTTCTAACAATTTGTATATCTCTCACTATTTGTGGATGCCCTGTGCTGTCTATATTTCTATAATTGCCATTTCCTTATATAGCTATTTGTCTCATGAGAAGCAAAATGGCAATACCAAAAACATCCCTCCTCATTCCAATGACCAATCAATAGAGGTTTCATTAAAAAAGCCTTGAGTGTCTTTGAGTCAATCCCAGTGGCAAGAAGTTAGTTTGCACACAAAATGAATGTATGACTTGGGAGATAAATATTAATAGCTATTCACACTTTCAAGATTGCAACCATACCAGGAGAGAGCGATTGGGAAACAAAGTTGGAATACTAGAGTAGAGTAGTGGAAAAATGCAAAGGTTGATTTAGCCATGCTTATGGGCAATGGCCAGGGGAGAAACCAGAGAGGCAGAGCTACAGGTGCAATTCAGCAGTCCACCTAGAGGAAATTAGTTGTATTTGCTTCTGTTTCCATAGCAATCAAAGTAACTTAGAAACAGGAAATAGGCCAGGTAGAGAAATAAAGAGAAGTACAAATCTCCCAGGTACAATATTCTTAATGGAACTTAAGAAAGAAAGAACTCACTCTGTCTTCCCCAGGCTGGCCTTGAACTCGTGGCAATTCCCCCAATTTAGCTTTGTGAGTGCTAGGATTAAAGCTGTGAGCCATCATGCCTCACTCCTCAGACAAGTAAGGGTGTTGCAGAAAAAAAATTAAATTAAAAATAGGGGCTGGAGAGATGACTTAGCAGTTAAGGCGCTTGCCTGCAAAGCACAAGGACCCAGGTTTGATTCCCCAGTACCCATGTAAACCAAATGCACAAGGTGGCACATTCATCTGGTGTTCGTTTGCAGTGGCTGGGGGCCCTGGTGCACCCATTTTCTCTCTCCCTATCTGCCTCTTTCTCTCTCTGTCTCTCTCTCTCTCTCTCTCAATAAATAAATAAATAAATAAAATATTTAAAGCATTAATTTTGAAAAGTGGCTTTATTTATTTATTTTATTTGGTTTTTCTTTTTTTTTAAGATTTATTTTATTTTATTTATTTGAGACAGAGAGAGGGAGGAGAGAGAGAGAGAGAGTGAGTGAGAATGGGTGCGCCAGGGCCTCTAGCCACTACAAACTCCAAACGCATGCACCACCATGTACATCTGGGCTTATGTGGGACCTGAAGAATTGAACCAGGGTCCTTAGGCTTCAGAGGCATACACCTTAATCTCTCCAGCCCTTATTTTGGTTTTTCGAGGTAGGGTTTCACTCTGGCCCAGGCTGACCTGGAATACACTATGTAGTCTCAGGGTGGCCTTGAACTCATGGTGATCCTCCTACCTCTGCCTCCCAAGTGCCGGGATTAAAGGCATGAGCCACCACACCCGGCTTTATTTATTTATTTATTTATTTATTTATTTATTTATTTATTTATTTTGGGGGGATTTAAACCACAAATTTATTGTTAAACAAAGGGGGTTATTACAAAAACGTCACAAGGTATTCATTACATAGGTTGCATAGGCTGGGCTGACGTAAGAAACATTCTATGCTATGTAATCACAAAGGTTTTTAGAAACAGAGAGGTACAGGAAGTTCATGGTAGTTGCACAGAGGGGTATTCTCATTCCTTAGATAATAGAAAACACTGGGAACTTCCCCTTTATCTGTCAGGAAGATCAACTTGGGTGGTGGCCTCCATTATGTGTGCCTAGAGGCAAGGGCTGCACAGGAGAATGGTTAACCAGGTCTATTGTATCCTTTTACATTCCATTTTCCAGAACTCACAGTGATGATCCTATCTCTGCCTCCCTGTGCTGCCATTAATGGCATGCACCACCACGCCTGTTTTTTTTTTTTTTTTAAGATTTAAAAAAATTTTTCTTTATTTATTAATGGCCTGAAGAATTGAACCAGGGTCCTTAGGCTTCAGAGGCATACACCTTAATCTCTCCAGCCCTTATTTTGGTTTTTTCAGGTAGGTTTCACTCTGGCCCAGGCTGACCTGGAATACACTATGTAGTCTCAGGGTGGCCTTGAACTCATGGTGATCCTCCTACCTCTGCCTCCCGAGTGCCGGGATTAAAGGCATGAGCCACCACACCCGGCTTTATTTATTTATTTATTTATTTATTTATTTATTTATTTATTTATTTATTTTGGGGGGATTTAAACCACAAATTTATTGTTAAACAAAGGGGGTTATTACAAAAAACGTCACAAGGTATTCATTACATAGGTTGCATAGGCTGGGCTGACGTAAGAAACATTCTATGCTATGTAATCACAAAGGTTTTTAGAAACAGAGAGGTACAGGAAGTTCATGGTAGTTGCACAGAGGGGTATTCTCATTCCTTAGATAATAGAAAACACTGGGAACTTCCCCTTTATCTGTCAGGAAGATCAACTTGGGTGGTGGCCTCCATTATGTGTGCCTAGAGGCAAGGGCTGCACAGGAGAATGGTTAACCAGGTCTATTGTATCCTTTTACATTCCATTTTCCAGAACTCACAGTGATGATCCTATCTCTGCCTCCCTGTGCTGCCATTAATGGCATGCACCACCACGCCTGTTTTTTTTTTTTTTTTAA
The DNA here is from genome assembly GCA_036365145.1 of Orientallactaga sibirica. Taxonomy (NCBI): domain Eukaryota; kingdom Metazoa; phylum Chordata; class Mammalia; order Rodentia; family Dipodidae; genus Orientallactaga; species Orientallactaga sibirica. The sequence continues at coordinate 18,395,273 of JAEOAD010000021.1, read as the reverse complement.
GATTTAAAAAATTTTTCTTTATTTATTAGAGACAGAGAGAGGGAGAGTAAGAATGGGTGCGCCAAGGCCTCTAGCCACTGCAAATGAACTCCAGAAGGGTACGCCCCTAGTGCATCTGGCTTACATGGGACCTGGAGAATCGAACTGGGATCCTTGGGCTTCACAGGCATGTGCCTTAACTGCTAAGCTATTGCTCCAACCCTGGTTGGTTTTTTTTTGTTGTTGTTGTTAATTTTTTGTGGGGTCTTTTTGGTTCGGGAGGAGCAGATGCAAGCCGACGCCCATTCCATCTACATGGGCAACGTGGACTACGGCGCCCTGGCACAGGAGCTGGAAGCTCACTTTCAGGCCTGTGGCTCTGTCAACTGTGTCACCATCCTCTGTGGCAGGTTTAGTGGCCATCCCAAAGGGCTTGCATACATGGAGTTATCGGAGGAAGAGTCGGTGAGTACTACTACTAGGAGGATTGCTGTGAGTTCAAGGCTAGCCTGGAACTTGAGACCCTACCTTGAAAAACAAACAAAAAGTATAGAAACAGATCTAAGTTAAAATAAAAATTTCAGCTCTTTCACAGGAGGCCTACTCACCATCGCTGGTGCCTCTGCCATGTCTCTAGTGACCTCGGAAAAGTTCCAGTACATTTTGCGAGAACTCAACATCAATATTGAAGGGCAGGACTAGAAATATGGCTTAGTGGTTAAGGTGTTTGCCTGCAGCCAAAGGACCTTGGCTCAGTCCCCAGGACCCACATTAGCCAGATGCACAAGGTGGCACATATGTCTGGAGTTTGTTTGCAGTGGCTGGAGGCCCTGGAGAGCCCATTCTGTGTGTGTGTGTGTGTGTGTGTGTGTGTGTGTGTGTGTGTGTGTGTGTGCCTCTTTCCCTCTCTTGCTCTCTTAAAACAAATAAATAAATAAACTTTATTAAAAAAATTGAAGGGCAGCAGAAGATAGTCTTTGCCATCACTGCCATTAAGGGCGTGGGACGAAGGTTTCTTCATGCGGTGTTGAGGAAAGCAGACACTGACCTCACCAAGAGGGCTGGAGAACTCACAAAAGATGAGGTGGAACATGTGATCACCATTATGCAGAATCCACACCAGCACAAGATGCCAGGCTGGTTTGGTTTTTGTAATGAGAGAGAAAAGGGGGGAGGAGGGAGGAAGGAAGGAAGGAAGGAGAAAGGGAGAGAGAATTGGCCCACTAGGGCCTTGGCCACTGCAAACGAACTCCAGATGCATGTGCCACCTGTGCGCATGCGTCACTTTGTGCATCTGGCTTACGTGGGTCCTGGGGAGTCGGACCTAGGTCCTTAGGCTTCACAGGCAAGCATCTTAACCGCTAAACCATCTCTCCAGCACCGCCCCCCTTTTTTCCAAACTGGTTCTTGAATAGACAGAAGGATGTGAAGGATGGAAAGTATAGGCAGGTTCTGGCCAATGGTCTGGACAACAAGCTCCCTTCTTCATCTTTATTTCCTTCTTGTTGGGACTTCCATTGCAAAGTTTTTCATCTAGACCAGTGAAAAACAAGTCTCAACCATGTCACTGCTGACATGCTAATATTAATGCAGCCTTATCGACTTAAGCTCCCAACAAAAGGTTACATGTTTTCACTTGGCCAGCACCCTTTCTGAGTCTTCATCCTTCTCACTGCCATTGGGTTCATCTCATGCAAACTCTTTCATGGTCCTCCATGTGCATAGAATAAGGGCCCACACTTGTTTTCTTTGAGATAAGAGCACCTCATGTTGCCTAGGCTGTTCTTGAACTTGCAGGCTTAAATATTTCTCCTGTACCTGCCTGCAGAGCAGCTGGGACTACAGATTCCCAACACTGTAGTTGACAGGGGCTATGCTATTTATATGCATTTGGGACTCTCTTCAGTCTATCTCTATAGTCTTGTTTTCTATTATATTCATACCTGTCTTCTCTATTAGTCCTCAGGGTAGGTTGAAAGCCACCACATCCATGAGGTCTTATAATTAGTTGCTGACATGTCTGTTTCTTTATAGAATGGAAGTACCCTGGTGGCAGTGGATTATATGATAGAATTTTATTTATTTATTTATTTATTTATTTATTTATTTATTTATTTATTTTGGTTTTTCTAGGTAGGGTCTCACTCTAGCTCAGGCTGACCTGGAATTCACTATGTAGTCTCAGGGTGGCCTCAAGCTCATGGCAATCCTCCTACGTGTGCCTCCCGAGTGCTGGGATTAAAGGCATGTACCACCATGGCTGGCATGTGATAGAATTTTAAATATATTACTCTTACATCCTTTCCCTACCATTCATTTACTGATTGATTCGTTCATTTAATCAATATTTATTAAAGGGAAAGATTTGTATGACCTAAAGAGAAACCAGAGTATAACCACACATATTGATTGCTATTTTATGCCAGACAAGTGTGACTGAGTAAGTTTACTGTCATAATAATAATGACAGTACTTTCAAAAAAGAGAGCCAGGTGTAGTGCTGCACGCTTTTCATCCCAGCACTTGGGAGGCAGAGGTAGGAGGATCACCATGAGTTGGAGGCCAGTCTGGGACTATTAAGTGAATTCCAGGTCAGCCTGGGCTACAGAGGGAGACCCTATCTTGGAAAAAAATAAAAAAGAATAGACCAGGCATAATGGCACATGCTTATAGCTATATACAACGTGCTTATAATGCCAGCATTTGGGGACCAAAGTAGAAGAATCATCTGACCTATGTAACGAGACCCTGGAGAGGGAGACAGACAAGGGCAGAGACAGAATGACAAAATATGTGATATGTATTGAACACTTAGGATATATCATTTGCTGTGAGAAACATTTCTCATTTTTTAAAAATTAGGAGACTTCCTTGCTGGGCGTGGTGGCACATGCCTTTAATCCCAGCATTTGGGAGCCAGAGGTAAGAGGTTTGATATGAGTTCAAGGACACCCTGAGACTACAGAGTGAATTCCAGGTCAGCCTGGACTAGAGTGAGACCCTACCTGGAAACCACCCCCCACCAGCCAAAAAGAAGTGTAGCAATCCTGCCTCAGCCTCCCTATTGACATGTGGTGCCATTATCTCTATCTTAACTTTATTTTATTTATTCATTTGAGAGAGACGGGGGGGGGCAGATATAGAGAGGGAGAAAGTTGGTCATGCCAGGGCCTCCTGCCATTGCAAACAAACTTCAGATACACATGCTACCTTGTGCATCTGGCTTATATGAGTACTGTCGAACTTAACCTGGGTCCTTAAGTTTCGCAGGCAAACACTTTAACCAGTAAGCCATCTCTCCAGCCCTTATTTTAACTTTAAATGTCATAGATTAGTGTTGATGTTTTGGATAAATACCCTCACACAGTGTATCTCGTCTGTGTCTGGTTTCCTTGTCTCAACATTACATTGGTGAGATTCACACTGCTGTTGCACAAAGTTGTCTGCTCATTCCTGGCCAGGGTAGTATTTCACTGGAGGGAGACATCTTACTTTGATTGTATATAGACATGGAGGCTGTTTTCCATATCTGGTTATGCAAATAGTACTGGTATTAGCATTCTAGTACAGAATTTGGAGGAACAAGCATACACAGAAATTATAGACTAGGTGTAGTCCTAAGAATGACATTGCTGAGCTGTATGGGTATATGTGATTTGATCAGTCTTAGTAAATCTATCAAATAATTTTCTAACATATTAGCATTGTTTTACACTGCTTTCAGAATGTTCTGTTGGTCTCCCTTATATTTAGTAAAATATTTCTTAAATTTTGAAGATTCCCACCTGTTTCATCTATAGACAAAAGTTTAAAAGTCTATGCTCAGGCCAGAGTGTTAGAGAGGAACAGCAAAGACACAAGAAATGCAAAGGAGGGGAAACTGAGGCAGATTGGTGGCCTTATGAAGTATGGCTGGCTCTTGTGCAGTTATTACTCCTGTGTCACAAATTCAGTGATTGATCCAGGCCCTTCTCCTGAGTCTACCCCAAATACCATGAGACAGTGCAAGCTCTCTTGGGACTGTGCCTGAAGGACGTCAACTGGACCAGTCTACTCCCTCAGATGGTCAGTCTGGAATCACCAACTATAGATCATAACCATAAAGCACAGGCATACAGAGAGAATATGTAGCTGGGCACTGTGGTACTTGCTGTAATCCCAGCACTTGGGAGGCTGAGGCAGGAGAGTGGCAGGTTTGAGGACAGCATGACCTCTATATATATAGCCAGAAAGATAGGGCTAACACTTACTTAATGATTCAGTTTGAACAAGTGGCTCATTTAAATGGAGTATCATATTTAAGCCTCTCAAAAGCCCCATGGGACGTTATGATCTTTATTTCACAGACAAGGCAGTTTAGAGAAGTGACGCGAGTTGACCAAGGTCACAACCAGTAATTGGTAAAGCCTAGATCGAAACTTAGGTCTGTCTAAATCAAGAGCCTGAGATTTTAGTCATTTTGTCTGCATAGATAATTTAAAATTTAAATTTTCTTTGACTCTTCAGGACCTACAGTGTTTTTCATCTGATTTCAATTAAATGAAACACATTTGGTGCCTAATGAGTGCTAAAGATATTTGTGTGACTGATACTAATATTAATGTACCTTTCTAAACATTTCTTCAGCTCATCTAGTTAAGAGACAGCTGGGTTTTTTTTTTTTTTTTTTTTTTTTTTTTTTTTGTTTGTTTGTTTTTGAGGTAGGGTTTTGCACTAGCCCAGGCTGACCTGGAATTCACTATGTAGTCTCAGGGTGGCCTCAAATTCATGGCAATCCTCCTACCTCTGCCTCCCAAATGCTGGGATTAAAGGCGTGCGCCACCACGCCCAGCTTGGATGAATTTTTAAAAAACATTTTAAGGCAGGGCATGGTAGCGCATGCCTTTAATCCCAGCACTGGAGAGGCAGAGGTAGAAGGATAGCAGTGAATTCGAGGCCACTCTGAGACTACATAGTGAATTCCAGGTCAGCCTGAGCTAGTGAAACCCTACCTCGAAAAACCAGAAAAAAATTTTTTTTTAAATATTTTATTTATTTATTTGAGCAAGAGAAAGAGGCAGAGAGAGATACAGAATGGGCATGCCAGGGCCTCTACTCATTGCAAACACAGTCCAGATGTATGCGCCACTCTGTGCAACTGGCTTACGTAGGTACTGGGGAATTGAACCTTGGTCCTCAGGCTTGGCAGACAAGCACCTTATCTGCTAAGCCATCTCTCTAGCTCTGAATTTTTTCCCCTAATGATAAAATGGAGAAACTTGATCGAGTAAATCCTAGTCAGGGTTAGGAAGGATTTTCCAGAAAGTGGAGATGAACAGAGTTAGGGAGGAGAGAGGAAAATGACTTAGCATGGGAAAGGCAAGGAAGGTCCATCAAGAGGGAAACCTGAAAATTCCCTCAGAGCTTTCTGTGAACTGTTTCACTGAAGGCTATCCAGTTCTTGACGGCCAAAGAAAGCAGAATGAACTTGAGGCTCATTGGCTGATCTGGCATGTCTGGCCTACAGAATACATAAACACGCTGATGACGGATGACGTGGCTGGTCACCTCGGGCACAATCCTGCTCTCTAGGTTGAGCGATCCAGCTTCCTGGCAGGCTGTTGTAACCCTAGGCTGGGAGAAGGAGGGGCTGAGCCTCAGGTGACGTGGCAATACTGTGGCAGGAGGAAAAGCAACACCAAGACTGCTGTCCTGCAGTCCTGTGGCAGGCAAAGGGAGTGCAGGAATGCTGGGGAAGAGGAGAGAGGAAGAGAATGAATGAGTAACAATGGTTACAGAGCTCTAGGCAGAAAGAAAATGCTCCAGAATTCTACTTCCTGGCCCAACACCCAGCACAGCCGTGCCTGAACTGTCCAGTTACCTGGACAGTTTCTACTCTATTACATCCAGCTCATGGCCAGAGTTCAGTTTCCTTTCTCCACTCCATTTCAGAGGGTGCACGGTGGCTCTGCTCATGATTCAGACTGAAATAGAGGCCTGCTTTGCATGCCAGTTCAGCCTGCATTTCAGTTCCTGTTTCTTTGAAAAGGATCTGTTAGGGAAGCAGTATGAAATGTTAGGTTCCGGTCTGGTATTCCCCCCTTACCTTCAGCTCATAGCATGACTTCTGTGGGATTCCCGTCCATGTGCGGAATCCCACTCTACATGCTAACAGACCTTTCTGGTTCAGAAGTATCTAGAGGTTGTAAGGACGTTATGGTCTGTGAAATTGTACTTTTTTTTTACTTGACATCATCTTCTATGATCTGCTTGGAATCTAAATTAGTTAAGCCATCCCATTCTCACTTAGGACATGCCTATTAAAGAAGAAAACTATCAAGGCACTGTCAGTTTCACTCTGAAGACGCCTGTGTAGATTTTCTCAGTTGTCTGTTCTTGAGCTGGCCAGTCCTTGTTGATATATCAACAATACCTGTCTGAAGATATTTTAAATACAGACTTCCAGCTGGTGAGGTGGCGCACGCCTTTAATCCCAGCACTCAGGAGGCAGAGGGAGGAGGATCACAGTGAGTTTGAGGCCAGTTTGAGACTACATAGTGAGTTCCAAGTCAACCTGGGCCAGAGTGAGACCCTACCTCGAAAAAAAAAAAAGTGCTTTGCCCACTTAGCTATAGTCCTTAGTTGTAGTGGTCATTTTTTCCTATCTATTAGAGCTGGTCAGAGCAGGCTAATAATGTCCATTTTAGAAATGGATAGTTTTACTCTGGCCCTATTTATTCAATCTTCCACATTCCAAACAGCCTCTTTCCAGTTACCTATTCATTCTTGTTGGTTTGTTTGTAGGGTCTCACTCTAGCTCAGAATTCACTCTGTATTCTCAGGGTGGCCTTGAACTCACTGCGATCCTCCTACCTCTGCCTCCCAAATGCTGGAATTAAAGGTGTGTGCCACCATACCCAGCTCCTATTCGTTCTTAACTACCTACTCTGTCCACATAGCCAATTTCCATATCATCTGAGCCACAAACTCATACAGGCTAAAAGTTGGGAGTGAGAGACACTATAGGATCCAAAGTAATTAGTCTGAATTGATCAAAGACCTAACTAAAAAGTAAATGAACTTGGGCTGGAGAGATGGCTTAGCAGTCAAGGCATTTGCCTGTGAAGCCAAAGGATACTGGTTCAATTCTCCAGGACCCAGTAAGCCAGATGCACAAGGGGCACATGCATCTGGAGTTCATTTGCAGCAGCTGGAGGCCCTGGTGTGCACATTCTCTCTCTGTCTGCCTCTCTTCTATCTCTCTCTACTTGCAAATAAATAAATAAATAAATTTAAAAAATTTTTTTTAAAAAGTAAATGAACTTGAAAATTCACAAAAGAGGAAATATGTTGGGCTAAAAAGACACGTGGGAAAATGTTCAACTTCACTAATAACAAAAGAAATGCAAATTAAAAAACCCAGGTACCATTTTCATCTATAAAACTTGCAAAAGTTTAAAAAAGAAAGGTCAGGTGTGGTAGCACATGCCTTTAATTCCAGCACTTGAGAGGCAGAGGTAGGAGAATTTCTATGAGTTCAAGGCCACCCTGAAATTACATAGTGAATTCCAAGTCAGCCTGGGATAGAGTAAGACCATATCTCAAAAAGCCAAAAAAAAAAGAAGAAGAAGAAGGAGGAGGAGGAGGAGGAGGAGGAGGAGGAGGAGGAGGAGGAGGAGGAGGAGGAGAAGAAGAAGAAGAAGAAGAAGAAGAAGAAGAAGAAGAAGAAGAAGAAGAAGAAGAAGGAGAGAGAAAGAAAGAAAGAAAGAAAGAAAGAGAGAGAGAGAGAGAGAGAGAGAGAAAGAAAGAAAGAAAGAAAGAAAGAAAGAAAGAAAGAAAGAAAGAATATGGATGGGCTGGAGGGATGGCTTAGTGGTTGTTTGCCTGCAAAGCCAAAGGACCCAGGTTCGATTCCCCAGGACCCACGTTAGCAAAATGCACAAGGGGGCAACATGTCTGGAATTCATTTGCAGTGACTAGAGGCCTTGGCATGCCCATTCTCTCCCTCTCTCTCTCTCTCTCTCTCTCTCCCTCTTACTCTGTCAAATAAATAAATAAATTAATTAATTAATTAATTAATTTTGGTTTTTCTAGGTACGGTTTCACTCTGATCCAGGCTGACCTGGAATTAACTATGTAGTCTCAGGGTGGCCTCAAACTCATGGCAATCCTACCTCTGCCTCCCAAGTGCTGGGATTAAAGGTATGTGCCACCACGCCTGGCAATAAATAAAAATAAAATATTTTTTTTTTAAAAAGAAAGGATATATTCACTAAAGGTAAGGATGCAGTATGGTGGCTACCCCAACCCTCCCCTCCACCCCACCCCACCTCCTCTAATGGGGAAAACCACTTGGAGATGTATACCAATAATACACCCTTTCAGTTGTCTTCAGAAAAGTATCCAGGGGCTGGAGAAGTGGCTCAGTAGATAAAGTGGTTGCTGCATAAGCATGAGTTTGGATTCCCCAGAAAACGCACAAAATGCCAGTTGTTACTGGGAATGGTAGTGTACACCTTTAAGAGAGGCTGAGGTAGAAGGATCCCTGTGAGTTCAAGGCCGGTCTGGACTATAGAAGGAGTCCTGGTCAGCCAGGCTAGAGTGAGACCCTGCTTCAAAACAACAACAAAGCCGGGTGTGGTGGTGCACGCCTTTAATCCCAGCACTCGGGAGGCAGAGAGGTAGGAGGATCACTGAGAGTTCGAGGCCACCCTGAGACTACATAGTTAATTCTAGGTCAGCCTGGACCAGAGTGAAACCCTACCTTGCAAAACCAAAAAAAAAAAAAAAAAAAAAAAAAAAAAAAAAACACTCGGGAGGCAGAGGTAGGAGGATTGCCTAGATTTCGAGGCCACCTTGAGATTACATAGTTAATTCCAGGTCAGCCTGGACCAGAGTGAGACCCTACCTCGGAAAACCAAAAAAAAAAAAAAACGAAGAAGAAGTTCAAATGGATCAAAGAGATATTATACTAAGTGAGGTAACCCAGGTCCAAAAAATCAAATGCCACATGTTGTCTCTCATATGTGGATCCTAGCTACAAATGTTTAGATTTGTATGAGTCAGAATAAAAGCCACTAGTAAACGCCAGAAAGCTAGAAAGGGGCTATAAAGAAAGGGGAAAGGGGGAGGACTTAAGGGGAGGGTATTGTACATATATAAGTAGATGAACAGATTACAGGGGTGCAATGGCCTAAGTAAGGTCAGGGGAAGGAGTTGAATAAAAATGTTTATACCCATGTATTAATGCTACTCTCACTTGTAGTTAGAGAAGCTTCAAAAAAAAAAAAAAAAAAGCCAGTTTCTGTAGCATCTATAATCACAGCATGCCTATGGTGAGAAGGGGAGAAGGGGGGGTGGAGACAGAAAAATCCACCTGGTTCAGGAACCAGCTAGTTGGATGAATGAAGCAGGGACTGACAAGAAACAGCTGCCTGTTTAAATAAGAGTACTTTTTTTTTTTTTTTTTTTTTTGACACAGGGACTCACGTAGCCCTACCTGACCTCCAAATTGAGTTGTAGCTGAAAATGACCTTGAATTTCTGATCCTCCTGACCCCATTTCCCTAAGTGTTGGGACTATAGGCTACAAAGTAAGGTCAAGGTCAATCTGGGCAACTTAGTGAAAACTGGTCTCAAAACAAAAATTGTAGGGCTAGAGAGATGGCTTAGTGGTTAAGGCACTTGCCTGCAAAGACAAAGGACACAGGTTTGATTCCCCAGGACTCATGTAAGCCAGATGCACAAGGTGACATATGCACTCAAAGTCACACATGCACCCAAGGTGGCACATAGATCTGGAGTTCCATTGCAATAGCTAGAGGACCTGTGGCACCAATTCTCTCTCACTCTCGTTCTCTCTCTCATAAATAAATAAATAAATAAATAAATAAATAAATAAATAAATAAATAAATAATAAATGTTTAGGTGTGATGGTGCACACCTTTGATTCCAACACTTGGGAGGTAGAGGTAGGCGGATCGCCATGAGTTAAAGGCCACCCTGAGACTACATAGTGAATTCCAGATCAGCTTGGGCTAGAGCAACGCCCTACCTCAAAAAAGCAAATAAATAAATAAAATAATAATGCTGGGCATGGTGGTACATGCCTTTAATTCCAGCACTTGGGAGACTGAGGTAGGAGGATTGTTGTGATTTCAAGGCCAGCCTAAGACTACAGAGTGAATTCCAGGTCAGTATGGGCTAGAGTGAGACCCTACCTCAAAAAAAAAAAAAAAAAAAAAAAAAAAAAAAAAAAAAAAAAGCCGGGCGTGGTGGCGCATGCCTTTAATCCCAGCACTCGGGAGGCAGAGGTAGGAGGATCACCATGAGTTCAAGGCCACCCTGAGACTACATAGTGAATTCCAGGTCAGCCTGGGCTAGAGCGAGACTCTACCTCGAAAAACCAAAAAAAAAAAAAAAAAAAAATAATATATAAATGGCTAGCTATAGAAACCAAGATTGGGTGGTACTGGCATGTGGATTAATATACAGATCCATGGAACAGATCAGGACGTCTAGAAATAAACTGTTACTTTATGGTCATTGATTTTAAACAGGGTTCCAAGACAATTCAATGTGGAAAGAACTGTCTTTTCAATAAATAGTTCTGGGGCAAATGGATACTCATCTGCAAAAAAAATGAAGCTGGAAACTTCCCTACTTCAGGTACAAAAATTAACTGGAATACTCTTTTTTGAAAATATTTTTCTTTTTTTTAAGATTTATTTTTATTTTATTTGTTTATGAGAGAGAGAGAGAATGGGCACACCAGGGCCTCTAGCCACTGCAAACAAACTCCAGATGCATGTGCCACCTTGTATATCTGGCTTACGTGGGACCTGAAAAATCGAATCTGTATCCTTAGGCTTCACAGGCAAGTGCCTTAACTCACTAAGCCATCTCCAGCCCTGAAAATAGTTTTAAGGCTGGAGAGATGCCTTCCTTGCCTGTGAGAATCCACGATTCCCAAATCCAGCCAGCTGCACAAGGTGGCCCATGTGTCTGGACTTCATTTGCAGTGTCTAGAGGCCTTGGTGTGGCCATTCTCTCTCTCTCTCTGTATGTAATAAATAAATAAATAATACATTTAAAAAAAAAGGAAATTTAAAAATATTTTATTTATGTATTTATTTGTGCAAAAAGGAGGCAGAGCAGAGAGAGAGAGAGAGAGAATGGGCAGGTCAGGGCCTCTAGCTGCTGCAAACGAACTCCAGACACATGTGTTACGCTTATGTGGGTCCTGGGGAATTGAACCTGGGTCCTTTGGCTTTGCAGGCAAGCACCTTAACTGCTAAGCTATCCCTCCAGCCCTCCCCAGTTTCCCTGAGGTTTTATTTTTTCTCCCCAGCCTTTTTTTTTTGACAACTTCCTTAATTGTAGACAATATCCCATGGTAATTTCCTCCCTCCCCCACTTTCCCCTTTGAAACTCCACTCTCCATAATATCCCCTCCCTCTCAATCAGTCTCTTTTTTTTTAAATTATGATGGTTTTGTGTAGGTAGTTTCAGGCACTGCGAGGTTATGGATATCCAGGCCATTTTGTGTCTGGAGGAGCATGTTGTAAGGAGTCCTACTCTTCCTTTGGCTCTTACATTCTTTCTGCCCCCCTTCCAAAATGGACCCTGAGCCTTGGAAGGTGTGTTAGAGATGTTTCAATGCTGGACACTCCTCGATCCCTTCTTCTCAGCACCATGGTGCCTTCTGAGTCATCCCAAGGTCACCACCATCTGAAAAGAGAAGCTTCTCTAACCAAAAGTGAAAGTAGGATTAATATATGGGTATGGACATTAAGAGAAGTGCTTACTGGGCAGTTTGGTATCATAGTATATACATTTATCATGACACCAGCAGACATTACACCCCCAGGGCTCATTACTACCCCTGTTGTAGGTTTTCAGTATCAGGGATGTATTCCCTCCCATGGAGTGGGCTTCCAGTCCAATTAGAGAGTGGTTGGTTTCCCCCATAACAGACATGCCCCTATTGTACCCATTGGCTCATCTGGCCTGGCTGGCCAAATTTAAGGCTTGCAGTGTCCACTGTTGAGTGTCTTCACTGGTGATTTTTCTCTCTCCCATTGAACTGCATGCAGTGTAGCTTTTTCCAGCTTTTTTTTTCCAGCTGGTCCACATGGAGGAGGCTTTCAGCTTGGCTCCAGCAGGATTTCTCAGTGACCTTGCAGCCCAAGTATATGGAGTCTTCAGCAATAGGGTCTTACCATCTATTCCTGGTGGAAAACCAAGGGCCTCGGCAATGGCCTGTAATGTTTTGGGGGTATCTGTTACCTCCCTGGCCAACAACTCACTAGAAGGTATCCCATCTTTAGCACTGAAAATTTTCTAGTAACAATCTATTGCTTCTGAGTGTTCCATTGTCCAGAAAAGTATGTTTCCATGTAATTTATTTATATCCTCTTGGATTTTGATTAGCCCTCTCTCAACCTTTCCTTTACTCAATCTCTTCCCCTGACCTCATTTAGGCCTTTTCACCCCCATTAATCTGTTCTACTTACATATATACAATACCATCCTATTAAGTCTCTCCCTCCCTCCCTTTCTATTCCCTTTCTAGTTTACTGGCTTCTGCTACTGAGTTTTTGTTTTGTTTTGTTTTGTTTTGTTGTTTTTGTTTTTGTTTTTTGAGGTAGGGTCTCAGTCTGGTCCAGGCTGACCTGGAATTAACTATGCAGTCTCAGGGTGGCCTTGAATTCATGGCAATCCTCCTACCTCTGCATCCCAAGTGCTGGGATTAAAGGCATGCGCCATCACGCCCAACTCTTAAGACTTTTAAAAAATATTTTATTTTTATTTATTTATTTGAGAGAGGAAAGAGACAGAGAGAGAGAGAGAGAATGTGCCAGGGCTTCCAGCCACAGCAAACAAACTCCAGACACATGCACCACCTTGTATATCTGGTTTACGTGGATACTGGGGAATCGAACTGAGGTCCTTTGGCTTTGCAGGTAAGTGCCTTAACCGCTAAGTCATCTCTCCAGCCCCTTAAGATATTTATTTATTTATTTATTTATTTATTTATTTATTTATTTATTTGAGACAGAGAGAAAGAGAGTGAGAATGGGTGTTCCAGGGCCTCTAGCCACTGCAAATGAACTCCAGACACATGCACCACCATGTGCATCTGGCTTACGTGAGACCTGGAGAATCGAACCTAGGTCCTTAGGCTTCGCGGGTGTGTGCCTTAACCACTAAGCCATCTCTTCAGCCCTGTTTTTTGTTTTTCAAGGTAGGGTCTCACTCTAACCTAGGCTGACCTGGAATTCACTATGTAGTATCAAGGTGTCCTGGAACTCACAATGATCCTCCTACTTCTGCTTCCCAAGTGCTGGGATCAAAGGCATGTCTAGCATGCAAGCCTAATCAAGTACTTCTAAGGGCACAGAAAGAATTTGTAGGCAGAGTCACCATATACCCCTATCTGTAAGAAATTCTGGAGACTTTGGAGAGAGGAGAAACAAATTATAGACACAGGCATATATACAGATTCATTGAAAATGTGAGGGACCACATGAAAGTGAAAGGAGTCTTTCCAGCACCCTTAGCAAAATGAAGCCTGTTTCTAGGAATGTGAATGAATGTGAATGTGAAAGAAAGTGGGTAAGGTAGGGACCTCATCTGCTCATGCACTACTGCATTCTCAGAGAATGGGACAATGCTTAGAACTTGTCATAAACCCTCGAGTGTAGCTTACCGTTGAGTTCTAACACCTCCAAGATTGGCCATGGTAAGAGCTTTGCAGTAAATTCGGAGAGGGCTATGCAGTAAATTGTGGACAAAAACTGTTAACAAAAGTTTTTTTTTTTTTTTTTTTTTTTTTTTTTAGTATTTTTGTTATTATGGTAAAATTTGTTTTTTTGTTTTTGTTTTTGTTTTTCTAGCTCAGGCTGACCTGGAATACACTATGTAGTCTCAGGGTGGCCTCAAACTCATGATGATCCTCCTACTTCTGCCTCCTGAGTGCTGGGATTAAAGGCATGCACCACGACACCCAGTTTCATTTGTGCTTTTTTTTTTTTTTTTGTTTTGCGAGGTAGGGTCTCACTCTGGTCCAGGCTGACCTGGAATTCACTATGTAGTCTCAGGGTGGCCTTGAACTCTCGGCAATCCTCCTACCTCTGCCTCCCGAGTGCTGGGATTAAAGGCATGCGCCACCACGCCCGGCTTTCATTTGTGCTTTTTTTAAAAAAATATTTTTTTAATTTAATTTTTTTTATTTATTTGAGAGAGAGCAAGAGAGAAAGAAACAGAGAGAGAGAGGGGAAGAAAATGGGTGCGTAAGGGGCTCCAGCCACTGCAAATGAACTCCAGACGCATGCATCACCTTGTACATCTGACTTACGTGGATCCTAGGGAATTGATCTGAAGTCCTTTGGTTTGCAGGCAAATGCCTTAACCATTATGCCATCTCTCCAGTCCTCATTTTTGCCTTTTTTTTTTTTTTTTTTTTTTTTTTCAAGGTAGGGTCTCACTCTAGTTCAGGCTGACCTGTAGTTCACTCTGTATTTTCAGGGTGGCCTGGAACACAAGGCAATCCTCCTACCTCTGCCTCCCAAATGCTGGGATTAAAGGTGTGTGCCACCACGCCCAGCTTTTTTGGTTTTGCTTTGGTTTTTGGTTTTTTTTTTTTTTTTTTGGTGGTAGTGTCTCACTCTAGCTCTGGCTGACCTGGAATTCACTATGTAGTCTCAAGGTGGCCTCAAACTCATGGCAGTCTGCCTACCTTTGCCTCCCAAGTGCTGGGATTAAAGGCATGTGCCACCACGCCCAGCTTCCCATTTTTGCTTTTTAAGGAATGTGTCTATTTCACTTAAGTTGTCAATTTTTGTTAATATATAAAGGCTATAAAGGCTTTTATACTCATTCTCTCTGTGGGCATCTTTCTGTATCTCTTAGATAACTAATAAATAAAATATATTTTTTTTAAATAAAAGGAGCTGGTAGAGTGAGACCCTACCTTGAGAAACCAAAAAAAAAAAAAAAAAAAAAAAAAAAAACTTTTTCCTTCCTTTCATTCCCCAGCTGGAGAGATGGGTCAGTGGTTAAAGGTGCTTGTTTGGTTTGTTTGCAGGACCTAACAGCCCAAGTTCAGCCAACCATGACACCAAGTTTTGGGGCTGAGTTTAACCAACCACAATACCAGGATCAGATTTAACTTTCAGGAAAAGGGAACTCCCTTCCAGGGAGGAGCTCAGGTTGCTCATGATAAAACAGTTCTAAGGGAACTCCAAGAGATAAGAAGTCAGATCACTCTTTCATCTTTAGCAAAGTGGAGACTACAAGAGCAGGCTCCAAGGTATTCCAGACTTTACTTTCAGGGTCCAGTCACCCTAACTGCCTCAACCCCTCCTCTGAAGAAGTAACCCCTACCTGCAATTAAGGAATTAGAGGGGAGAGTGATCTGGTTTCTTTCTTTCTTTCTTTCTTTCTTTCTTTCTTTCTTTCTTTCTTTCTTTCTTTTTTTTCCGAGGTAGGGCTTACTCTAGCTCAGGCTGACCTGAAATTCACTATGTAGTCTCAGGGTGGCCTCGAACTCACAGCGATCCTCCTACCTCTGCCTCCCCCGCCAGTGCTGGGATTAAAGGTGTGGCCCCTTCTGACTCCCAGGCAGAACATAATTTTTCCTCAAAGAAACATGCAACCTCCAAGTCGGTTCTCGAGTGAGAGGTAGTCGCTGCCACCACGCCCAGCTTGATCTGGTTTCTTTAAACAGAGTGGGATTGCTGGGTGTGGCAGTTGGGGCCCGAAAATGTACTACTGGTGGAGTGCGGGAAGACAATCCTGGAAGAAAATGCTGGGGAGAGGGCTGGAGTGATGGCTTAGTGGTTAAGGCACTTGCCCAGGTTCAATTCCCCAGAACCCATGTAAGCCAGATGCACAAGGTGATGCATGTGTCTGGATTTTCTTTGCAGTGGCTAGAGGCCCTGGCAGCTTTCTCTCTCTCTTAAATAAACAAAACAAAAAAGTTGAAAAACAAATGGTCTTAAGGGAAAGTGAGCACACAGCAAACTGGACACCTTTAGGGTTTCCATTCTTACAGACTTGGCCTTGGAGAGGATTTGAGGGAACCGAGCTATAAGCAGCCCCAAAGCCGGAGGGAGTAGTTCCCTTCAATGAGCCCAAGTTAGATATTTGGAGTCAGCGCTCAGGAAGAGATTGGCATACCTGCACCAGGTATGACAGACAATTGGCCTAGAATCAGTGAAGGGGTCCGCCCACACCATGTGGGTGGGGTGCACATGAGAGAGAGAGAAAGACTTGGTTGGATGAGACCAGCAGACACTGGCTGAGTCCAGCAACTGAGGCAGGTAGGGCAAACTGAGGTAGGCATAGTGAGGGTATGACAAAGATCCTCCCTTTGTTAACCTATTCCCTTCCTAAGTGCCTGAGCCAAAAGCTATCTGTCTAGACCCTAAGATTCGGAACAGTATAGACAGCCTGGACAATAATGAATAGTAATTATTAAGAAAAGCCTCTGGGTGAGGAAGGCATCTAGACATTAAAGCCTGGGTGTTTTTTTAAAGCAGCAGACTAATGGGGGCTTATTTTCTACTCTCACCTTTGAACCCCGTACATAGGAATGTATGAAACTAGTATGGAATGAGCTTGTATACTTATATTAAGTGTTTTGTAAAAATCATGGTTGCTGGGATTAAAGGTATGTGTGTGCCACCACAAAAAAGAAAGAAAGAAAGAAAGAAAGAAAGAAAGAAAGAAAGAAAGAAAGAAAGAGAAGAGAGAAAGAAAGAAAAAAAAAAAAGCATTCCAGTACTTGGAAGGCAGAGGTAGGAGGATCACCATGAGTTCAAGGCCACCCTGAGACTATATCATAGTGAATTCCAGGTCAGCCTGGGCTAGAGTGAGAAAAACAAACAAAAAAAAAAAAAAAAAGGAAAAGAAAAGAAGAAAAGAAAAGAAAGAAAGAAAAGAAAAGCAAGCATGAGCAAAAACTTTGTTGTCAAGTGTTTGGTGAGTTTGAGGAAGTGAAAGTGCTGTGCTGCTGAGACTGGAAGAGTGAGGTCAGCTGGACTGCAAAAGTGACAGGATCACAGTTGTGTAAGTCTGAAGGGCAGGGCAAAGGCATTCCCTTTGTTTTTCAGTCTTGGGAAAGGAACCCAGGGCTTGCGTATGCACTGGGCAAATGGCCTACCACTGAGCCATATCCCCAGCCCAAGAGACTAGCCTTGATTGTCAGAGTGCTACACAGTCGTTGAAAGAATTTGGGCAAGGTTGAGACTATGTGGTCTTCAGTTGTAGGGGTGGTCGTTATTCACTCACCAGAAACTATGGAGAAGTGGGGGAAGGAAGAGGAGTTCTAGAAAAAGTTAAGCAAATACAAAAAGTGACACAATATTATTATGGACCATCAACAGCTTTAAAATTTTTTCAGCCAGGAGTGATGGTGCACACCTTTAATCCCAACACTTGGGAGACAGAGGTAGGAGGATCACCATGAGTTCAAGGCCACCCTGAGAACTACATAGTGAGTTCCAGGTCAGCCTGAGCAAGAGTGAGACCCTACCTCGAAAAACCAAAAAAAAAAAAAAAAAATTTCAGCCAGGCATGGTGGCACACACCTTTAATCCCAGCACTTGGGAGGCAGAGGTAGGAGGATTGCTGTGAGTTCGAGGCCACTCTGAGACTACATAGTTAATTCCAGGTCAGCCTGGGCCAGAGTGAGACCCTACCTCGAAAAAAAAAATTCTTTTTTTCAAGCTGGGTGTGGTGGCACACGCTTTTAATCCCAACGCCATGAGTTCGAGGCTACCCTGAGACTACATAGTGAATTCCAGGTCAGCCTGGGCTGAGTGAGACCCTACCTCGAAAAAACAAAAGAAAATTTTTTTTTCAAAATCTAGGCATGGTGGCACACACCTTTAATCCTGCATTTGGGAGGCAGAGCTTGGAGGATCACTGTAAATTTGAGGCTACCCTGAGTCTACATAGTTAATTGCAAGTCAGCCTGAGCTAGAGCGAGATCCTACTTCAAAACCTCCCTCCCCACAAAAAATACAAGTCTAGAGAGATGGCTCAGTGGGTAAGGCACTTGCCTGAAAAGCCTAACAGCCTGAATTTGTATTCCTCAGTACCCATGTAATGCCAGATACACAAAGTGGCACATGTATCTGAAGTTCGTTCACAGCAGTTAGAAAGAGACCCTGGTACACCCATTCTTTCTCTTTCTCTCTGCTTGCAAATAAATTATTTTATTTTATTTTATTTTTTATTTATTTGAGAGAAAGAGGCAGAGAGAGAGAGAGAAGAATGGGCACACCAGGGCATCCAGCCACTGCAAATGAACTCCAGATGTGTGCAACCCTTGTGCATTTGGCTTATGTGGGTTCTGGAGAATCAAACCAGGGTCCTTTGACTTTGCAGGCAACCGCCTTAACTGCTAAGCCATCTCTCCAGCCCCAAATAAAGAATTTTTTAATTAAAAAGTAATCTCCTTTGTATTTGTTCTATTAAAGTATTAATAAATGACTGTAACCTATAGAAAATGTTCAAGCACTAGAAAAGCCAATGAACGCTGAGTTGTATTCAAATAACAACATGAGGGGGCTGAAGAGATGGCTCAGTGGTTAAGGCACTTGCCTGCAAAGCCTAAGGACCCAGGTTTGATTACCCAGAACGCATGTAAGCCAGATGCACATGGTGGTGCATGCATCCGAGTTTGTATCCAGTGACTAGAGGTCCTGGAGCAACCATTCTCTCTATTTGCCTTTTTCTTGCTCTCTCAAATAAATAAAATTAAATTAAAATTTTAAATTAAAAAATTTAAGAGAGGCGTGGTGGCGCAGACATCTTTAATCCCAGCACTTAGGAGGCAGAGGTAGGAAGATGGCCATGAGTTTGAGGCCACCCTGAGACTACATAATGAATTCCAGGTCAGCCTGAGCTAGCGTGAAACCCTACCTTGAAAAACCAAATAAATAAATAAATAAATACAGATAAAATAAATATCAAAAATAAGGCTGGAGCCGGGTGTGGTGGTGCATGCCTTTAATCCCAGCACTCAGAAGGCAGATATAGGAGGATCACTGTGAGTTGGAGGCCACCCTGAGACTGCATAGTGAGTTCCAGGTCAGCCTGGGCTAGAGAGTGAGACCCTACCTCAAAAACCAATAATAATAATAATAATAATAATAATAATAATAATAATAAATAGATAAATATATAAAGTCCAGGCTGGGGCTGTAGAGATGGTTCAGTGGTTAAAGGTGCTTGCTTGTAAAGTCTGATGTCAGGTTTTATTCCCCAGTACCCAACCAGATACACAAAGTGGTACATGCATCTGGAGTTTGTTTGCAGTGGCTAGAAGCCCTGGCATGCCCACTCCCTTAGGGAGACCCTGTCTTCAAAGAAGAGAAGGAAGAAGAGAGTGTGTGGGGGAGAGAAAATCATTTTAAGTAAAAATGTTCAATGATGCTGGGCGTGGTGGCGCACGCCTTTAATCCCAGAACTGGGAGGCAGAGGTAGGTGGATCACCGTGAGTTCGAGGCCACCCTGAGATTACATAGTGAATTCCAGGTCAGCCTGGGCTAGAGCGAAACCCTACCTCGAAACCCCCCAAAAACAAGTTCAATGCTTTATTTATTAATTACTTTAAAATTGATTAGCAACTGGTATGAACTGAGTGTTGTTATCACCCCAAACTCATCTGTTGAGACCTAACCCCCACGGGGTGTTATGGTGTACACTTGTAATCCTAGCATTCAAGACTGAGACAGGAGGATCATGAGCTTGAGGCCACCCTGGACTACATATTGACACAAATCTCAAAATTAAAAAAAAAATTAACAACAAAAAAGGCCTTTGTCTCTGAGCACACTGCCTGTCCACCACCTTGGATTTGCATCTGGATCATTTGCTTCTCTGGAGTTTGGGGACTTTGGATCCTAGACTCTGTGGCCCATGCCACCATGCTATGGGGATAGCTGGATGCTTGGGAAGCTGGAAATGATGGAAACGAAATGTTCTAGAATTCCCTGTGCTGCAGCGGGATCAAGAGAGGACACTTTATACCCCAGGATCTAGACATTATAGAAACCTGAGAGGAGGAACAGTGTTTGAGGACACTGGAGGACAAAGGAACAATGCCTGAAAGTTCAATAGAGGTGCCTGAAGGAGGGAAATGGTAGGGCAGGAAAGAGAGTCCAGGTGTTAAATGCACTGCAGCTTGTACATGGCCCAGCTCCCTCACTAGCCTCCTTGCCAGTTTGAGAAGAAGCAGGATCACTCATCCCACCATGATGGGTTTGTTTTTTGTTGTTGTTTTGTTTTGTTTGTTTTGTTTTCCCCAAGGGAGGGTCTCCCTCTCTAGCCCAGGCTGACCTGGAATTCACACTGTAGTCTCAGGATGGCTTCCATCTCATGGTGATCCTCCTGCCGGGATTAAAGCCGTGCACCACCACACCTGGCCACCATGACTTTTTTTCTTATTTTATTTTATTTTATTTTACTTTACTATTTTATTTATTTTATTTTATTGGTTTTTAAAGGTAGGGTCTCATTCTAAAATATATTTTAAGGCTGGAGAGATGACTTAGCAGTTAAGCGCTTGCCTGTGAAGCCTAAAGACCCTAGTTCAAGGATCAATTCCCCAGTACCCATATAAGCCAGATACACAAGGTGGCTCATGTTTCTGGAGTTCGTTTGCAGTGGCTGGAGGTCCTGATGCATCCATTCTCTCTCCCTTTCTCTCTCTGCCTCTTTGTCTGTCTGTTGCTCTCAAATAAATAAAGCCCTCTCCCCCCACCCTTTTTTTGACATAAGGTTTCATTCTATATACCAGGCTAGATTTAAACTTGTATTAGGGGCTGGAGAGATGGCTTAGCAGTTAAGGCACTTGTCTGCAAAGCCAAAGGACCCATCTGATTCCCTAGGACACATGTAAGACAGATGCACAAGGTGACGCATGCGTCTGGAGTTTATTTGCAGGAGCTGGAGGTCCTGGCATGCCCAATCTCTCTCTCTGCCTCTTTCCCGCTCTCTTAAATAAATAAATAAATAAATAAATAAATAAATAAATAAATAAATAAATAATAAACTCGTATTAATGCAAAAAAAAGAAAAAAAATAGGTGGGGATGTAGCCCAGTGGTAGAGCTGTTGCTTAGCGTGCTTGAGGACATAGGTTCTATACCATATGCTGTAAAAATTAAGGCAAGGGCCGGGCGTGGTGGCGCACGCCTTTAATCCCTGCACTTGGGAGGCAGAGGTAGGAGGATCACTTTGAGTTCTAGGCCAGCCTGAGATGACATAATGAATTCCAGGTCAGCCTGGGCTCAAGTGAAACCCTACCTTGAAAAACTTAAAAAACTTAAAAAACTTAAAAAAAAAAAAGACAAGGAAAGAAGAAAAAGAAACCTAATCCCCAAGGTGATATTAAGTGGTGTGACCTCTGGAAGGTGATTAAGTCATGAAAATTGTACCTTCATGAATGAAATTTATGCTCTTATAAGTGAGGCTCCCGGGAGCTTGTTTTCCCTCACCCCGCTGAGTGAGAACATGTAGAAAGTACCATCTATTAATCCATTATAAACAGGCCCAATACCAAATCTGCTGGCTTCCAAGCCTCTGGAATTGTGAAAACTAAATTTCTCTTTATAGCCAGGCCTGGTGGCACACACCTTTAATCCCAGCACTCAGGAGGCTGAGGTAGGAGAATCATCATGAATTCAAGGCCAGCCTGTCGAGGTAGGGTTTTGCTTTAGCCCAGGCTGACCTGGAATTCACTATGTAGTCTCAGGCTAGCCTTGAACTCAGAGCGATCCTCCTACCTCTGCCTCCCTAGTGCTGGGACTAAAGGCTTATGCCACTATTCACAACATTTTCTTCCAAGACTGTCTTCCAGATCCCTATCAATGCACTTTCAGGGGGCCTTAGATATACCCAGTGGAGAAGTTTCCCAGCTGCCACACCCAACACCCCTGGCTCGAAGCCAGATTGGTCATCTCCCCAATTCCCTAATGGCAGTTAAGGTTGCTTCTTCAAAGGAGGATTGAAGTAGTTTGGAGTGACTGGGCCCCAAAAAGAAAAAGTAGGGAATGTCCTTGAGCCTGCCCTTGCAATCTTGCTAGAGGTCAAAGACGGATCTAGTTTTTCCTTATATCTTGCTGCCTAAAAAAGTTCCCTAGATGTGTTTTTCCATTAACAACTTGAGGACCTCCCCGGAAAGATTAAACCTGAACCTGGCATTATGATTGGTTATCTCAGCCCCCAAAACTTGGTGTCAGCCCCCATTCAGAACCTATAATGGACTCCAATTTTGGGTCTCTAGGTGAGCTTTATCCCCTCCTGTCTTCTCATGGATAGGAGCTCTTCCTACTTTCTTCTTCCTTCTCTTAATCTAATAAAGCCACTCTAAACTTAAAATAAATTTAAAAGGGGGACTGGAGAGATGGCTTAGCAGCTTAAGGCACATGCCTGTGAAGCCTAAGGATCCAGGTTCAATTCTCCAGGTCCCACATAAGAGATTCCTTTAAGAAAAATAAATAAAATAAGTTAAAAATAATAAATTACCCAGTCTGTCTTCAGCCCCATGCCCTGACCCTGCGAACTCTGACCCTCTAAGCTCCAGCCCTAGCCAATGGGGACTACACAGCACCTCACATGCTGACAATCTGGGAACCATGTCTGTTTTATGAGATGGCGATATAAACATTGAGCAACAGGAGGAGATGAAAGGGGTTTAACACTAAACATTTTTTTTTTTTTTTTTTTTGGAGCAACACTCTGGAGGCTAACCTGATTAAAGGGGTTTAACACTCCTTTTTAAATTTTATTTTGTTTCTTTTTTAATATATATTTGACAAAGAGAGAGAAAGAGGCAGGGGAGAGAGAGAATAGGCATGCCAAGGCTTTCAGTCCTTTCAGCCGCTGCAAACGCACTCCAGATACACACACCACCTTGTGCACCTGGCTTACATGGGTCCTGAGGAATCACACCTTTTTAGCTTTGCAGGCAAACACTTTAACCGCTAAGCCATCTCTCCAGCCCTACCACCCTTTTTAAACCAATATGGGCAAGTCTCTTTTTCATTTACCTCTGCATTCAAATAAAGAAGATGGGTTATGATGGGAGTCACAATGACTTGCAAGGTGTGAAGTGGATTACTTACTTACTTACTTAATTAATTAATTAATTTGAGAGTGACAAAGAGGAAGAGAGAGAATGGGCGCACCAGGGCCTCCAGCCACAGCAAACAAACTCCAGATGCATGCACCCCCTTGTGCATCTGGTTTATGTGGGTACTGGGGAATTGAGCCTTGAACCAGGATCCTTAGGTTTCACAAGCAAGTGCTTAACCGCTAAGCCATCTCTCCAGCCCCTATTTATTTTTATCTTTTTTGGAGAGAGAGAGAGAGAGAGAGAGAGAGAGAGAGGAGAGGAAGACAGAGATGGGCATGCCAGCAGTGTCTCAGCTGCTGAGAACGAAATCCAGATGCCTGCGCCCCCTTGTGGTCAAGTGCGGCATTGTGCCCTTGGGCCACTGCATCTGGCTAAACGTGGGACCTGGAGATTGGAACCAGCGTTCTTAGGCTTAGGAGGCAGGCGCCTTAACCCCTAAGCCATCTCCCCAACCCCAGCCCCTATTTTTTATTTGAGACAGAGAAAGGGAGAGAGAAAGAGGCAGAAAGAGAGAGAGAGAATGGGCACACTAGAGATTCCAGTGGCTGCAAACGAACTCCAGATGTATGTGCCACCTTGTGCATCTGGCTTACATGGGATATGAATACTCAAACCTGGGTCCCTAAGCTTTGCAGACAAGTGCCTAAACCACTAAGCCATCTCTCCAGCCCACTTTATTTATTTACTTATTTATTATTTATTTATTTATTATTGTTATTTTTAGTTTTACGAGATAAGGCCTCACTGTAGCCCAGGCTGACCTAGAATTCACTCTGTATTCTAAAGGGTGGCCTTGAACTCACGGCAATCCTCCTACTTCTGCCTCCCGAGTGCTGGGATTAAAGGCATGCACCACCAAAGCAGGGTCTCACTTGAGCCCAGTCTGACCTGGGACTCATTCTGTAGCCCAGACTGGCCTCAAACTCTCCTCCTTAAGCCTCCAAATACTGAAATTAAAAGTTGTGCACCATCACACGCAGTCATTTTATTTTATTTTATTTTATTTTATTTTATTTTATTTTATTTTATTTATTTATTTTGGAGAGAGACACAGAGAGAGACAGAGAGAGGGAGAGAAGACAGAGATGGGCGTGCCAGCAGCTTCTCAGCCACTGCTAATGAAATCTAGATGCGTGCTCCCCCTTGTGGTCAAATGCGGCATTGTGCCCTTGGGTCACTTTGCATCTGGCTAAACGTGGGACCTGGAGATTGGAACCACTGGAGATTGGAATCAGCATTCTTGGTTTAGGAGGCAGGTGCCTTAACTGCTAAACCATCTCTCCAGCCCCATTTTACTTTATTTTTGACCATTTGCTGTTGTACCAAAAGTAGAGATGGGAAGAATTTTTCTGTTTGTATGAGAATATGGTGGTTTAGGTCAATTACAAGCTAAACGTGAACCAACAGCTTGAAATATAATGATGTTAAGAAACATAAATAGTGGGGCGTGGTGGTGCACTCCTTTAATCCCAGCACTTGGGAGGCAGAGGTAAGAGGATCACCGTGAGTTCAAGGCCACCCTGAGACTACATAGTTAATTCCAGGTTAGCCTGGACCAGAGTGAGACCCTACCTTGAAAAAAAAAAAGAAACATAAATAGAAACTAGACATTGGGGGCTGGAGAGATGGCTTAGCGGTAAAAGCATTTCCTCCAAAGCTAAAGGATCCTAGTTTGATTCTCCAGGACCCATGTAAACCAGATGCACAAGGGGGGGGCACATGCATCTGGAGTTCATTTGCAGTGGCTGGAGACCTTGCACGCCCATTCTCACCCTCTCTGCCTCTTTCTCTGTCTCAAATAAATAATTAATTAATTAAATATTTTTAAAAAGACACTGGATATTGTGGTGCAAGTTTATAATCCCAGGATTCAGGAGGCTGAGGCAAGGGGCTCATGATTTAAGGCCAGCCTGAGCTACATAGTGAAGTACCGTTATTATTATTATTACTTAGTGCTTCTAAAGCAGGTCTCACTAGCCCAGGCTGGCCTCAAACTCATGGTGATCCTCCTACTTTAGCTGGGATTAAAGGTGTGTACCACCAGCTACTTAAGAACTCACTATGTAGCTGGTGGTGCATAATTGAGTTTGTCAAAAAAACAAAATCTGGGGGCTTGAGAGATGACTTAGTGGTTAAGGCACTTGCTGCAAAGCCAAAGGACCCAAGTTCAATTCCCCAGGACCTACACAAGGTGGTAAATGCATCTGGAATTTGTTTGCAGTGGCTGGAGGCCCTGGAGTACCTATACTATCTCTCTCTGCTCCCCCTCTCAAATAAATATATAATTTTTTTAAATTAAAAGAATGATTTAAATAAACACAGGAACTGAGCCAGGCATGGTGGTACACGCCTTTAATCCCAGCCCTTAGGAAGCAGAGGTAGGAGGATCACCGTGAGTTTGAGGCCACCCTGAGATGACATAGTGAATTCCAGGCCAGCCTAGAGTGAGACCCTACCTCGAAAAAAAAAAAAAAAAACAGGACTGAAGACATGGCTTAGTGGTTAAGGCATTTTGTCTGTGAAGCCTAAGAACACCCAGGTTCAAGTCCCCAGGACCCACGTAAGCCAGATGCACAAGGTGGCACATGCGACTGGAGTTTGTTTGCAATAGCTGGAGGCCCTGGCACATTCATTCTCTCTATATATCTGCCTCTCTCTCTCTCCCTCCCTCTCTCTTCAATCAATCAATCAATAAAATATTTTTTAAAAAAGAAAACATGAAATCTAGGCTGTAGAGATGGTGCAGCAGCTAAATGTGCTTGTTTCAAAGCTTGGTAATCCAGGTTCTATTCCCCAGTACCTACATAAGGCCAGATGCACAAAGTGGCACATGCATTTGGAGTTCATTTGCAATGGCCAGAAGTCTTGGTGTGCCCATTCTTATTCTCTCTCTGTCTCATAAGTAAATAAATAAAATACTAAAAAAAACTAATTTAAAAAAATCAAGCCAGGTGTGGTAGCACACGCCTTTAATCCCAGCACTTAGGAGGCAGAGGTAGGAGGACTGTCATGAGTTCAAGGCCACCCTGAGACTATATAGTGAATTCCAGGTCAGCCTGAGCTACAACAGGACCCTACCTTGAAAAAAACAACAGAAAAAAAAATAATAAAAGCTGGGTGTGGTGGCACATGCCTTTAACCCAAGCACTTGGGAAGCAGAGGTTGGAGGATCACTGTGAGTTTGAATCAAACCTGGAAACAAACAGTGAGTTCAGCCTGGGTTAGAGTGAGAGATTCTGCCTCAAAAATAGCAACAACAGGGCTGGAGAGACGGCTTAGGGGTTAAGGCGCCTGCCTCCTAAGCCTAAGAACACTGGTTCCAATCTCCAAGTCCCACATTTAGCCAGATGCAAAGTGACGCAAGGGCGCAATGCCGCACTTGCCCACAAGGGGGCGCACACATCTGGATTTCATTCACAGCAGCTGAGACACTGCTGGAGCGCCCATCTCTGTCTTCCTCTCTCTCTCTCTCTCTGTCTCTCTCCAAAAAAATAATAAAAATAAAAAGTTTTAAAAAAACAGCAGCAACAACAACAAAACCCAAAAACAACAAGAAAAGGATAAATAGACATGATGTAACCATTAAGCTGAGTTAGTGTTGTTTGGAGGAGGGGTGAGAAAAAGAGTTAATTACATTTTCTTTGCTCCTGCCCTCCCATCTCAATACCCAAACAGCTCAGGGAAATGCACTCCATTAACATGGTCTGGACAAGTTAAAGAATTTTTTTAAACATTTTATTTATTTAAGAGAGTAAGAGAGAGAAAGAGACAGCTATATAGAGAGAATGAGCATGCCAGGGCCTCTAGCCACTGCTAACAAACTCCAGACACATGTGCCACCTTGTGCATCTGGCTATATGTGGGTACTAGGGAATCAATCTCAGGTCCTTAGAATCAATCAGGCAGGTCCTTAGATCTCTCCAGCCCAAGTTTAAATTTTTTTTTTTTTTTTTTTTGGTTTTACAGGCCAGGCTGACCTGGAACTGCTG
Organism: Orientallactaga sibirica; assembly: GCA_036365145.1. Lineage (NCBI taxonomy): Eukaryota > Metazoa > Chordata > Mammalia > Rodentia > Dipodidae > Orientallactaga > Orientallactaga sibirica. Next base: position 18,368,175 of record JAEOAD010000021.1, on the reverse strand, counting down.
AGCCATCTCTCCAGCCCAAGTTTAAATTTAAAAAAGCTAAATCCATTTCAAAAAAGTAAAGCCAGTTCCCCACCAGAGTCCTACAGGTTAGATCCACTGGTCTCCAGTGTCTAGTTGAGTTTGCACCAAGAGGACCTGAAAGGTTAATGGCCTTCCCTGAAAACTAAAGGTAAATAAAGAATTAATAACTATCCCTAAAGCTCTGGGGCAATAAAGAAGCAACAGAGGCATTCAGCCTCATTAAGTTTGACACCTTCCCTGACTGATGTACTCCCTTAGCCTAGATGGCCTTGAAGGACGAGAGACCATCTGGGTATCCCCCCTTAGACATTCCTGGCTGAAGAAGCCTATTCTGAACAAGGACACAAAGAGCTACAATTTTCTTATCAACTACACCTGGTACAGTCTTTTTCTTAGGATCCTCCATATAAGTTTCAACCCAGCCTGGCTCAGTGCTTCAGCCTTCATCCCACAGGAAGGCTGCTACCCCTCAGTTTCCCTCAAAAAATGTTCTGTCTGTAGAGATCAAGTCCATTGTTCTCTTTTGCTTTTCCCTTATGCTTTCCTTACAGGACTACCCTTACAGGGCATGGGTTTCCTTTAGCCCTCTGAAGCTTACTTCCCCAGCAGCTGGCTCTGGCCAGAGGCCTCTGTTCAGGAGGCTGCCTCCTCCTACAAGGCACCATGGCCCAGCCTCAGTGTTGCTCCACAGCATTCCTCAATGTCACTTCAGAAGTTGGTTTGTGCCAGGTGTGGTGGTGCACGCCTTTAATCCCAGCACTCATGAGGCAGAGGTAGGAGGATCGCTGTGAGTTTGAGGCTACCTGAGGCTTCATAGTGAATTCCAAGTCAGCCTGGACTAGAGTGAAACCCCACCTCAAAAAAAAAAAAAAGTTGACTTGGTTACTTGGGGCCTGTTCCTAGAAAGTTACGATCTTTCTGCCTGTTGACAAGATGACATCTCTGTGCCCTGTGTGGAGTGACCCTACCCCTTCTGTCTTAGATCTACATACATGTACAGCCAAGGTGGCCAGGGGAAATGGCTGCTCTTGTTCTAAGTCAATACTTATCAGACTTAATTAGTTTTGGTTTTTCGAGGTAATGTCTCACTCTAGCTCAGGCTGACCTGGAATTCACTCTATGGTCTCAGGGTGGCTTCTAACTCACGGTGATCCTCCTACCTCTGCCTCCTAAGTATTGGGATTAAAGACGTGCGCCACCACACACGGTCTAATCAGACTTTTTTGGTTTGGGGTTTGTTTTTCTCAGTCTGAAAGTCTCACTAAGTGACCCAGGTTGACCTGGAACTATGTAGCCCAGACTAGCCCCAAACTTGCCTGCCTCAGCCTCCCAGGTGCTGGGTGACAAGTGTGAGCCACCACGTTCATCTGTGAGACAATCTCCCCACTTCAGGCAGGCTCTCACGCTGGCCCAGGCTGACCTGGTACTCACTCTGTAGTCCCAGGCCAGCCTTGAACTCACAGTGATCCTCCTATCTCTGCCTCCTGAGAGCTGGGATTAAAGGTATGTGCCACCACACCTGGCTTTTTTACATCCTTCTTTTCCTCAAGAGACCGTCTTTAAAGTAGCTTTCTAGTTGCACACTCTATACTTCAGGGATCTGTAACCACTGAAAAACATCCTGAGGACAGAGGATGGCAGAGGTGGGGTGCAGGCTTTGGAGCAATAGACATGCAAGTCCAAGTCTGACACTTTCTAATGGCATGACCTCTGCCCCAGTTAAACTCTGTAACTATCAGTTTCCTCATTGGTCAAACTAAATGAGTATTGGGCATTAGGAAGACTGTTGCACAGCAATTTCTTCTAATTTGAAACAGTTCATCCTGTAGGCAAGCTCATTAAGACTCAGAGAAGGACGTGGTAGTGCACACCTTTAATCCCAGCACTCTGGAGGAGGCAGAGGTAGGAGGATCACCATGAGTTCAAGGTCACACTGAGACTACCAGTAAATTCTAAGTCTGCCTGGGCTACAACGAGACCCTACCTCACAAAAAAAATTAAAAGTTAATAAATAAATAAAAAGAATCAGGAAGTTTCAAAACCATCAGGCTCAGAAAGTAAACAAGGCTGAGGAAGTTCCTGAAGCTTACAAGATTCTATAGTTTCTGAACCCCCCCCCCACCTTCCTGAGGTTATATAAACAACAGGAACTGGAGAAAATGACCAACTGAGCTGAGATGCAGCTTCCATGACTGGTCATTGGGGTGAGCTCTTTTTTTTTTTTTTTTTTTTGAGTTATTCATGTTCCTGTAAGTAACTCCAATAAGACCATTGCTTCACCACAATGGAATTTTGTTGTGATTCTTTGTTCTGTTGTCTCTTCCCTATTGGGGCTGGATAGATATTTGTTCTAATTTCTTTCTTTTGTTTTTTTGAGGTAGCGTCTTGCTCCAGCCCAGGCAGACCTGGAATTCACTATATGGTCACAGGGTGGCCTAGAACTCATGGTAGTCCTCCTACCTTAGCCTCCCAAGTGCTGTGATTGAAGGTGTGCTCCACCACACCCAGCTTTTTAAAATATTTTATTCTATTTATTTATTATTTATTGACAACTTCTATACTTACAGACAGTAAACCATGATAATTCCCTCCTTTCCCTCACTTTCCCCTTCACAACTCCACTATCCATTATATTCCCTCCTTTCCCTTAGTCTCTTTTATTTTGATGTCATCATCTTTTCTTCCTGTTGTGATGGTCTTGTGAAGGTATTGCTAGGCACTGCAAGTAATGGATATTGAAGCCAATTTCTGTCGGGACAGTTGCATTGTAAGGAGTTGTACCCTTCCTTTGGCTCTTAAATTCTCTGTGCCACCTCTTTCACAATGGACCCTGAGCCTTGAAAGATGTGACAGAGATGTTTCAGTACTAAACAGTCCTCTGTCATTTCTCAGCACTATGATGCCTTTTGGGTCATCCCAGTGGTCATTACCAACTGAAAAGAGAAGCTTCTCTAACCAAAAGTGAGAGCAGCATTAATATAGAATATTAAGTGAAGAAGAGTTTATAGGGCAGTTTGGTGAGCATAATATATGCATTTAGCCAGACAAGAGCAGGCTTTATACCCCTAAGGCTCATGGCCTCCCCTCCATAGGGTTTTTTTTTTTTTTTTTTTTTTTTTGAGGTAGGGTCTCACTCTAGCTCAGGCTGACCTGGAATTCACTATGTCGTCTCAGGGTGGCCTTGAACTCAAGGCGATCCTCCTACCTCTGCCTCCCAAGTGCTGGGATTAAAGTTATGTGCCACCATGCCTGGCTACCCTGCAATAGGCTCTTGATTAGGTTTTCAGTACCAGGCATGTATTCCCTCCCATAGAGCAGGCCTCCAGTTCAATTAGAGAGCAGTTGGTTTTGCCCATAGCAGACATGCCACTATTGCACCTGTTTTATCATTTGGCCAAACTTGAGGCTTCCAGTGTCCACTATTTTCATCGTTGATGACTTCTGCCTCCCATAGGGTTGCATTTGTACAGCTTTTAACATCATTCAGTCAGCTGGTCTATAGGGAGGGGATTTTTCAGCTCAGCCCCAGCTTGATTTCTTAGTGACCTTGCCACCCAGGCATGTGTAGTCTTCAGCAGTGGGGTCTTACCATTTGTTTCTGGTGGGAAACCAAAGGCCTTGGCAATAGCCTGTAATGTTTTGGAGGCAACAGGGACCTCCCTGGCCAACAACTCACTGGAAGGTATCCCATTGCTGACACTGAAAATTTTCTAGTAACAATCTATGGCTTCTGGGTGTGCCATTATCCAAAAAAGTAGGCTTTCATATGTCTTATTCAGAATATCTTGAATTTTGATTGACCCTCCACCCCACCCTTCTTTTACTCAATCTCTTCCCTGGCCTCACTTAGGCCATTCTATTCCCTGTAATCTGTTCTTTATTTTTATTTTTATTTATGTATTAGCAACAGACAGAGAGAGAAAGAGGCAGAGAGAGAGAATGGGTGCACCAGGGCCTCCAGCCACTGCGAACAAACTCCAGATGCATGCACCACTTGTGCATCTGGCTTACGTGGGTATGGGAATTGAGCCTCGAACCAGGGTCCTTGGGCTTCCCTGGCAAGGGCTTAACTGCTAAGCCATCTCTCCAGCCCTGTAATCTGTTCTTCTACTTATATATATACAATACCATCCCCTTAAGTCCTTCCCTTTCCTCCCTCCCTTATAGCCTTTTTGTAGCTTACTGCCCTCTGCTACCAATTTTTGGTTCCAGCACACACAAGTCTAAACATTTGTAGGTAGGATCCACATATGAGACAGAACATGTGACATTTGGCTTTCTGGGCCTAGGCTACCTCACTTAGTATAATCCTTTCCAGATCCATCCTTTTCTCTACAAATGTCATAATTTCATTTTTCTTTACCACTAAATAGAACTCCATTGTGTAAATGTACCACATCATTACTATCCATTCATTTGTGGAGGGACATCTAGGCTGGTTCCATTTCCTAGCTATTGTGAATAGAGCAGCAATATGGTTGTGTAAGTATCTCTAAGGTAGTGAGATGAGCCCTTAGGATATATGCCTAGGAGTGGTAAAGCTGGGTCATATGATAAATCTATTTTTACATGTCTCAAGAACCTCCACACTGATTTCCACAATGGCTGTACCAGACTACATTCCCACCAACATTGTAGAAGGGTTCCTTTTTTTCCCACATCCATGCCAACACTTATTGTCATTTGTTTTCTTGATGGTAGCCATTCTGACAGGAGTGAGATGGAATCTCACAGTAGTTTTGATTTGCATTTTCCTGGTGGCTAAGGATGTAGAATATTTTTTTAGATGTTTATGCCATCTGTATTTCTTCTTTTGAGAACTCTGTATTTAGTTCCATAACCCATTTTTTAATTGGGTTGTTTGACTTCTTATTGTTTAGTTTTTTGAGTTCTTTGTATATTCTGGATATTAATCCTCTGTCAGATGTATAGCTGACAAAGAATTTCTCCCATTCTGTAGGTTGCCTCTTTGCTCTATTCACAGTGTCCTTTGCTGTCCAAAAGCTTTGTAATTTCATGAGATCCCAGTGGTTGATTAGTGGTTTTATTTCCTGAGCAATGGGGTTATATTCAGAAAGTCCTTGCCTATGCCTATATGTTGCAATGTTTCCCCTACTTTTTCCTCTAGCAGTTTCAGAGTTTCAGGTCTGATATTAAGGTCTTTGATCCATTTGGACTTGATTCTTTTTTTTAATTTCTTTATTAGAGAGAGCGAGAGAGAGAATGGGCATGTCAGGACCTCTAGCCATTGCAAACAAATTCCAGATGCATGTGCCACCTTGTGCATCTGGCTTATGTGGGACCTGGAGAATCGAACCTGGGTCTTCAGGCTTCGCAGGCAAATGCCTTAACCACTAAGCCATCTCTCCAGCCCTGAACTTGATTCTTTTACATGAAGAGAGATGAGGATTTATTTTCATTCTTTTACATATAGATATCCAGTTTTCCCAGAACCACTTATTGAAGAGGCTGTCTTTTCTCCAATGAATATTTTTGGCATTTTTGTCGAAAATCAGATGGCTGCAGCTGCCCAGATTAACATCTGGGTCCTTTATTCTGTTCCATTGATCTACATGTCTGGCTTTGTGCCAGTGCCATGCTGTTCTTGTTACTATGGCTTTGTAATATAGCTTAAAATCGGGTATGGTGATATCACCAGCCTTATTTTTGTTGCTCAAAATTGTTTTTGGCTATTTGAGGTTTTTGGGGCTTCCAAATACATTTTAGGATTGTTTTTTTCTATTTCCAAGAAGAATGCCATTGGAATTTTAATGGGGATTGCTTTAACTGTGTAGATTACTTTTGGTTAAGATTGACATTTTCACAGTATTTATTCTTCCAATCCAAGAACATGGGATGTCTTTCCATTTCTTAATGTTTTCTGCAATTTCTCACTTGAGTGTTTTAAAGTTTTCATTGTAGAGATCCTTCACCTCCTTGGTTAGGTTTATTCCAAGGTACTTTTTTTTTTTTTTTTTTTGAAGCAATGGTGAATGGGAGAGATTCCCTAATTTCATCCTCCACATGTTTGTTGTTAGTATATAAGAAAGATACTGATTTCTGTGTGTTTATTTTGTATCCTGCAATGTTGCTAAAAGTGTTCATCAGCTCTAACAGTTTGCTTGTAGAGTCTTCAGGGTCCTTTATGTATAGAATCATATCATCTGCAAATAAGGATAATTGGATCTCTTCTTTTCCAATTTGTATCCCTTTTATTTTTATTTTATTTTATTATTTTATTTGGTTTTCTGAAGCAGAGTCTCGCTTTAGCTCAGGCTGACCTGGAATTCACTATGTAGTCTCAGAGTGGCCTTGAACAAACAATGATCCTCCTACCTCTGCCTCCCACATGCTGGGATTAAAAGCGTGTGCCACCACACCTGGCTTGTATCCCTTTTATGATTGTTTCTTGCTTTATTGCTGTAGCTAAGACTTCTAGCACTTTACTAAATAAAAGTGGAGACAGTGGAAACCCTTGTCTTGTTCCTGAATTTAGTGGGAAAACTTCAAGTTTTTCCCCATTTAGTATTGTGTTGGCTGTAGGTTTGTCATAAATAGCCTTTATTATGTTGAGATATGTTCCTTCTGTTCCCAGTCTCTGCAGGACTTTTACCATGAAGGGATGTTGGATTTTGTTGAATGCCTTTTCTGCATCTATAGAAATGATCATGTGATTTTTGTCCTTCAGTCTATTTATATAATGTATTACATTTATCGATTTGTGTATGTTGAACCATCCCTGCATCTCTGGAATAAAGCCTACTTGGTCGGGGTAAATGATCTTTTTGATATATTCTTGTATTCCATTTTTTTTTTTTTTTTTTTTTTTTTTTTGGTTTTTCGAGGTAGGGTCTCACTCTGGTCCAGGCTGACCTGGAATTAACTATGTATTCTCAGGGTGGCCTCGAACTCTCCGCAATCCTCCTACCTCTGCCTCTGAGTGCTGGGATTAAAGGCGTGCGCCACCACGCCCGGCGGCCCATTTACCAATATTTTGTTCAGAATTTTTTTGTTTGTTTGTTTTTTTGAGGTAGGGTCTCACGCTGGCCCAGGCTGACCTGGAATTAACTATGTAGCCTCAGGGTGGCCTTAAACTCACAGCAATCCTCCTGCCTCTGCCTCCCAAGTGCTGGGATTAAAGGCGTGCGCCACCACACCCGGCTCTTGTTCAGAATTTTCGCATCTATGTTCACGAGGGAGATTGGTCTATAATTTTCTTTTTTTTTAATCTGTCTTTGTCTAGTTTTGTATCAGGGTGATGCTGGCTTTGTCAAAGGAGTTTGGTAGGATTCCTCCCTTTTCTATTTTATGGAAGAGTTTGAGAAGCATTGGTGTTAGTTCTTCCATGAAGGTCTGGTAAGATTCACCAGTGAATACATCTGGGCTTGGCATTTTTTAGTTGGGAGATTTTTTTATAACTGCCTGGATCTCTGTACTTGTTATAGGTATATTTAAATGGCTTATCTCATCTTGATTTAATTTTGGTATTCACATAGGAAATCATCCATTTCTTTCAGATTTTCTAACTTAGTATATATTTTTAAATTATGTCTTTATGATTTTCTGAATTTCTTTGGTATCTGTTGCAATGGTGCTTTTTTCATATCTAATTTTATTAATTTTTGTCTTTTCTGTCTTTTGGTCAGATTTGCTAAGGGTTTATTAATCTTGTTTATCATTTCAAAGAGCTAACTCTTTGTTTCATAGATTCTTTGCATTTTTTAAAATTTCTATTTCATTAATGTGTGCCCTAATATTTATTATTTCTTCCTGTCTACTGATTTTTGTTTGCCTTGGTCTTTTTTTCCTAAGGTCTTAAGGTGAAGCATTAAGTTGTTTATTTGCAACCTTTCTAATTTCTTTTTTTTTTTTTTTTTAAAGTTTTTTGGGGGGAGAGAGACAGACAGGGAGAGGAAGACAGATAGAGATAGGTGCCCCAGCAGCCTTTCAGCTGCTGCGAACGAAATCCAGATGTGTTCGCCCCCTTGTGGTCAAGTGCAGCATTGCGCCCCTTTTGTATCTGGCTAAACGTGGGACCTGGAGATTGGAACCAGCATTCTTAGGCTTAGGAGGCAGGCGCCTTAACTGCTAAACCATCTCTCCAGCCCTCTAATTTCTTAATATAGGCACTTAAAGCTATACATTTTCCTCTTAGGATTGCCTTCATTGTGTCCCAAAAATTTTGGTATGTTGTGTTCTCATTATCATTAAATTATATGGATTTTTTTATTTCCTATTTGATTTCTTCAATGACCCAATCATCATTCAGTAGCATACTGTTTAGTCTCCATGATTTTGTATATGCTCCATAGTTTTTCTTGTTGCTGATTTGTAGTTTAATCCCATTGTACTCAGACAGTGTACAGGAACGATTTCAATTTTCCTGTATTTGCTAAGATTTGCTTTGTGTCCTATTTTAGAGAATGTTCCCTGTGCTGCTGAGAAAAATGTGTATTCTGGTAGGGTCTCACTCTAGCTCAGGCTGACCTGGAATTCACTATGTAGTCTCAGAGTGGCCTCACACTCATGGTGATCCTCCTACCTCTGACTCCCAAGTGCTGGGATTAAAGGTGTGTGCCACCACTCCCAGCTAAAAATGTGTATTCTGTAGCATTTGGATAGAACGTTCTGTAGATATCTGTTAGGTCCATTTGTTCTATGACATCATTTAATCCAGATATCTCTCTTTTTATTTTTTGCCAGGATGATCTGTCAATTGATGAGAGTGGGGTACTGAAGTCACACACTACAATTGTGCTTGGTGCTATCTGTGACCATAAATCTAACAGTGTTTGTTTGATGAAATTGGGAGCACCCATGTTAGGTGCATATATGTTTAGAATTGTAATGTCTTCCTATTGAATTCTTCCTTTAATCAAATAAAGTGACCTTCTTTTTCTTTCCTCACTAATCTTGGTTTGAAGTATATCCTGTCAGATATTAGGATAGCAACACCTGCTTGTTTCTTAAGGTGATTTGCTTGGAATACCATTTTCCATCTTTTCACCCTAATATCTGTCTTTTATGGAGAGATGAGTTTCTTGGAGGAACAAACAGAAGGAGACTGCCTTTTAATCCAATCTGCAAGCCTGTGTCTTTTGATTGGGCCATTGAGGCTATTGATATTCTAGTTTAGATATTCTGTTCTCTCCTTCATCCATTCTAGTGGTGAGACTTTCTACAGAGTTTATTATTTGACTTACTATTTTTTCATTGCTAGTATTTCTGACTGGTTGTCCTTTATGATTTCTATTTCCTTATTCATGGCTTGTATTGACCTCCTTATTTCATTAAATTGGTTTCCTGTGTCTTCTTTAATTCCTTTGATTTCCTCTTTGATTTCTTTGAGCATAGTTATAATCATTCTTTTGAAATCTTTGTCAGGCATTTCTTCTAAATCAGTCTCACTGGAGGTAATTTCTGATGGATTTATAATTTTTGGTGGACTTACATATTATCTTGATATTTTGTGTTTCTTGTGTTATAATGTAGAGATTTTTGTATCTTGGATTAATTTGATGTGTGGGTTTTCTAATTATCTGCAGTATTCTTAGATGTATCAATCAATCTGATGTTTATATCTTCAGGCTAGGCACTTAAGGTGTCTAGGTGTGGCTCTTAAAAGACTCTCAAAGTAACCACAAAAGTGACCCTAGGCTGGGTGGAATAAAATACAGGCAAATTCTAAAATTTAACTGAACAATATACACAGTCAATGTAAACCAGCACAGACTATTTATGCAAGAGTAGGTATTAAAACAAACAGATCCTTTAACTAAGTCAAAGTCCCTAAGGATGTGTGTTGCTCCACACCCTTAATCCTGTCAAGTGGGAGGCTGAGCTTTTTGGTCTGTAGAGGATTCCAAGATCAGCTTGTGACCAAGTGAGACTCTGCCCCAATGAATGACAGAAGAGGAGACAAAAGCACTATAAATCAGGAAGCAACAAATGACAAGCGCAAGATATAGCTTATTTTTTTATTTATTTTTTATTTTTTTATTTTATTATTATTATTATTATTATTTTTTTTTTTTTTTGGTTTTTCAGTTTTAGCTCAGGCTGACCTGGAATTCACTATGTAGTCTCAGGGTGGCCTCGAACTCATGGTGATCCTCCTACCTCTGCCTCCCAAGTGCTGGGATTATATTTTTAGTGCTCAGGTTTGATAAAGATTCTTGTGTATTTTCTAATTACACAGACAAAACAGTTTCGGAGGTGTTGCACTCAGGTTCACATTGCTGGCAGAAATCACCCGACTAAAAGCAGCTTGTGGGAAAAAAGAGGTTTATTTTGGCTTACAGGCTCAAGGGGGAAGCTCCATGATGGCAGGAAAAATGATGGCATGAGCAGAGGGTGGACATCACCTTCTGGTCAACATAAAGTGGGCAACAGCAACCAGAGAGTGTGCCAAACATTGACAAGGGGAAGCTGGCTATAATACCCATAAGCCTGCCCCCAACAATGCTCTACCTCCAGGAGGCTTTAATTTCCAATTGCCCTCAGCTGGGGAACACTTAAGTTTATAGGGGACACCTGAATCAAACCACCACACGAGGTTTACTTACATGTCTTAGGACACTTATATTAGGTAGGTAAATTACATTTTAAAAATTGGTCTTAGGCTGGTGTGGTGGCGCATGACTTTAACCCCAGCACTAGGGAGGCAGAGGTAGGAGGATTGCTGTGAGTTCAAGGCCACCCTGAGACTAGATAGTTAATTCCAGGTCAACCTGGGCCAGAGTAAGACCCTACCTTGAAAAAAAATGGCAGAAGAAAGTGTATTTTTATGTTTACAGTGTTTAAAATGCTGATTCTCCCATTTCATAATGGCCTCAACCATCCCTCTCCTGAACCCAAAATTTTGTTCTCAATAGCTAGTGCACTCCAAATTTAAGTACCCAGTATCAAAAAATTCAGGGCTAGGAAACATCTTTTAAAGTGTGTGTATCCCTAATACATTTTAAACATCCTTGCATTGTTCAACATCACTTGAAAGCAGGGATACAGCAGAAAGGAAAACAAAACAAAACCAAAATACTTTAAATCCTAAAGTAACTAAGAAACCAAGATATATCTTATTTAAGAATAGCAAATCTGGGCTGGAGAAATGGCTTAGTGGCGAAGGCATTTCCCTGTGAAGACAAAGGACCCAGGTTTGATTCCCCAGGACCCACGTAAGCCAGATGCACAAGAGGCACATGCATCTGGAAGCATATGCATCTGGAGTTCGTTTGCAGTGGTTAGAGGCCCTGGCGTGCCCATTCTCTCTCTGTCCTCTCTCTCTCTGTTTGCAAATAAATAAATTAAATTAAAATAATAATAATAACAAAAAGAATGGCAATTCCAACCATCCACCAGATTTAATACATAATTTACCCTGAAATGGAAGGTGCAATTAGCACTTCTGTTAAAAGCCTATATACCAGGCTTTTTTGGCAGGTACTGACCTGTGTAATCCCAGTTACCTTTTGGGATGGCTTTGGTCTCAGTTATGCTACGAGCCGGCTTGGGTCCCTCTTTGCTGTGCTGTGGGGCTCAGGTAGGCTGGCTGGGTCAGGGGGTCACTGCTCTAATCGCCTGACCAGGTGCTGTGTAGGTGAGCTTCCCTTCCCCAGGTCTCTGGTGCTTGTGCTGGGGAGGGGAGGCTGTGGATCTTGGCTGAAGTTGTTCTGCTGGTCCCCATGAGCCTCTTCCTCACTAGCTGCTCCACTGGTCCCTGCTATCTTCCCCTTGAGTTTGTAAGGAGGCTAGTGTGTGTGGAAAATCCCCTCACCTGCCTTTTCCTGCACCTTAAGCCAAGCTTGGCGACTTTGGCCCTGTGGCCCTGATGCCGCTGCTGCTGGAACCGCTTCGCCTGCTTCTGTGGGCTCTAGACACTCTGGATCTCTCCTACTTCTCTGCTGTGGTTGATAATTTCTTATACACCTTCATTTTTCAGTAGAAGAGCGTACTATGCTAAAAAATTTTTTTTGCTCCCCACCCCCAGATTGCTTTGGTGTGGTTCCTATGCACTGCCATCTTACCCAGAAGTCCCCTATGTTTTATTTTTATTTATTTGTTTGAAAGAGACAGAGAGAAAATGGGTGGAGGGTCCTGTAGCCACTGCAAACGAACTCCAGACACATGTGCCACCTTATGCATCTGGCTTTACATGGGTTCTGGGGAATGGAACCTACGTCCTTTGGCTTTGCAGGCAAGCACCTTAACCAATTGTCACAGTATCAGACATATGATAATAGTTCACTAAGCATTAATTGTACAAACTATATTAATTTTTTAAAGGAAATGCAATCTGTAGTGATACCTTTCTGCCTACAAGCAGGTCATTACCACTATCAAGTGGTTTCCAGGCATCCCCAGGGCCATACACAAGCACCTTTATTTCAGATAAGGAGCTCTGATCTACATTTGCATAACTAAAAGCCCCTCCAGCAGTGTTCCTAGAATTAATATGGATTAGCATCAGCTTTGAAATGACAGCTTTTCATTTCCTCATTCCATCAAAGCTTCAAAGACTTTTAGGGTCAAGTTTCAATTGGGGTCAGCCTTCAAGGGTCTGTGAGTCCCTCCATAGAAGGAAGATCCTGATAGAAGTGAACACTGTCCACCCCCTCAGCCTCTCCAGAGCTAACATTAAAGCTGAACAAGAGCAGAGGGAGGGAGACCTGTAGGCCACATATCTAAAGGTGATAGAGAAGACATCAAATGTGGTCTATTGCCTACCTTGGCAAATATCCTGCCATGAAAACCAGAAGGGCCCCAAAGAAGTCTTTGTTGGGTGTGGTGGCACACGCCTTTAATTACATAGTGAATTCCAGGTCAGTTTGGGCTAGCTCGAGACCCTACCTCAAAAACAAACAAACAAACAAAAACAATATATATGTATTTCTTGTATTCCTAAGTGTTTCTGCTAGGCCTGTGGAGATGCAGGGAGATCTGGCCAGTCACCCTTTTATTTATTTATTTTTTTTTATTTTTTTTTTTATTTAAAGATTTTATTTTTATTTATTTATTAGAGACAGAGAGGGAGAGAGAGAGTGAGAATGGGCATGCCAGGGCCTCTAGCCACTGTTTCTGCATGGCCATCATGCCTCACATGGGACCTGATGAACAGGGAGATCACCTTAACTGCTAAGCCATCTCTCCAGCCCCAGTCACCCTTTTAAACTCATACCTCCATCTCATCCCCAACAGGGCCTTGTGGGCATGCATGTGAACACCCCAACTAGTATACCCAGGTTTTGCCCTACTTTCTACCAACAGTCACTCCTGATCACCTATCAGACATAGGGATGCACACCCAGGTGATTCACTCTCTCTTTGGCGTGGGGTACCCTAGGAAGAAACTTAGGAAACCCCCAGAAGTTGACTGAGGGTGATTGGGAAATTCCAAGATTGGGCTAGAGAGATGGCTAAGCAGTTAAGGTGCTTGCCTGAGAAGCTTAATGACTGGGGCTCAATTCCCCAGCACCCACATAAAGCCAGATGCACAAAGTGACACATGCATCTGGAGTTCATTTGCAATGGCTAGAGGCCCTGGCCTGCCCATTCTGTCCTCTCCCTCTGATTGTAAATAAAATAAAAGATTCAGCTGGATGTGGTGGCACACGCCTTTAATCCCAGCACTTGAGAAGCAGAGGTAGGAGGGTCACCATGAGTTTAAGGCCACCCTGAGACTACATAGCGAGTTCCAGGTCAGCCTAGGCTACAGTGAGACCCTACCTCAAAAAACCAAAATAATAATAATAATAATAATAATAATAATAATAATAACAATAATAATAAGTAAAATAAAAGATTCAAAAAATAAAATAAAAAGAAATTCCTAGATCCCAGGTATGTGTATGTGTGATGGTGGGGAAGCTCACAGTGACATACTTTCTGTCCTCCCCTTGGGGGAAGGGCTAACCAAAGCACAGCTCCCAAGATGGAGTCTCTTTTGTTCTGGTCTAGGGTGGTCCACATTCAGAAAGTACTGAGCACTTACTTCTCATGTAGCTGAAACGAATATACAAACAGACACAGTTTATGGGAGGAAGGGATTTATTTTAGCTTACAGATCCAGGGGAAGTTCCTTCAATGGCGAAAGAAGCTGCTTGCTTCCATACACCCAAGCAGAGATGAAAAACTGCAGCAAGTAGAACCAACACAAACCAGCAGCCAGCACCACAAGCAAGCACGGCCAGAGCTCAAACTGCTTTTCCTACACCTTGGGCTGGAATCATATTTGCCTCTAGTGACCCGCACCTTCTAATAGGCCACTGGACACTTAAGCAGGAAGCTTAAATACCCGAGGCTATGGGGGACATATATTCACATTCAAACTATCACAAAGGTAATACTCTTTTTTTTTTTTTTTGAGGTAGGGTCTCACTGTAGCCCAAGCTGACCTGGAATTCACTATGTAGTCTCAGGGTGGCCTTGAACTCACGGCAACCCTCCTATCTCTGCCTCCCTAGTGCTGGGATTGAAGACGTGTGCCACCATGCCTGGCTAATACTCTTTTTTTTTAATAATAATTTTTTATTGACAACTTCTATACTTACATACAAAAAAAACCATGATATTTCCCTCCCCTCCCCCCATTTAATATCCTACCAGCGTGTGCCACCACAACCGGCTCTTTCTGAGTATTTATTTGCACACACATACACACACATGTCTCTTGCTGCTGCAAATAAACACCAAATGCTGCTGCCACTTTGTGTCGTGGATGTTGGGGAATCAAACCCAGGCTGGCAGGCTTTGCAAGCAAGCACCTTCAATCACTGAGCAATCTCCCCAGCCCATAAAGAAATATTCTTCAAACTGCTAGTAGCTACTTCATCATTATTTTAAGATTAATTTATTATATAGAAAACAGAATTTTCTGGGGCTTCATCTGTTTGAGACAATGTCTAGCTATGTAGCCTAGTCTGTCCTTAAGCTCATGATACTCTTCCCTCAGCCTCCCAAATGCTGGGATTATAAGCATGGTATGGGGGCTGAAGAGATGGCTCAATGGTTAAGGCGCTTGCCTACAAAGCCTAATGACCCAGTTTGATTCCCCAGTATCCACTTAAAGCCAGATGCTCAAAGTGGTGCATGCATCTGAAGTTCGTTTGTAGCAGTTAGATAGAGGCCCTGATGCACCCATTCTCTCTGTATGTCTGTCTCTCTTCTATCTCCCTCTGCTTGTAAATAAATTAAAACAAATGTGTGTTATGAGACAGTATAGGGGTGACAGGGCCCCTCTTAGTGAAAGCAAGAAATGGCCTTGACACTGTGAGGAAGAATCTGGATTTTTTTTTTTTTTTGAGATAGGGTCTCACTCTGGCCCAGACTGACCTAGAATTAAACTATGTAGTCTCAGGGTAGCTTCAAACTCACAGTGATCCTCCTACCTCTGCCTTACCATGCCTGGCGAGAATCTGGATTTTTAAAAAATCTCTTTTCTCCTAAAACCTCATCAGAAGAGGTCTAATTCCTTTCTTCCTTAGAAGAGAAAGGACTGTAAAGAGATTACTCTCTAAGAACCTGGAGACAATCAGATATCTGGCATCAGGAATGACCTGATCATTTCAGTCTCCCATCCATAGACTCCCTTAAAAGACCTCAATCTGAGTTTTCAGGTGGGATTATCCATTTCCAGAAACCTCCTCCTGATGTAGAGGAAGTCTGTATTCTTTCCTTCTCTTGAGCTGTATAAAGCTCTATCTCTTTAAGTTCTATAATAAAATCTTTCTAAGCTTGATACTCTGATCTATGGGTTTCATTTGTCAAAATTCATAAGACAATAACCAGGAAACCCACTGACTCAGTGGAGGTTGTATGTAACCATGACCATCCAGCACTGTGACTCCTGAGTTATTGCCCACCCAAAAGCCATAGACACCAGCCAGGCGTGGTGGTACATGCCTTTAATCCCAGCACTCAGGTAGCAGAGGTAGGAGGATTGCCATGAGTTCGAGGCCACCCTGAGAATATAGAGTGAATTCCAGGTCAGTCTGGGCTAGAGTGAGACCCTACCTTGAAAAAACAAAAAAAAAGACACCCCCCCAAAAAAAAAGCCATAGACACCACAAATTCCAATATCACCATGTCCAGCAGACCAGACTTTATTTTTTTATGTATTTATTTATTTTTGGGTTTTTTTTTTTTTTTTTGTTTTTTTTTTTTTTTGTTTTTTCGAGGTAGGGTTTCACTCTGGTCCAGACTGACCTGGAATTAACTATGTAGTCTCAGGGTGGCCTCGAACTCATGGCGATCCTCCTACCTCTGCCTCCCGAGT
The DNA here is from genome assembly GCA_036365145.1 of Orientallactaga sibirica. Taxonomy (NCBI): domain Eukaryota; kingdom Metazoa; phylum Chordata; class Mammalia; order Rodentia; family Dipodidae; genus Orientallactaga; species Orientallactaga sibirica. The sequence continues at coordinate 18,351,884 of JAEOAD010000021.1, read as the reverse complement.
GCTGGGATTAAAGGCATGCGCCACCACACCCGGCTATTTTTGGTTTTTTTTTAGGTAGGGTATCACTCTGGCCCAGACTGACCTGGAATTAAACTATGTAATCTCAGGGTAGCCTCAAACTCACAGCAATCCTCCTACCTCTGCCCCCAAGTGCTGGAATTAAAGACATGCACCACCACAGCTGGCTCAAGATTTTTCTTTTATATATATATAGTTTTGTTTTGTTTTTTGAGGTAGGGTCTCACTCTAGCTCAGGCTGCCCTGGAATTCACTATGTAGTCTCAGGGTGGCCTTGAACTCACAGTATTTCTCCTACCTCTGGCTCCCAAGTGCTGGGATTAAAGGCATGTGCCACCATGCCTGGCTATTTATTTATTTATTTATTTATTTATTTATTTATTTATTTATTTATTTATTTTGAGAGAGAGAGATAGGGAGAGACAATTGGTGTGCCAGGGCCTTAGCCAGTGAAATTGAGCTCCAGATGCTTGTGCCACCTAGTGGGCATGTGTGACTTTGTGCTTGCCTCATCTTTGTCTGGCCTATGTGGGATCTGGAGAGGTGAACTTGGGTCCTTGGGCTTTGCAGGAAAACGCCTCAACCACTAAGCCATCTCTCCAGCCCCCAGAATTTTCTTGTAAATAAAACAGGAGGGGCTGGAGAGATGGCTTAATGGTTAAGGTGCTTGCCTGCGAAGCCAAAGGACCCAGGTTTGATTTGCCAGTACCCACATAAGCCAGATGCACAAGGGAGCACATGCATCTGAAGTTCATTTGCAGTGGCTAGAGGCTCTGGTGCACCCATTCTGTCTCCTCTCTATCTCTCTCTCTGCTTGCAAATAAATAAATTAAATTAAAAATAAATAAATAAAACAGGAATATGAGAATGGAATGACATGGGATGGGAATCAAAATGAGAAAAAAAGGGAAGGGAAGGGAAGGGAAAAGAAGGGAAGAGAAGGAAAGAGAAGGGAAGAGAAGGAAAGGGAAAGAAAGGGAATACATGTTGGACATGGTGGTGCACACCTTTGTCCCAGCACTCAGGAGGCAGAGGTTGGAAGATTGCTGTGAGTTCAAGGCCAGCCTGAGACTAAATAGTGAATTCCAGGTCAAGACTCTAACTAAAAAAAAAAATGGGGGGAAGGATCCAGGCATGGTGGCACACACTGTTAATCACAGAACTTGGCAGGCAGAGGTAGGAGGGCCGTGAGTTTGAGACCACCCTGAGACTACATAATGAATTCCAGGTCAGCCTGGGCTAGAGTGAGACCCTATCTCGAAAAACAAAAAAAAAAAGGGGGGGGGACTGGAGAGATGGCTCAGCGGTTAAGGCACTTGCCTGTAAAGCCTAATGATCTGGGTTCAATTCCCCAGTACCCATGTAAAGCCAGATGCACAAAGTGGTGCATGTATCTGGAGTTTGCAGTAGCTGGAGTCCCTGGAACACCTATTGTCTGTCTCTCCCACTCTCTCTGTCTCTCTCTGCTTGCAAATATAAAAAAAATTAAAAAACAAAAAGAGGGCCTGGAGAGATTGCTTAGTGGTTAAGGTTTTTGCCTGCAAAGCTAAAGCATCCCGGTTCGACTCTCCAAGCCCCACATAAGCCAGATGCATAATGGGGCACATGCATCTGGAGTTTGTTTGCAGTGGCTAAAGGCCCTGGCATGCTCATTTTCTCTCTCTCTCTCTCTTTCTCTGTGCCTCTTTCTCTCAAATAAATTTAAAAAACTATTTTTAAAAAATGATTATTAAAAATAAATGAATAAATAAAAATGAAAAACAAAAAGCGGGCTGGAGAGATGGCTTAGCAGTTAAGGCACTTGCCTAAAAGCCAAAGGACCCAGGTTCGATTCCCCAGTAGCCATGTAAGCCAGATGCACAAAGTGGCACGTGCATCTGGAATTTGTTTGCAGTGGCTGGAGGCCCTGGCATGCCCATTCTTTCTATCTGTTTCTCTCTCTCCAATAGATAGTTTAAAAAACAAAAAGAATAAGATAAAATAATAAGTCTGAATAGAAGAGAAGAATAGAGCAGAAGAGTCCGTCTGACATAAGGATAAATGTTACTTTATGAAATTTTGTTTCATTTAGGAATTTTTTTTTTTTTTTTTTTGGTTTTTCGAGGTAGGGTCTCACTCTAGTTCAGGCTGACCTGGAATTCACTATGTAGTCTCAGGGTGGCCTCGAACTCACGGCAATCCTCCTACCTCTGCCTCCTGAGTGCTGGGATTAAAGGCGTGAGCCACCACACCCGGCTTCATTTAGGAATTTATATTATGAATGTAGTTCCTGAGCTGAGATGTTTCACATATTTCTTACTGTGAATCAAGGTCAAGAAAAGTTTTTAAGCCCCTTTCTAGTATAAAAGTGAGAAAAATCTAGTTATTTTAATTCAAAACCTCAGCAATTTTCCCAGGTTCAATGAATAACACTTTCTTTCACTCCTGATGTATGAGTCCTTCTTTAGCAAACATTAACTTTTGATTCAGGCAGTCAATAAATATTTTTAAGCAATTCCTGTATGCCATCCATATGTTAGGTATGAAGGAAATGATACAACAGCATATAAAAACACAGTTGGGGAGGGTGTGGTGGCTCACACCTTTAGACCCAGCACTTGGGAGGCAGAGGTAAGAGGATCACTGTGAGTTCAAGACTACCCTGAGACTACATAGTGAACTCCAGGTCAGCCTGAGCTAAATAAAGTGAGACCCTACCTTAAAAAAAAAAAAGAAAAAAGGGCTGGAGAGATGGCTTAGCTGTTAAGGCGTTTGCCTGCAGAGCCAAAGGATCCTGGTTCGATTCTCCAGGACCCACATAAGCCAGATAAACAGGGGCACATGCATCTGGAGTTCATTTGTAGTGGCTGGATGACCTGGCATGCCCATTCACTCTGTCTGCCTCTCTTCTATCTCTCTCTCTTTCTGTTTGCAAATAAATAAATAATTATAAATTTTAAAAAAAAAAGAAAAAAATACAGTCGGTCTCCTCTTTCTCTGAGCTTCTAGTAATGCTAAGATGAGATTTTGGGACATCTGCTCTGACCCATTGATCTTTCCTTACATATATATTTTATTTTATTATATTATTATTATTATTTTTTTTTTTTTTTGGTTTTTCGAGGTAGGGTCTCACTCTAGCTCAGGCTGACCTGGAATTAACTATGTAGTTTCAGGGTGGCCTCGAACTCATGGCGATCCTCCTACCTCTGCCTCCCAAGTGCTGGGATTAAAGTCGTGCGCCACCACACCCGGCATATATTTTATTTTTTGAGGTAGGGTCTCGCTCTAGCCCAGGTGACCTGGAATTCACTATGTAGTCTCAGGGTGGCCTCGAATTCATAGAGATCCTCCTACTTCTGCCTCCTGAGTGCTGGGATTAAAGGCATGCACCACCACTTCCAGCTCCGTTGATCTTTCTATGGTTCTTTCCCCAGTGCTTCACTTGTTCTCATAGTAATTGCCATTTACTGAACAGCTGTGGAGGGCAGGCATAGAACTAAGGGCTTTACATAAGGTGTTTCATTTAGTGTGCATGATATTAATGATATTCTCCCTCCTGTTTTACTGTACGGGGAAACAGAGACTGTGAGATGTTAGAAAGCTTTCATATGTGACTATCTTCATCTTTTCAAGCTGCCATATCAAAACAGATCAGAGAGCATGGCTTAACAATAGGAATTGTCTTCTCACAGCTCTGGGAGCTGGAAAGCCCAAGACCACGGTTCCGGTTCCAGCAGGCTTGGTCTGCTGAGGGTGCTTTTCCTTCATGCTCACTGTGTCTTCACATGGTCTCACCATTGTGCACTGAGGTGGAGCAGGGAAGCTTGAGCTTCAACATAGGAATTTCAGGGGACCACAATTCATAATGACATCATCAGGGAGAAGCAGGACCAGATATAAACTTCTCTTCCTCCAGAGCTTAAATCCTTTTTGTTTATTTTATTTTGTTTTATTTTATTTTATTTTATTTTATTTTATTTTATTTTATTTTATTTTATTTTATTTTATTTTTTTAAGGTAGGGTCTCACTCTGGTCCAGGCTGACCTGGAATTAACTATGTAGTCTCAGGGTGGCCTCGAACTCTCGGTGATCCTCCTACCTCTGCCTCCCGAGTGCTGGGATTAAAGGCGTGCACCACCACGCCCGGCTTGTTTATTTTATTTTATTTTATTTTCAGAAAGAAAATTGGTGCACCAGGGCCTCTTCTACTGAAATTGAACTCTAGAGTGCTGGGATTAAAAGCATGTGCCACCACGCTCAGCAACCAGAGCCTAAATTCTTATTTAGCACCTTATCTAAGTACTATCTATCTATCTATCATCTATCTATTTATCTATCTATCTATCATCTATCTATCTACCTACCTATCTATCTATCATTGATCCAGGGTTTGGGACCAAATCTAAGTCTTGCACATGCTAGACAAACGCTCTATCACTGAGCAACACTCCCAGCCCTGTAGTGGAACAACTCAGTCAGGGAAGGAGATATTCTGAAGAAACACTTGGGCCCTTCCCTTAGGTTATCACACTACTGAATCCCCAAAATTAAAACCTCATGTTGGGAGAAGGGAAAGGTTAAAGCATCAGTTCCAGCTAGAGGAGATCTTGCCTCCCAGGAAGAGATCTCACACAGTTCTGACAACTTGTCAGACAACCTTGTAGGATAGACTAGAGGAGCCAGCCAAATATGTGTCAATAATGGGTGGACCACACCTTGACCAGGACTGCTAAGTTATGCATATCTCTTACCTTCTACTTATTTGTTTATTTTTATTTGTAAGGTGGGGGAGAGAGAGAAAGAATATGTGCACACCAGGGCCTCTTGCCACTGTAAATGAACTCCAGATGCATGTGCTACTTTGTGCATCAGGTTGTATGATGGTACTAAGGAATCAAACCTGGGCCACCAGGCTTTGCAAGCAAGTGCCTTTAACCACTGAGCTATTTCTCTAGCCCCTTATTATTTATTATTTTAGAGAGGGGGAGAAATAGAGAGAGGGAAAGAGAGAGAGAGAATTGGCGCACCAGGGCCTCAGCCACTGAAATTAAACTCCAGACACTTGCACCACCTAGTGGGCATGTGCAACCTTGCACTTGCCTCACCTTTGTGAGACTGGCTTATGAGGGATCTGGAGAGTTGAACATGAGTCCTTAGGCTTTGCAGGCAAGCGCCTTAACCACCAAGCCATCTCTCCAGCAAACCTCCCCCACATTTGTTTGTTTGTTTGTTTGTTTGTTTGTTTGTTTATTTATTTATTTATTTATTTATTTATTATTTTCAGTTTTTCAAGGTAGGGTCTCACTCTGGCCCAGCCTGACCTGGAATAAACTGTGTAGTCTCAGGGTGGCCTTGAACTCACGGTGATCCTCCTACCTCTGCCTCCCGAGTGCTGGGATTAAAGGCGTGCGCCACCACGCCCGGCTCCCACATTTATTTATTTATTTTATTTTATTTTTTTTTTTTGGTTTTTCAAGGTAGGGTCTCACTCTGGTCCAGGCTGACCTGGAATTCACTATGTAGTCTCAGGGTGGCCTCGAACACTCGGCAATCCTCCTACCTCTGCCTCCCGAGTGCTGGGATTAAAGGCGTGCGCCACCACGCCCGGCTCCCACATTTATTTTTAAATATAGAATACTTCAGCAATCTTTGTGCCATCCTTGCACAGGGGTCATACTAATCTTTTCTGTATCTTTCTAATTTTAGTATATGTGCTGCCAATGTGAGCACCTCTTGCCTTTTATATAAATCTAAACCTTAAGCTGGGGAGATGGCTCAGAGGTTAAAGGCACTTGCTTGCAAAGCCCGACAGCCCAGGTTCAATGTCCCAGTATTCACATAAAGCCAGATACACAAAGTGGTGCATGCTTCTGGAGATCATTTGTAGTGGTAGGAGGCTCTGGTATGTCCACACTCAGTTTTTCTGTGTCTTTCTCTCTGTCTCTTAAATAAATATATAAATAAATAAAATATAAACCTAATTCTCATGTCACAACCTTGAAGATAGATTTGGGGGGGGGTTATTGGTTCCCTTTATTTATTCCTCTTCCCAATATGATCACCTTGAACAAATCTCCTCCTTCCTGCTTTTCACGATTATTAATTGGTGGCTGAGTGTTGCTGGTTGGGACTGCCAGAGCCCAGGCTTTGACTCTGTTTTTGTTGTTTCTTTCTTATTTATTTATTTATTATTTATTTATTTATACTTTCAAGGTAGGGTTTTTCACTCTAGTCCAAGCTGACCTGGAATTCACTATGTAGTCTCAAGGTGGCCTTGAACTCACTGCAATCCTCCTACCTCTGCCTCCCAAGTGCTGGGATTAAAGGCGTGTGCCACCATGTCTGGCTTTAAAAACTCTTGATAACATGAGCACCATTTCTGATAGGGTAAATCCCACCTCATTGTTTTTATTTTCTAAAAGCAAAAGAAAACTATGGGGCTGGAGAGATGGCTTAGCCCTTAAGATGTTAGATTGCAAAGCCAAAAGGACCCAGGTTCAACTCCCCAGGATCCATGTAAGCCATATGCACAAGGGGACACATGCATCTGGAGTTCGTTTGCACTGGCTGGAGGCCCTGAGTGTCCATTCTCTATGTGCCTCTTTCTCCTCTCTCTCTCTCTATCAAATAAATAAATAAAAATAAAATAAATATTAAAAAAGAACTATGCTTATCTCTTTATTCTTTCAGGTAAACTTCCCAAAACACTTTGACCCATTCCATATTTCTAAAGATTAACATCTTTACCCATTGGGTCGCCCCACATGGAAACATGCTCTGCGCTCTTGTGGGGAAGTTGTGTGGTTTTTCTTTGTGTAGATCTCACATATTTCTTTCCATGGAACTTCTGATTTATATTGTTTGAATTCAGAAGTTCCCAAGCTGAATTGTTCATGCAGACACCTGGGCATCCTTATTTATTTATTATTATTTTGTATTTTGTGTTTTTGTTATTATTTCAAGAGAGGGTCTCATTCTAGCCCAGGCTGACCTGGAACTCATTCAGTAGTCCCAGGCTGGCCTTAAACTCACAGCAAACCTCCTGCCTCTCTCTGCCTCCTGAGTGCTGGGACTAGAGGTGTGTGCCACCATGCCCAGTGGCTGTGCTATCTTGAAGGGGACAGTTGAATCTCATCATTTAGAACTGGTGGAATTGTTTAGATTCTACCAGCTTTGCATACAGTTCCCTTTCTGAACCCAGGAGGTTTGTGTGTTGTTGTAGAAACCAGCCACAGCTGCCAGGGGTAGGAAGAGAGTTTGGGGCAAGAACACTGTCACACTAGTGCTAAGATAGGACCTATGGCATATGACCACAGAAGTTTAGGTAACAGACACCTGTTGCCTGGCAGCAGCCCCCTTCTACCCTCACTTTGTAATACCTCATCTTTTACCAAGTGGGTGACGCAGACTCAAACCCAGTGAACCTTAGAGTTTTGCCAAAGTAAATGTCCAATCAATAGTTGCTGGACCACTGAATTTAGACCCTCAAATCTTTTTTTTGTTGTTGTTGTTGTTGTTGTTTTGTTTTTTGAGGTACAGACTCACTCTAGCCCAGGCTGACCTGGAATTCACTATGTAGTCTCAGGGTGGCCTTGAATTCACAGCAACCCTCCTACCTCTGCCTCCCAAGTGTTGGGATTAAAGGCGTGCACCACCATGCCTGGCTTCAAATCTTACAGAGGGTAGGGCTGGAGGGATGGCTTAGTTGTTGTTTGCCTGCAAAGCCAAAGGACCCAGGTTCAATTCCCCAGGACCCACATTAGCCAGATGCACAAGGGGGCACATGCATCTGGAGTTGGTTTGCAGTGGCTGGAGGCCTTGGTGCGCCAATTCTCTCTCTCTCTATCAAATGAATGAATGAATAAATAAATAAATAAATAAATAAATAAATAAAAAAATAAATAAAAATCTTACAGAGGTGAGACTAAGGTCCAACAGGAAATCACTTATTGGAGCTGAGTCACTGGTATGGCTGGAATGAGAACAAACTCCCACCTTGTGCTAGGCAGGCCCTGAGAGAGAGATAGCAGAGAAGCACAATCCAAGACAAGGTCCCAGAACCAATGCATACTAGAAGTGAGAGACCTTCCAGATCACCTTACCCACACTTCTTAGCCAAAGGCTCTTGACACCGCTCTATATATGCCTTAGGCCTCGCTTCTGGGGAGTCTGGTTCAATAGGTCTGTGGTGGGCACTGCAGGCTATAAACAATTCCCACGTGGCTGTCTCATTTACAAAAATAATGTGTTCTCCTATTGCATAATTAATTTAGGTAATAAGGCTAGAAGAAGTGATTTGAAAATCCTGAAACAACAGTGTGTTCTGTAACTAACAGCTTCCAGAGCAACCAAATTCTCTTTCCCTGCCCAAGTTCAAGTTCTCTTCACTTAAACAAAAATGTGGGGTGTTGAGGAGAGGCCTGCAGCACTTCCCCCGCCCTGTGAGGATATGGCTACAGGCGACACACCTCAGTGACCTCAGCTGGTTCTAGGTGAGAATGAGAAAAAGAGTACCTGTCCTTCACCCTGCCCCCTCGAGGGCTGCAGGCAGCTGTCAGCAAAGATGATCAGCTTTCTGGAAGCAACTTACTCACAGGGCCAGAAAAGACCCATGAAAAGAGAAACTGGAATCCGAGGTCATCTGACTCAGTGACAGATGCCGGGCAGCAGCAAAGCCAGTTTCTCACAAGGACACGCCCACACCCGGCACGTCACTGCTCACCTGTCATGGATGGCAGAGGAGCCCCTTGTGAGGCCCAACTCTGCCTACCTCGCATGAGAAAGCGGAGGTGCGGAGAGCTGGTAAGGTCAGTATGGGGCTCTTTCTTTCCCATCTCCATGCACCTCCCCAGCTACTCTCCCCACTGTTCAGCTCAAGGAGTCTTCTCCGCAGCTGACCAGAGCCCATCTCCAGGACAGCGAGTTCCATGGCCACGCAACCTGCCCATGTCTATTTTCCAGGCACTGGGCTGGTTCACCTCGCTGTCTCCTTAACTTCCTTATCCCATGCCTGGACACTGCACAAGCTCTGTGCGAGACTGACGACTAGCTAGCGGTGATTGCCCTCCCTCCCAGGCAAGCTGAGCTTCCCGTGAGTTACTGTGTCTCCAGGAATCCCCTCGGCGCAGGCTGAGTGCCCTGGAGGGTTGTGGGACTGCTCACTGCCTGTAGATCGAGGCAGACAGCAGGGAGAGGAATAGCTCATAGCTCGTGATCATTTAGTTTCCCCGGCACCTGCTTAACAGGAAGTAGCATTTTAGGTGAATGCTTTTTTTCTTTTTCTTTTTTGGCAGTACTAGGAGTTGAACCCAGAGCTTCAAACATGTGAAGCAAGCCTTCTTTTTTTTTTTTTTTTTACTTTTACAAAGTCTTTTAGTATGCAGAATTTTATTTATTATTTATTTAGTTAGTTGTAGTGTGGTTTTGTTTTTATTTTTGTATTTTTGACGACTTCTATACTTACATACAAAAGTGCATAATATTTCCCTCCCCTCCCCCCATTCCCCTTTAGAACTCCAATCTCCGTCGTATCCCCTCCCTCTCTCCATTAGTCTCTCTTTTAATTTGATGTCATCATCTTTTTCTTCTATTATGAGGGTCTTGCGAAGGTATTGCTAGGCACTGCAAGGTCATGGATATCGAGGCCGATTTCTGTCTGGGCAGTTGCATTGTAAGGAGTCATAACCTTCCTTTGGCTCTTCCATTCTATCCGCCCCCTCTTCCGCAATGGTGAAGCAAGCCTTCTGTCATTGAGCTACAACCTCAGCCCAGGAAATAAATGCCAGAAGCTATTTACCCATTTATCATTCGCTCACTAAATTTCATAAATTGTTGAGTCTGCCCTATGTGTAGGAAAAAATCTAGTGGGGGGAAAAACTGACCAGGACAAATGTGTGCGCAGCAAAGATCAATGCTCACTCCACCTCATCCGAAGGAGGTTTGGCTGGGTAACTGATAACACACTTTGCTGAGCACCTACTAGATGCTGTGTGTTTTCATATATGGGTCACTGCTGAGCCTCACAGTAAGCTTTCCAGGTAGGACTTATTCCACATTCACACAAGGAAGAACACGGACACTTACTGAACATCACGACACTATGGAGTACCAAAGCTTCCATCCAAACCTGAGTCAGCTCACCGGACCTTGCCAGCAACCCCAGTGTGAGCCCTGCAAGCCCAGGCCATGAAGCCCAGAAAACCCTGGCCCTTCCTCAGACCTCCTGTTTGCTCCTTTGTGGACCCCACATGCATGTCCTCTCCATCCATCCATCCATCCATTTATCCAGCAGTCAGTCAGTCAAAGACACTCATAAGCTGGGCATGGTGGCACACACCTTTAATCGCAGCACTCAGGAGGCAGAGGCAGAAGGATCGCTGTGAGTTCCAGACCACTCTGAGACTATATAGTGAATACTAGGTCAGTCTGGGCTAGAGTGAGACCCTTCCTTGAAACATCAAAAAGCAAACAAACAAACAACAACAACAAATAATCATAGCTGGGCATGGTGGTGCACACCTTTAATCCCAGCACTCAGGAGGTAGAGGTGGGAGGATTGCCATGAGTTCAAGGCCACCCTGAGACTACATAGTTAATTCTAGGTCAGCTTGGGCCAGAGTGAAACCCTACCTCGAAAAACAAAAACAAAATAAAACAAAACAAAACAAAGCAAAAAAAAAAAAAAAAAAAACCAAACCATAGAGCACTTTGGGGATAGTAGGGAAAGGAAGGATGAATCACAAATGGCTTTGTCAGCAAAGGTTCCTATAGCTTATTGAAGGTTATAGTCCATCAATAACTACAACGAGAGGCAAAAAGCAGGAAATACAGGGGAAGTGCTGGATCAAGGTGGAGTAGGTGTTACTTTGATTTCGGAGACTCTGTGGAGGAAGGGACACTGAGATGCCTTGAGAATATCAAGGGTTTGGCTGTGCAGAGGTGTGGAGAAGGGCTGCCAGGATTCTGGAAGGAAAGACCTTAGGCAAAGGTACAGAAGTGGGAGGGGGATGGATGTAGGTAGAGGGAGGCTGTCCAAGTCCTTGTTATTGGAGGGGAGTAACAGGATATAAGTGTGGAACTGCCCAGTGGCCATGCTATAAATATCTATTTACCTGAGGGGCTGGGAATCTGGGGCACACTGGAGAAGACCTAAAATGCCATGCTACGAAGCAAGACAGTTCTTTGATTGCTAATGGGAGCTGTTGACAGGACTTCCCGTTGTCTTCTTTTGTGGCTGAAGACCAGGTGCTGCTCCATCTCTGCCCTCTCCAGAGCGGATCCCACAGTGTCAGCAGCCCTGCTGCCCCACTGCTGTGTCATCACTTACTCACTTTCAAGCGCCTGACCCACACCCAAAGGCCCCCGCTTGAAGCCCAGAACACTTCCTTCCTGGGGCAGCAGGCGAGTCATCTGGAAACCTCTCTTTTATGAACTCTGTGATCAAGGTGCTGATACAGCAGATGGGATGCCTTACCAGGTCCCCGATCTCGGAGATGAATGCAGTGCGGAGTTTCATTGGCCTATCACCTTCACCTGGGGCCTGACTCACTTTCACTGCCTGGGATCTTGTGGCTGCCTCTGAAGATACCACATCACCGTACAGCTTCAGCCGTTTCCTGCCTTTGCTTCCTGGCTGGCCTATCCTAACCATGGCCAAGACCCTAGTCTCTCTGATGCTGACCACAGCTGCTCACTAGCCTCACTTGCAGAGTCTGAGGACTAAAAAGGAGGGGAAGACAAACTTTATACTACAGACTTTTTTCTTAAATATTTTATTTATTTGCAAGGAGAGAGAGAGAGAATGGGAGTGCCAGGGCCTCCAGCTGCTGCAAACGAACTCCAGGTGCATGTGCCACTTTGTGCATCAGGCTTTACAGAGGCACTGGGGAATTGAATCTATGTTGTTAGCTTTGTAGGCAAGTGCCTTAACTGCTGAGCCATCTCTCCAGCCCATTGACTTCCTGAGCTTTTCTAGAAGCAGCCAGAGAAGGGCAAGGTGACTCATGCCCAAAATCCCAACACTAGGGAGTGTATGACAGGAGGATCACAAATTCAAGGACAACCTGGGCTATGTTGTAAGATCCTGTCTCAAACAAACAAAAAGAATAGAAGCCCCCCTCCAGGGAGCACAGAGGCCATGACAGAACCAGCTGGGATTCCCTTCTATCTGGATAGACTTAAGAGATCTGTGGAGATTTAGTTGCCTAAGAAAGCTGGGTGTGGTGGCACACCCTTTAATCCCAGCACTCGGAAGGCAGAGGTAAGAGGATCCCTGTGAGTTCAAGGCCACCCTGAGACTACATAGTGAATTCCAGGTCAGCCTGAGCTACAGTGAAACCCTGCCTCGAAAAACAAACAAACCAATCAAAAAAAAAAGGCTAAGAATTCCTAGCTTTCTCCTCAGAGAGTTAAATCTACCATGAAGCAATGAATGTGAAAGGGCTTCAAAAACTATAACTTAAGCTGGGAGAGTTATGGTCATGGTTATAAGTTTACAAAGATTGAGTTCATGTTATTATTGGCTCTCAGCATCCAGCTATTTTTCTTCATAACAACTTCTAGATTTTTATAACTACATCATAAGTTACTATTACCACTAAGCACATAGTTTATGTGTTTAATGCCTACCTCCTTATCAGGGTGCAAGCTTCAGTGGTACAAGAGCCACATTTAGTTGTGATTCTCATTAGTCTCCCAGCACCCAGGTCAGTGCCTGGAATTATCCTTGAGGCCTAAAGAACAATTAACTGCTGGATTATTAAACAGCCCACCACCCACCCTCATAGAGACTTTCATTACACTAGTCTGTCTTGTTCAGTGCTGAAGGCTGAAGTGCGTGCAGGAGGCAGTTCACAAATGGAAATGGGAATGGGTAAACCTTCCCGAATGCCAGGTCATTATGAGATTTGTGGCTGAAGGTTCTGCCCTGTCTAAAGGTTGTCTCCTCTGGGAGCCCAAGGCCCAGACAGGCTCTCAGGGCCTCTCAATCTCACCTTTCTTACCTTCTGTCCTTCTCCCACTTCTTTCTTTGCTCTGTGCCCTAAGATGTGTTGCACTTGCTACAGATCTGTACTTTATACACACCTTCCTCAAAGTCCTGCCTAAAATGCCTTCTTTTCCACCCACCCTGACAACCTTCCTTCCTTTCTTTCTTTCTTCCTTTCTTTCTTTCTTTCTTTCTTTCTTTCTTTCTTTCTTTCTTTCTTTCTTTGTTTTGTTTTTTCAGGTGGGGTCTTGCTCTAGCCCAGGTTGACCTGAGTGCTGGGATTAAAGGTGTGCACCACCACGCCTGGCCCTATTTATTTATTTTTAATTTATTTGAGAGAGAAAAAGAGGCAAATAGAGAGAGAAAGAGAATGGACATTCCAGGGCCTTCAGCCATTGCAAATGAACTACAGAAACATGGACCACCTTGTGCATCTGGCTTATGTGGGTCCTGGGAAATCGAACCTGGGTCCTTTGGCTTTGCAGGCATGGCCCTTAACCAGTAAGCCATTCCCTCCAGCCCCAATTTTCCTTTTAAAATATTTATTTATTTATTCGTTCATTCATTTATAAGCAGAAAGAGAAAGAAAGTATGAGTCTGCCAGGGCTTCTTGTTACTGCAAATGAACTCCAGATGCATGCACCATTTTGTACATCTGGCTTTACATGGATACTGGGGGAATTGAACCCAGGTTGGCAGGTTTTGCAAGCAAGCACCTTTAACCTCTGAGCCATCTTCCAAATCTCACCCTTTTTTTTTTTTTTTCAAATATAGGGTGTCATTCTATAGTCCCAGGCTGAACTGGCAATTCTCCACCTCGGCCTTTCTAGAATTACAGGGGTGAGCCACTATCCCTTGCCAGTGCCTCATTGTGGAGTGTGGGAACAGATGAGTCAGGAGGTAAAGTGTTTGTCTCAAAAGCATGAGTACAGAAGTGCAGAACCCCAGCACCCTCGTGAAAAGCCGGATGTTATGACAGGTGTTTATAATCCCAGCCACACCTTGGGCGAGAAAGGAGGCAGAGTCAAGACAATCCACCAGAAGCACAGGAGCCAGCTAGCCTGGTAAAGACATCAGTGAACAACATGAGACCCTACTTTAAAGGAGGTGGAAGGTGAGGAAAAACACCTGAAGAAAGTTGTCCTCTGACCTCCATACCATTGCAGGTGTGTGCATCTGCCTGTACTCACACACACCAAAAAAAAAAAAAAAAAAAAAAAAAAAACTGTGTGTATGTGTGTGTGTACCTATGGAAGATTTCTATCTGGAAAAAAATTTACACACATGACTAATATTAGGAGAAACAATACTAAGATTGGCTATGCAGGCATTCACAAACATGCACACTAAGAAATTAAGGCTCAGAGAAGTTATACTCATAATTTTCAATCTCAGAGATTGTGTCTTATGTGTAGATTCATGAAAGCAATTTGGCTGAGTGCCTGTCATAAAAAAAAAAAAAAAAAGCCAGGTGTGGTGGCGCATGCCTTTAATCTGGGCACTCGGGAGACCAAGACTACCTAGTGAATTCCAGGTCAGCCTGGGCTACAGTGAAACCCTGCCTCAAAAGAAAAAAAAGTGCTGGCCATGATGACCCATGCCTTCAGTACAAGCATTTGAGAGGCTAAGGGGGGAGGGAGGATCACTGTGAATGCCAGACCAGCCTGAACTACAGGGTGAATTGTAGGTTATTCTGGAACAGAGTGAGACCCTACTTTGAAAAATCCAAAAAAACTAACAAATTAAAGAAAGAAAAATAAAGGGGGGAGTGAGGGGAGAAGGTAGAAGGAAGGAAAGTAGAACATATAACACAAAGTAAGTATTGTTTATGATAGTTGTTATATTTGTGTGCCAAGTTATAAAATGTATTTCTTACTGTGGGCTATGGTCAAAGTGACAGGATATGACATGTCTAGTAGAACTTAAGTCCTTTAATTAGAGCAGAAGGTGAGCCAACCTTGGAAAGCTGAGGATGAGACAGGAGGATTGCCAAGATTTCTAGGCCAGCCTGGCCCCCAATAAGAGACCCTGTCCCAAAAACAAAACAGAAGCCTTCCAGTTAAGATGGCAGCATAGTAGCCATGCCAAAGCAGTTTCAGGAGGAAAATAGCAGAAAAACAGTACAAATACACTGTTCAACTGAAAAGTGAAGGTGTATAAGGAATTATTAACCTCAGCAGAGAAGCAGGAGAGACACAGAGCTTCTAGCAACCACAAAACCAGCCAGAATCAGCTCCAGCCTCAGCTCCAGCCACAGCTCCTACAGGTGGTCCTCTGGGAAGAGCTACTCACCTGGCCCTGCCTAAGCCAGCAGGAGCAGAACCTCCGTGAAGGGACTCTCCCCTCGCCCCAGCCTCCTTTCAAAGTCAAGAATCCTGAGCAAGAAGACAGCAGGGACCAGCTGAGCAGCTCCAGAACATTTCAAGTACTCTCCACAGCCTCCCCTCCCCCAACCACCAGTACCAGGAACCACCAAGAACTCGAGAACTCAGCACTCCCAGGGATCAGAGCCGCCACTCAGCCACACAGCATCCAGCACAGCCAATTGGAACAGCACATTCACAGACCCAACCAGCCCAGCTGAGCCCACAGGGCAACAAAATGGGAACCAGACAGGTACTCAGCATAGGTGAGACAGGAAGCCACCCCAAAAGGTAACAGGGCCTACTTACATTGTGTCAATACCTGTCCCAAGTCCAATTACATAGGCCTGCGCTGGAAGTGTTAATCTCACCTTCCATGTTGGAGCAGGTTATGTGTTAGATTTGATGTACTTTTGGCCAGCTTTGCCATCCTTAGATAAACTATGTTTTGGGGTTGACTTTTGTTGTTTTTGATATTTCCTGATTTATAGTCTCTTTTTGTCTTTTTCTTCTGTCTTTCTTGGAGGCAGGGTCTCACTCAGGCCCAGGCTGACCTGGAACTAATTACAGATCAAGACTCTCAGCTTCCCAGTCCATATGATTAAGGGTGTGGGTCGAAACACATCCTCAGGGACTTTGGCTTTGTTAGATTATCTGGTGTTTTTTTGTTGTTGTTGTTTTTTTGTTTTGTTTTGTTTTGTTTTGTTTTGTTGATGGTTGGTTGTTTTGTTTTTGTTTTTTTTGAGGTAGGGACTATAGCCTAGGCTGACCTGGAATTCTCAGGGTGGCCTTGAACTCACTGCTATCCTCCTACCTCTGCCTCCCAAGTGCTAGGATTAAAGGCATGCACCACCACCCCAGCTGTTTTAATCCCCTCTCTTGCATAAATACTCCATGCTGGTATTGAGTGTATGTATTGCTCAATTGAATTTTAGAATTCACCTGTATTTTGCCCCACCCAGCCTACTAGAATACTTTCATAGCAGGCAAATGCAACACCTAGGGTCACTTCTGCTGTTACTATGGGAGTAATATAAGAGCCACATCTGACACCTTTGACTCCTACCCTGAAGATATATAATGTCACATTTACATTTAATACTGCAGATCTTAGAAAACCCAAGAATTAACTCAATATGCAAAAATCTTAGAAAATACAAGAAACATTTAAAAATCAAGATAACTAAAGATTATAAAACCATCAGAAGAAAGTGTTTGCTGCAAAACATTATAATACAAGAAACATTTAAAAATCAAAATAATATAATTCCACCAAAAATTATAAAACCATCAGAAATGACCTACAGTGAGACTGAATGATAATGAAATGCCTAACAAAGAATTCAAAAGAATGATATAACTATGTTCAAAGAAATTAAAGGAATCAAAGATGAAAACAAACTCTTGAGGGAATCCCAAAAGAACATAGGAAACCATCTTAATGAAATAAGGAGATCAATACAAGACATGAGTAAGGAAATAGAAATACTGAAAAAATACCAATCAGAAATACTACAAATGCAAAACAGAGTAAATCAAATAAAAAATCTGTAGGAAGTCCCATCAATAGAGTGGATCAAGGAGAGGACAGAATTTCTAAACTGGAAGACAAGGTAACAAATCTAGAACAGTCCAACAAAGAAAAAGACAAGCTAGGGCTAGAGAAATGGTTTATCAGTTAAAGTACTTGCCTACAAAGCCAAAGGACCAAGGTTCAATTCCCTAGGACTCACATAAGCCAGATGCACAAGGTGGGGACATGCATCTGGAGTTCATTTGCAATGGCTTGAGGACCTCATGTGCCCATTCTCTCCATCCCTCTCCCTCCCACTCTCTCTACCTCTTTTCTCTATCATAAATAAATAAATAATATAAAATATTTTTTAAAAAACAAACTAAAAAAGACAAACTAATAGAAGGTATCAATGGGAATTTCAAGATATTCAGGGCACTATGAAGAGATCAAACATAAGAATTCAGGGTATAAAAGAAGAAAAATTTCAATCCAAAATCATAGTATTTTCAACAAAATCATAGAGGAAAATTTCCCCCCAAAGGGAAAGAGATGCCAGTAGAGATACAGGAACACCAAACAGACAAAACCAGGAAAGAAATGAAAAGAAAGCCGGGCATGTTGGCGCACACATTTAATCCCAGCACTTGGGAGGCAGAGGTAGGAGGATCACCATGAGTTCGAGGCTACCCTAAGACTACATAGTGAATTCCAGGTCAGCCTGAACTAGAGTGAGACCCTACCTCAAAAAGCCAAAATAAATAAATAAATAAAAATAAGGGGCTGGGGGCCTGGAGATGGCTTAGTGGTTAAGGCATTTCCCTGCAAAGCCAAAGGACCTCAGATCGAGTCCCGTAAGCCAGATGCACAAGATGGCACATGTGTCTGGAGTTCATTTGCAGTGGCTGGAGGCCCTGGCATGCCCATTCTCTCTCTCTTTCTCTCTCTCTCTGCTTCTTTCCCTCTCTCGCTCTCTCAAATAAATAAATAAATAAATAAATAAATAAATAAATAAATAATTTTTAAACCAGGAAAGAACCTCTCCTCACCATGTTATAATTAAACTACTGAACACACAAACCAAAGAAAATATACTGAAAGCAGTTAGAGAAAAACATCAAATCACATATAAAGGCAAGCCCATCAGGATAACAGCAGATTACTCAACACAAACCTTAAAAGTCAGAAGGGAGCTGGGCATGGTGGCACGCACCTTTAATTCCAGCACTCAGGAGGCAAAGATAGGAGGATCATCATGAGTTCGAGGCCACCCTGAGAATACAGAGTGAATTCCAGGTCAGCCTGGGCTATAGTAAGACCCAACCTCAAAATAAATAAATAAATAAATAAATAAATAAATAAATAAATAAATAGCCAGAAGGGTTTGGAATGATATATTCCAAGTTCTGAAAGACAACAACTGTCAACCAAGATTACTTTATCCTGAAAAGCTATGTATCCAAATTGATGGAGAAATAAGGACATTCCACAACAAAAACAGTCTAAAGGAATATATGGCCACTAAACCAGCTCTACCAAAAATACTTGAAGGGATCCTTCACGCTGAAGAGAAAGAAAAGCACAAACATGAGAATTGGAGAAAATATATATTGGACATATTGGAGAAAAGACAGCCTCTTTAACAAATGGTGCTGGGAAAAATGGATTTCTATATGTAGAAAGATGAAAATAAATCCTCATCTCTCTCCATGCACAAGAATCAAGTCCAAATGGATCAAAGACCTTAATATCAGACCTGAAACTCTGAAACTGCTAGAGGAAAAAGTAGGGGAAATATTGCAACATATTGGCATAGGCAATGACTTTCTGAATATAACCCCGGTTGCTCGGGTAGTAAAACCACTAATCAACCACTGGGACCTCATGAAATTAAAAAGCTTTTATACAGCAAAGGACACTGTGAATCTCAAAGCAAAGAGACAACCTATAGAATAAGAAAAATTCTATACATCTGATAGAGGATTAATATCCAGGATATACAAAGAACTCAAAACACGAAATAATAAGAAATCAGCCAGGCACGCCTGGCTGCACGCCTTTAATCCCAGCACTCAGGAGGCAGAGGTAGGAGGATCACTGTGAGGTCAAGGCTACCCTGAAACTACATAGTGAATTCCAGGTCAGCCTGGGCTAGAGTGAAACCTAGCCCACTTAAACAACCCACTTAAAAATGGGATATGGGGGCTGGAGAGATGGCTTAGCGGTTAAGGTGCCTGCCTCCTAAGCCTAAGAACGCCAGTTCCAATCTGCAGGTCCCACGTTTAGCCAGATGCAAAGTGCTGCAAGGGTGCAATGCCACACTTGACCACAAGGGGGCGCACGCATCTGGATTTTGTTCGCAGCAGCTGAGAGGATGCTGGAGCACCCATCTCTATCTGTCTTCCTCTCCCTCTCTCTCTGACTCTCTCTGTGTCTCTCTCCAAAAAAAAAAAGGGGGGGGATATGGAACTAAATAGTCCTCAAAAGAAGAAATACAGATGGTCCATAACATCTAAAAACATGTTCTACACCCTTAGCCATCAGGGCAAATTAAACTTTTGGGGGTGGAGAGATGGCTTAGCAGTTAAGGTACTTGCCTGTAAATTCAAAGGACCCAGGCTCGATTCCTCAGGACCCATGTAAGCCAGATGCTCAAGGTGGCACATGTGTCTGGAGTTCATTTGCAGGGCTAGAGGCCTGGGTGTGTCCATTCTCTCTCTCTCTCTGCTTTTTTCTCTCTCTCAAATTAATTAATTAATTAATTAAAATATAAAAACTACTTTGATATTCCATCTCATTCCTGTCAGAATGGCAATCATCAAAAAAACAAATGAGACTAATTGAAAAGGGGTGGGGATATGATGGAGGGTGGATTTGTGGGGGGGAGCAGAAGGAATTATCATAGTTTATTGCCTGTCTTTATGGAAGCTGTCAAGCGTGGTGGCGCACGCCTTTAATCCTAGCATTCTGAGGCAGAGGTAGGATTTGCAATGTTTGAGGCCACCCTGAGACTACTTAGTGAATTCCAGGTCAGCCTGAGCTAAAGTGAGACCCTGCCTCGAAAAACAAACAAACAAAACAGATAAAGAAGGAAGGAAAAACAGAGTGGAGATGGAGCTAGAGCACAGAGGAAGCAGAGGAGTCCAGGAAGCAGAACACTCTCAGCTGTGCCAGAGTGCATCCGACTCCAAGGAAGCACCTTGTAGGGAAACAAAGAAAGCCTGTGCTGGTGGTGGTGTGTTGTGGGTCCTTGGTTCGGGAAAGGCCTTGGCTGTGGAGTTCTTTGTGTGGAAAGCCCCTGTGGCACTGGTTGGAAGCTCCAGTATGGCATACCAGCTATGTCAGGGCAAGGGTACCAACTGGCACATCCCAGCAAAGAGCCTGTGTGGTCTAGGGGACTGATTCTCAGAGTGTGATGTCAGCAGATTTCCAGCACCTGGACACCCATTAGAACTGCAAACTCTCTCTTAGCCGGGCGTGGTGGCGCACGCCTTTAATCCCAGCACTTGGGAGGCAGAGGTAGGAGGATCTCAGAGTGTGAAACTGTCAGTTAATTACCAGGTCAGCCACCTGAGACCCTACCCAAAAAAAAAAAAAAAAAAAAAGAACTGCAAACTCTCGAGTTCACCCAGACCCTTTGAGTCTCAAGCACTGGACTCCAAGCCCTCCAGGCAGTTCTGAGGCATAAAGCGTGAGACCCAAGCTGGAGAGATGGCTTAGTGGTTAAAGCATTTGCCTGTGAAGCCAAAGGAGCCAGGTTCGATTCCTCAGGACCCATGTAAGCCAGATGCACAAGAGGATGCATGCGTCTAGAGTTTGTTTGCAATGGCTGAAGGCCCTGGCACATCCATTCTTTCTCTCTCAAATAAATAAAAATAAATACTAAAAAAAAAAAAAAAAAAAAAGAATGAGACCCACTATCCAAGGGATGTTTTGGTCTCCATGTTTGGTAGAATATTAGACAGGGTCTGGTCTCAAAGAAGCCTGGCTAGAAAGTTGAAGGCCTTTAGATGCCACATCCCTGCTCATTCCATCACCCAGTCAACCTCCCAGCTTACCCAGAACATTCACACGCTGCAGTTTTCTTTACCTCAAGTGTCTTCTGCCCTGCTGGACTCAGCCATGCATTGACATGGTTCAGTTTTGATTGTTTTTTGTTTTATTCTTGTGGGGGTTGTTTGTTTTGTTTTTTTGAGACAGGGTCTCATTCTAGCCCAGGCTGACCTGAAATTCACTGTGTAGTCTCAGGGTGGCCTTGAACTCACAGTGATCTTCATGTCTCTCTGCCTCTCCAGTGCTGGGACTAAAGGCATGTGCCACAACACCTGGTGACATGGTGCAGTTTTGTACAATGCTTTGAAAATACTCTTAAATCATGTGTGGGGTTGAGTATGCAAATTTACATACATGCATCTGTGTACCTTCCCTGTTACACACAGTACTCCCAGAATAATCTCCCCTCTGGCTGGTGCTCAGTTTGGTACCCAGGAGACAATACATCTGATTTAAGCACCTGACTCACTGTCTAACCCTAGCTTGCCCATCCCAGGTGGCCAAACACATACATGGCCCCTGTAACCTTGCAATAACCTTGGTGCACCTACCCAGCACCTGCAACCCATTTCCTCCTGACAGGACTCCTACCTGTTACCTAAAGGCAGAGGAACTGTGCGTGGGTGCTGGCTCCCAGCAATGACAACCTTTACCACCCACTTCCTG
The DNA here is from genome assembly GCA_036365145.1 of Orientallactaga sibirica. Lineage (NCBI taxonomy): Eukaryota > Metazoa > Chordata > Mammalia > Rodentia > Dipodidae > Orientallactaga > Orientallactaga sibirica. The sequence continues at coordinate 18,330,303 of JAEOAD010000021.1, read as the reverse complement.
TGTTGACTGTAATGTGCTTTTTGGCTTTTAGGTTCTGGTGCCCGAGTGAGCTGTTAACCTTCATACTATTTCCTACTACTGTCTGAAGCTCAGTTTGCACACATCTGTAATGTGGTAATAAAAGTACTGCACTTAAAGACTGTTCAGAGGATGAAAGGAATTGGCAATATGAAGAACTTCATGGAGGATGGAAGTGTAGTTTTCCCCTCGGATAGTCAGGTAAATGACTATCCTTACATAGCAGAGTCTTTGAGAGTTGGTTGTGTGATCAACTGTAATTATGACCAAGAAAATTAAGACTGAGCTGAGGAAATGGCTCAGTGGCTTGAAGGTGCTTGCTGGCAAGGCCTGCTGGCCCTGGTTCAATTCCCCAGTACCCACATAATGCCAGGTGCACAAAGTGGCATATACTTCTGGTGTTCATTTACAGTTGTAGAGGGCCCTGGTGTGCCGATGCTCTCTCTCTCTCAAATAACAAATAAACATATTTTAAGTAGAAAATAATGGGGCTGGAGAGATGACTCAGCAGTTAAGGCACTTGCCTGCAAAGCCCAATGCTCTGGGTTCAACTCCCATGTAAAGCCAAATGCACAGAGTGGCACATGCATCTGGAGTTCGTTTGCGATGGCTGGAGGCCTTGACATAACCATTCTTTCTGTCTGTCTCTCTTCTATTTCTCTTTGCTTGCAAATAAATAAATAAAACTAAAAAAAAAAAAATTAAAAAGAAAATAAGACTGTCTGGTCCCCTTACCTCTCAAAAAAAAAAAAAAAAAAAAAAAAAAAAAAAAAAAAGTTGGCCAAGGATGGTGCAATACCTCTTGTGCAGGTGTCTTGCGGATTTTGCTAACTAAAAGTGAAGATTAGAGCTGGGCGTGGTGGCGCACGCCTTTAATCCCAGCACTTGGGAGGCAGAGGTAGGAGGATCGCTGAGAGTTCGAGGCCACCCTGAGACTACATAGTTAATTCCAGGTCAGCCTGGAACAGAGTGAAACCCTACCTCGAAAAACCAAAACAAAACAAAACAAAAAAAAAAAAAGTGAAGATTAGGGCTGGAATTGTAGTTCAGTGATAGAGAACTTGTGCCAGTAAGGCCCTGGGATTGATTCCTAGAAAAAGAGATTTAGTGAAACACTATGATTAAGTAAAGCTAAATTTAAAAACACAGGGCTGTGTAATTTGTAAATGTGCAAATGCTACTGTGATTCTCTTACAAGGGCCCCAAGGGATATCATCTTTTCCTGAGGCTGATGAGATAGAAATCCATACAGCTCTACTGGGCACTGTTGAAAGAAACCCAGAGGAAAAACAGAACAAGGTCTCTACCCAGGTCAGAGAGGGAGAATGTCACAGGCTCATAATAGGACTATGGCAGGGAGAAAAAAATCTATTCCCTATAGCAACACCCAAAGTCTCTATGGAACAATTTAATTTTTCTGTAGACATAGTTGTTATATTTAATATCTGGAACAAACAGAAATTTAGTAGAACTCATTAACAGAAAAGCATAATTACTGAGCAAATCCACCTGAGCGGACACTGAGCAGCCACCCACGCCTAACCTAGACACACACCTACCTTTGGCAAAGCCACCAGTGATTATTTCAATAAAAGTGTGAAATACGGGCTGGAGTGATGGCTTGGTGGTTAAGGCACTTGGCTAGCAAAGCCAAAGGACCCAGGTTTAATTCCCCAGGACCCATGTAAGCCAGACGCACAAGGTGGCACATGACTCTGGAGTTTGTTTGCAGTGGCTGGAGGCCCTGGTATGTCCATTCTCTTTATCTGCCTCTCTCTTTCTCAAATAAATAAATTTTTAAAAAGTGTGGAGTAGCCAGGCGTGGTGGCGCACGCCTTTAATCACAGCACCTAGGAAGCAGAGGTAGGAGGATCGCCATGAGTTCGAGGCCATCCTGAGAATACAGAGTGAACTCCAGGTCAGCCTGAACTAGAGTGAAACCCTACCTCAAAAAACAAAAAACAAAAAAAAAAAAAGTGTGGAATAGCCGGGCATGGTGGAGAATATAAATCAGCTTCAGTGAGACTACCCACAGGGTAGGAATTGGGGATACCACATAGACATGACATAATAAAATCTGGGGTGCCTTACCTGAAAGGGCCTCATCCTACCTGATTCTCACTCACAGGTGAAGCGTATGTCATTCATTACATCTTCAAAGCCAAAGAGTCACAGCATAGACATTGTATTCTCTCTCCAAGGAGAGCTAGTCTGCTTTATGGATTCCGAGGTCATATGATCATGTATTAGTAAGCTTTCTGTTATGGTGACAACCACATGGGATCATCTGCTTACAAGAAGGAAAGGTTTGCCAGGCAGGGTGGCACACGCCTTTAATCCCAGCACTTGGGAGGCAGAGGTAGGAGGATCACTGTGAGTTCGAGGCAACCTTGAGACTACAGAGTGAATTCCAGGTCGGCCTGAGCTAGAGTGAAACCCTAACTTGAAAAACAAAAACAAAGCAAAAAAAAAAAAAAAAAAAAAAAAAAGAAGGAAAGATTTATTTTGGTTCTCAGTTTTGTAGGTATCAGTTCATAACCAGTTGACTCCATTGCTAAAACCGTTTGGCAAAGGATGCCCATCTGTCTGTTAATATGGATGAATAAAGAAAGGGCCATTAGCACATCTGTTATGGAGGAAACCAACAGCTCTCTAATTGGACTGGAGGCCTGCTCCATGGGAGGGAATACATCCTTGATACTGTTAACCTACAACAGGGGCAGTCATGAGCCCTAGGGGTGTAACGTCTGCTGGTGTCACGCTAAATGTATATACTATGCTCACCAAACTGCCCAGTAAGCACCTCTCCTAATGTCCATACCCATGAATCAATGCTACTCTCACTTTTTTGTTATTGTTGGTTTTTTTGTTGTTGTTTTTGTTTTTCGAGGTAAGGTCTCTAGCCCAGGCTGACCTGGAATTCACTATGTAGTCTCAGGGTGGCCTTGAACTCATGGTGATCCTCCTACCTCTGCCTCCCGAGTGCTGGGATTAAAGGCATGTGCCACCATGCCTGGTTTACTCTCATTTTTGGTTAGAGAAGCTTCTCTTTTCAGATGGTGGTGACCTTGGGATGACTCAGAAGACACCATGTGCTGAGAAGAAGGGACAGAGGAGTGCTCAGCACTGAAACATCTTTCTTTCTTTCCTTCTCTCTTTCTTTCTCTCTCTCTCTCTCTTTTTCTTTCTTTCTTTCTTTCTTTCTTTCTTTCTTTCTTTCTTTCTTTCTTTCTTTCTTTCTTTCTTTTTTTCTTCGAGGTAGGGCTTCACTGCAGCTCAGGCTGACCTGGAATTCACTATGTAGTCTCAGGGTGCCTTGAACTCTCAATGATCCTCATACCTCTGCCTCCCGGATGCTGGGATTAAAGGCATGCGCCATCATGCCCGGCTCACTGAAACATCTCTAAAACACCTTCCAAGGCTCAGGGTCCATTGCAGAAGAGGGGGCAGAAAGAATATAAGAGACAAAGGAAGAGTAGGACTCCTTACAATGTGCTCTTCCAGATACAAAATGGCCTGGATATCCATGACTTCGCAGTGCCTGACACTTACCTACACAAGACCATCCTAATAGGAGGAAAAGATCATGACATCAAACTGAAAAGAGAGACTTATTGAGAGGGGGAGGAGATATGATGGAGAGTGGAGTTTCAAAGGGCAAAGTGGGAGAGATGGAGGGAAGTACCATGGGATATTGTCTATAATTAAGGAAGTTGTCAATAAAAAGAAAAGAAAAGAAAGGGCCATTGGGCTGGAGAGATGGCTTAGTGGTTAAGGCGCTTGCCCGCAAAGCCTAAGAACTCATGTCCCACTCTCCCATGTAAGCCAGATGCACAGGTGACACAAGCACACAGGTTGCACATGCACACAAGGTGACAACACGTCTGGAGTTCAATTGCAGTGGTTGGAGACCCCAGTGCACCAATTCTCTCTCATTAAAAAAAGAAACAAAGAGGGCTCGGGAGATGGCTTAGCAGTTAAGGCATTTGCCTACAAAGCCAAAGGATTCAGGTTTGATTATCCAGGACCCACGTAAGCCAGATGCACAAGGGGGCGCCTGCATCTGGAGTCATTTGCAGTGGCTGGAGACCCTGGCATGCCCATTCTCTCCCTCTCTCTCTGTCTCTCTCTTTCTCTGCCACTTTCTCTCTCTAAAATAAATAAATTAAATACTTTAAAAAAAAAAAGAAAAGAAAAGAAAAAAGAGTTTGGTGTGGTGGTGCACGCCTTTAATCCCAGCACTCAGGAGGCAGAGGTAGGAGGATCACCATGAGTTCAAGGTCACCCTGAGACTACATAATGAATTCCTGATCAGCCTGAGCTAGAGTAAGATCCTGACTGGAAAACAAACAAACAAAAAATGCTGGGGATGGGGAGGTGGCTCAATGAATAAAGTGCTTACCACACAAGCATGAGTATCCTAGTTAGATCCCCAGGCGCCACATTAAAGCCAGAAGCAATGGCAAGCTTCTGCAATCCAGCATGCTGAGCTGACCACAAGGTGGAAGGCAGAAATAGAAGAATTTCCCAGAAGCTTTGCATGCCATGGTGCCCACAACCCCTACTCACACATATACACAAATAGAGAAATAAGTAAAATTTAGTGGCCAGGTGTGGTGGTGCACACCTTTAATCCCAGCACTCTGGAAGCAGAGGTAGGTGGATCACCGTGAGTTCGAGGCCACCCTGAGACTACAGAGTGAATTCCAGGTCAGCTTGGGCTAGAGTGAGAACCTACCTCAAAAAAAAAATTTTTTTTAAATAAATAACTAAAAAGTAAAAATCCAAATGCAGCAGATCCTCTTTCCAAACAGAGACAGTTACCCTTTGAACCTTCTGAGGTAACATCAGAACTTGGAACTAGAAGTATGTACTCATTTAAAGCTAAGAGTTGACCAAGGTCAGTGATAGCGGCTAGAGAGATGACTCAGCAGTTAAAGATGCTTGCTTGCAATGCCTGATGGTCTGGGTTCGATTCCCCAGTATCCACACAAAACCAGATGTATAGAGGGGCACATGCATCTGAGGCTCACTTGCAGCAGCAGGAGCCCCTGGCACATCCAATACTCACTCTTTCTCTGTCTCTCAAACATTATATATATATATATATATATATATATATATGGAGAGAGAGAGAGAGAGAGAGAGGGGCAGACGTGGTGGCACATGCCTTTAATCCCAGAACGTGGGAGGCAGAGGTAGGAGGATCACCGTGAGTTCAAGGCCACCCTGAGACTACAAAGTGAATTCCAGATCAGCCTGAGCTACAGTGAGACACTACCTCAGGAAAAAAAAAAAAAAAAAAAAAAAAAAGGGCTGGGCTGGACTCTGTGGTTGAGAGCTGAGGTTTGCCTGCTCAGTACCTCTTGTCCCACTCTCCCATGTAAGCCAGATGCACAGGTGACACAAGCACACAGGTTGCACATGCACACAAGGTGACAACACGTCTGGAGTTCAATTGCAGTGGTTGGAGACCCCAGTGCACCAATTCTCTCTCATTAAAAAAAGAAACAAAGAGGGCTCGGGAGATGGCTTAGCAGTTAAGGCATTTGCCTACAAAGCCAAAGGATTCAGGTTTGATTATCCAGGACCCACGTAAGCCAGATGCACAAGGGGGGCGCCTGCATCTGGAGTCATTTGCAGTGGCTGGAGACCCTGGCATGCCCATTCTCTCCCTCTCTCTCTGTCTCTTTCTTTCTCTGCCACTTTCTCTCTCTCAAATAAATAAATTAAGTACTTTAAAAAAACAAACAGAAAAGAAAAAAGAGTTTGGTGTGGTGGTGCACGCCTTTAATCCCAGCACTCAGGAGGCAGAGGTAGGAGGATCACCATGAGTTCAAGGTCACCCTGAGACTACATAATGAATTCCTGATCAGCCTGAGCTAGAGTAAGATCCTGACTGGAAAACAAACAAACAAACAAAAAATGCTGGGGATGGGGAGGTGGCTCAATGAATAAAGTGCTTACCACACAAGCATGAGTATCCTAGTTAGATCCCCAGGCGCCACATTAAAGCCAGAAGCAATGGCAAGCTTCTGCAATCCAGCATGCTGAGCTGATCACAAGGTGGAAGGCAGAAATAGAAGAATTTCCCAGAAGCTTTGCATGCCATGGTGCCCACAACCCCTACTCACACATATACACAAATAGAGAAATAAGTAAAATTTAGTGGCCAAGTGTGGTGGTGCACACCTTTAATCCCAGCACTCTGGAAGCAGAGGTAGGTGGATCACCGTGAGTTCGAGGCCACCCTGAGACTACAGAGTGAATTCCAGGTCAGCTTGGGCTAGAGTGAGAACCTACCTCAAAAAAAAAAAAAATTTTTTAAATAAATAACTAAAAAGTAAAAATCCAAATGCAGCAGATCCTCTTTCCAAACAGAGACAGTTACCCTTTGAACCTTCTGAGGTAACATCAGAACTTGGAACTAGAAGTATGTACTCATTTAAAGCTAAGAGTTGACCAAGGTCAGTGATAGCGGCTAGAGAGATGACTCAGCAGTTAAAGATGCTTGCTTGCAATGCCTGATGGTCTGGGTTCGATTCCCCAGTATCCACACAAAACCAGATGTATAGAGGGGCACATGCATCTGAAGCTCACTTGCAGCAGCAGGAGCCCCTGGCACATCCAATACTCACTCTTTCTCTGTCTCTCAAACATATATATATATATATATATATATATATATATAGAGAGAGAGAGAGAGAGAGAGAGAGAGGAGAGAGAGAGGGGGCAGACATGGTGGCACATGCCTTTAATCCCAGAACGTGGGAGGCAGAGGTAGGAGGATCACCGTGAGTTCAAGGCCACCCTGAGACTACAAAGTGAATTCCAGATCAGCCTGAGCTACAGTGAGACACTACCTCAGGAAAAAAAAAAAAAAAAAAAAAAAAGGTCAGGGCTGGGCTGGAGAGATGGCTTAGAGGTTAAGGCACTTGCCTGTGAAACCTAAGGACCCGTGTTTGACTCTCTAGATCCCACGAAAGCCAGATGCACAAGGTGATGCGAGGTGCACAAGATGGCACACACACACAAGATGGCACATCCGTTTGGAGTTCGACTGCAGTGGCTGAGGGCCCTGGAATACCAATTCTCTCTCATACTCATAAAAAATAAAATAAAATAAAATAAAATAAAATAAAATAAAATAAAATAAAATAAAATAAAATAAAATAAAAGGTCAGTTATAAATGGGCCCTAGGTGCCCATTGTCTATCCTTGCATCTGAAGAGACTGAAAGGGATAGCTGAATAGGTCCACAGTACTGAAGCACCAGGACGTGAAGGGCCTAGAGAGGAGTTAGGTGACAGCCACAGATGCATCAGCTCCATAAGTCTCAGGTCAGTCATGGAGGTGACAGGCATACTACCTCACAGCTACCTGCACCATCACAAGTGAAACTACTGGCCAGAGCCTGCTACTGAAACATAGTCCTGAACTCTTTCACCAATCCTTCCCTTGGGCTTGCTACATACCATGGTGAATGGATAGTGACAGGAAGGAGAAGAGATAGCCCTGAGAGCAATTCCTGCCTTTCCCGGAGCACACACCAATATCCTCCTGCCTCTTCTCATGGTTGTCAGCATCACCAACACAAGCACACCCCACAATGAGCACCCACAATGTGCTAGGCATAACACAGTACTTTCCACACTTTTTTTTTTTTTTTGAGAGAGAGAGAAACAGAGAGAGAATGGGCACGCTAGGGCCATTTCAGCCGCTGTGAATGAACTTCAGACGTGTGCGCCCCCTTGTGGGCAAGCATGGCATTGGATGCTTGTGTCACTTGTATCTGGTTAAATGTGGGACCTGGAGAATCAAACAGGCGTTCTTAGGCTTGACAGGCAGGCACCTTAACTGCCAAGCCATCTCTCCAGCCCTCCACATGTTTTTTTCATGCAGTCCTCATTGTCTCCCAGACCTCTATCATGTTCCTCCACATGGGCATACCATGCCTCCACTTCCAAATCTTCAATGCCAACTTATGTCCTACTCCCATGAAGCCTGCCCTGATCTTCTTTTGTTTTTATTTATTTATTTACTTATTTTATTTTGCTTTTTTAAAACTTTTAAAAATTTTTTATCTTATTTATTTGCAAGCAGAGAGAGATAGAGAGGAGACATAGAGAGAGAATGGGCACGCCAGGACCTCCAGCCACTGCAAATGAACTCCAGATGCCTGCACCCCTTTGTGCATCTGGCTTACATGGGTACTGGGGAATCGAACCTGGGTCCTTTGGCTTTCAGGCAAATGCCTTAACAGTTAAGCCATCTCTCCAGCCCTTTTTTGTGGTTTTTTTTTTTTTTTTTTTTTTTTTTTTTTTTTTTTTTTTTTTTTTGGTTTTTCGAGGTAGAGTCTCACTCTGGCCCAGGCTGGCCTGGAATTAACTATGTAGTCTCAGGGTGGCCTTGAACTCACGACAATCCTCCTACCTCTGCCTCCTGAGTGCTGGGATTAAAGGCGTGCGCCACCACGCCTGGCACCTTTTTTTGTTTTTTGAGGCAGGATCTCACTCTGGTCCAGGCTGACCTGGAATTAACTATATAGTTAATGTGTTAAGGTGGCCTTAAACTCATGGTGATCCTCCCACCTCTACCTCCTGAGTGCTGGGATTAAAGGTGTGCACCACCATGCCTAGCATTTTATTTTTATTTTTGAGAAAGTGAACAAGCGAGCGAGAGAGAGAGAGAATTGGTATGCCAGGACCTCAGCCACTGTAATCAAACTCCAGACACATGCGTTACCTAGTGGACATGTGCGACCTCGCGCTTGCCTCACCTTTGTTCATCTGGCTTATGTGGGATCTGGAGAGTTGAACATGGGACCTTAGGCTTTGCAGGCAGGTGCCTTAACTGCTAAGCCATCTCTCCAGCCCCTCTTCCCTAATCTTTGAGAAAAGAGGTGTCTAATGGCAAGAAGTAGAATTCTATATGGGCTTTGCCATATCTACAACATTTTTTTTTCAAGATAGGGTCTCACTCTAGCCCAGGCTGACCTGGAATTCATGATGTAGTCTCAGGGTGGCCTTGAACTCACAGCAATCCTCCTACCTCTGCCTCTTGAGTGCTGGGATTAAAGGTGTGCGCCACCACGCCTGGCCTGGCCTTTTTTTGTTTGTTTATTTTTGTTTTTTTGAAGTAGGGTCTCACTGTAGCTCAGGCTGACCTGGAATTCACTCTGTATTCTCAGGGTAGCCTCGAACTCACAGCAATCCTCCTACCTCTGCCTCCCCAGTGCTGGGATTAAAAGCATGTGCCACCACGCCTGCCTCCCCCCCCTTTTTTTTAATGAGGCAGAGTCTCAGGTAGTCCAGGGTGGCCTGGAACTCACTATATAGCTGAAGATGACCTTGAACTTCTGATCCTCCAGCCTCTGCTTCCCAAATACTGGCATTATGGGGATACACCACCATGCCTGGCTTATACAGTGCTAGGATCCAACATGCTTGGTAAAAATCCTACCAACCGAGCTACATCCCTATTCTCAAACTTAGAGTCTTAAACAAGGAAACACATACTTTCCTAGTCAGAGAATTTTTGGACCATTAACCAGAAATCACCCAATCACCAGAGGTCAAAGAACAGGCTGATGAAGCACCCAGAAACCAAGTCTTTGAAAATGATTGAAGAGGATGTGGGTTTCGTCGCATGCCTGTTTCCAGAGGCCACTGATAGGAAGAGGTGCTATCTGGTCTGGGCTGAGGCTCAGGATTGCTGGGAATGAACTCTAGGTAAATGTATTTTGATTTAGCACAAGGAAGAAGTTTCTAATCACTCATCCATCCTATATAAAAACGTAACCTAAGCCGGGCGTGGTGGCGCACGCCTTTAATCCCAGCACTCGGGAGGCAGAGGTAGGAGGATCGCTGAGAGTTCGAGGCCACCCTGAGACTACATGGTTAATTCCAGGTCAGCCTGGACCAGAGTGAGACCCTACCTCGAACCCCCCCCCCCGCAAAAAAAAAAAAAAAAACGTAACCTACCCCCATTCTTTCATTTTATTATTTATGAGACAGTGAGTGAGAGTGAGTGTGGGAGTGCCAAAGCCTCCTGCAAGCACCATTTTGTGCAATAGTTGTTTTTTTTTTAATTGAGGAAAAGTTTCATAGGCAAGTGCCTTAACTGCTAAGCCATCTCTCCAGTTCTGACTTGCAGCTTTTTTTTTTTTTTTTTTTTTGGTTTTTCGAGGTAGGGTCTCACTCTGGCTCAGACTAACCTGGAATTCACTATGTAGTCTCAGGGTGGCCTTGAACTCACGGTGATCCTCCTACCTCTGCCTCCCAAGTGCTGGGATTAAAGGCGTGCGCCACCACGCCCGGCCTGGCTTCCAGCTTTTTAAGTGAGGTCTAGGGATGGAACTCAGGTGCTGCACACTGTCAAGCACTTTATCCACTGAGTCATTTTCTCTGTCCCCACACCAATTCTTTTTTTTTATTATTTATTTATTAGAGAAAGAGAGATAATGGGTGTGCCAGGTCCTCTAGCCACTGCAAACGATCTCCAGATGCATGTACTACCATGTGCATCTGGCTTACATGGGTTCTGGAGAATCAAACCTGGGTCCTTAGCCTTTGCAGACAAGTGCCTTAACCGCTAAACCATCTCTCCAGCCTAATTCTTTTTTTAAAAAAAATTATTTATTTATTTGTACCCATACAAAGAGAAGGAAGAGAGACAGATAGAGAGAGAATGGGCACACCAGGGCCTGCAGCCACTGCAAATGAACTCTAGGTACATGTGTCACTTTGTGCATCTAGGTTTATGTGGGCACTGAGAAATCAAACCTAGGTCTCTAGGCTTCATAGGCAAGTGCCTTAACCGCTAAGCCATCTCTCCAGTGCCCAAGGTTCCTTTCAATTCCTAGGAGATTCTCTATGCTTTATTCTCCCTGATCAGTGTGCTCAGAGTAGCAAAAGCTAAGTTGGAGGGCTGGGGAAATGACTTCGTGGTTAAGGCATTTGCCTGCGAAGCCTAAGGACACTGGTTCAAATCCCCAGGACCCACGTAAGCCAGATGCATGAGGTGGTGCATGCATCTGGAGTTCATTTGCAGTGGCTAGAGGCCCTGGTGCGCCCATTCTCTCTTTCTTCCTGCCTCTTCCTCTCTCTCAAATAAATAAATAAAATGTTTTTTTAAAAAAAAGAAGCCGGGCGTGGTGGCGTACGCCTTTAATCCCAGCACTCGGGAGGCAGAGGTAGGAGGATCGCCGAGAGTTCAAGGCCACCCTGAGACTCCATAGTTAATTCCAGGTCAGCCTGGACCAGAGTGAGACCCTACCTTGCAAAACCAAAAAAATAAAAATAAAAATAAAAATAAAAATAAAAAAAAAAGAGAACCTGTGTTTTGTTTTGTTTTGGTTTGTTTTAAATAAAGCTAAGTTGGATATGTCAAGGGGCTGGGAGTGAGGTGGAAGGATGAGCAATGCTCAGCAAGCTGGGGACATAGGGAGCATTGAGGCAACCTCCCCCAGAAGGGCTCCAGACTAGAAGAGCTAGACAGGAGCTCTGATCCCTTGTCCTGGGATTCTTCCTTAAAAGCAGTTTCTAAAGGTAGTGAGTAGAGAGGAGGAAAGACTGCATAGCAGGGTCAGAGCCTGAAACTCCGCCCACTTTGAATCCTGAGAGAAATGCCCATGTTGAGAGTGAGGCTGGGACTGTAAACAAGGTGTGCAGGGTGAGACAGGGCAAAGATGACTTATGCAGGAGATGGTGAAGGATGACCTAGTAAGGATAGGATCCCAGAAAAAGGCGATTTGGCTGGGAAGGGGGTGTGATAACAAAGGTGGGGCAAAGGAAACAGTATGCCATATGTAGGCGCCTCTATGTGTGCAGTTACTTTTACACTATTGTGGACCGAGGCAAGAAATGTCCTTTCATGGAAGAAAACCCACAAAGATGAGACTTGGAGGGAAACAGACTAATGTCTGCCTAAGGACTTCATCAAAGAAGAGGCTTGCAGACAGGGCAGAGCCAGGGGCACTGTGAGCCTATAAGAGCAGCCAGATGGGGAATAGAGGATGCTGAATGTGGGGTCAGGAATATTGGGTGCAAGTTAGATGCCACTGGGAGCTGTAGGATCACAGGTAAGTTTTTCTCCCTCTCTGGGCTTTAGGATCCTCCTGTGTAAAAATGGGGTGGGGATGCCAGGAGTGGTGGCGCATGCATCACTTGGGAGGCAGAGGTAGGAGGATTGCCATGAGTTTGAGGTTACCCAAGACTACACAGCAAATTCCAGGTCAGCCTGAGCTGGAAAAATCAAAACAAAAAAGAAGGGGTGGGGGGTGGGGAGCTGGTATAGATGGTCCCCAATGTTTTCTCTAGGTAGTCTATAATGTTAATTTATGTGTCAAACCAAGTTCATTTGTAGGTGGAACACTGTTATTTTTGAGTCAGAAAATGACTCAGATGTATGATGGCTCACACAGATAGTCCTAGCCCTTGGGAGGCTGAGCTAAGAGGAACATCATGAGTTCCAGGTCAGCTCCAGGTTAGTCTAGTCTAGGCTAAAGTAAAACCCTGCCTCAGAAAAAGGGGGTGCTGGAGAGATGGCTTAGCGGTTAAGGTACTTGCCTGCAAAGCTAAAGAACCCAGGTTTGATTCCCCAGGGTCCACCTAAGCCAGATGCACAAGATAGCTCATGGGCCCTGGCATGCCCATTCTCTCTCTCTTTCTATCTTTCTCTCTCTCAATAAAATAAAATAAAATAAAATAAAATAAAATAAAATAAAATATAAAATAATATAAAATAAAATAATTGAAAAATAAAATTAAATTAAATTAAAAATAAAATAAATAAGCCAGGCTTGGTGACACATGCCTTTTATCCCAGCACTTGGGAGGCAGAGGTAGGTGGATCACCTGGGGTTTGAGACAACTCTGAGACTACATAGTGAATTCCAGGTCAGCCTGGGCTACAGTAAGACCCTACCTCAAAAAAACAAAAAAAAGAGAGACAGAGAGAGAGACAGAGAGAGAGAGCTGGGTATGGTGGTGCACACCTTTAATCCTAGCACTAGGGAGGCAGAGGTATGAAGATTGCTGTGAGTTTGAGGCCACCTTGAGATTACATAGCAAATTCCAGGTCAGCCTGGGCTAGAGTGAAACCCTACCTAGGGGGGAAAAAAAAGGAAAAAGAAAAGAAAATGACCCTGTGACTGAATTTATATTGTGCTTTAATTTGGTAATTCCATTTTTGTCTTCCAATTCCATTTTAGGGATGTTCCCTTTGAAAATTCGAACTTATCTTTTCTAAACTTGAGCTGAAGAGGGAAGGTGTTTTGCCCCTGTCTGAGGGAAAAAAAGAGATGGCAGTAACAGTAACAACAGGTCAATCAATGTCCTGGTTCGCCCAGGACTGAGGGGTTTCCCAGGATAAGGGACTTTCTTTCAGTTCTGGGCAACCTGGGATGATGGTTGTTTTTCCTAGTGGCGAGCAAGGTGAAGATCTGGAGGTGGACTGGGAAGAGAAGGCTAGAAAAGCTCTTCTCTGGTCCTCACTCGGTGGGGAGTTTCCTGTATTCATGCCTCACAGAGATCCAGAGAGCAGGAGCTAAGGCCCCTTCGCCAGTCCCCAGCCCCTGGAGACACAGCAGTTGCAGGAAAGACGCTGAAATGCTTGACTGGCATTGATGCTGTGGGGGATTTTCCCTTTTTCTTCAAAAAAAAACAGAAAAGGCCCAGTGGAAAAAAAAAAAAATGATGAGTTGTGAAGCAAGCAGCAGGTCCTACGCAGCCCCAGGAGACGGCACACAGCTCATTTGTTTAAATTTGCTGCTGACGCCTGCCACCTCTCCACAGGCACCGAACCCAGAGTGTCTCAGCATCAGACAGTGACCAGTCTGGTGTCATTGCTGCAGCCATGAACTACCCTCTAACCTTGGACCTCTCTAACTACAACCTAGAAGACCTGGTGAGTAGGGACATGTGGCTTCCCTGGTGTCCAGGCTCTGCTTCAAATTCTAAATACTCTGTTCCAAGGGAGGGAAGATGCCTTGGGAGTTCCTTCTCACTGGAGACCCACCTGCCACTTCCTACCCTAGCAGATAAGTAAAGCTGTTGCCCTTAATAAACATGCCTCTGAAGAAGGTGGGAGGCACAGGGTCATACCCTGCACCCCCAGACTTGGGGAACACAACGTTTTGCCTCTTTATTCTTCAGTAGGGTTCCTTTCTTCATCTTTTTTGGGTTGGGATAAGAGACTGTACAGCAAAGCATTTTCAAGGCTGTCTTAACATCAAGAGGCTGATATTAATCACTCAGTCAACATGTAGTTGTTCACTGGAAATGTAGTTCAGTTGGTTGATTGCTTGCCTGGTATGCTTGAAGCCCTGGGTTTGATCCCCCAGCACCATATAGGCCAGGTGCGGTGGTAGACACACTTGGAAGGTAGACGTAAGAGGGCCAGAAGTTCAAGGTCAAGGTCACCTTAATAACTACATAGCAAGTTCAAAGCCAGCCTGGGTTATATGAGGATACGTGAGTCTTTTTCTTTCTTTCTCTCCCTCCCTCCCTCCTTCCCTTCTTCCCTGCATGTGTATACATACATGTACTCATTTCTTACTGTGGGATTATACCATAAAGGCATGATATTCTGTGTTGGATGGAGATGCTAAAGACTTAATTTTTGCCCTCAAAATAGCTTATGATCCAGGGGCTAGACTGATGTTTCAGTTGGTAAAATGTTTGCCAAGCAAGCCTGAGAACCAGAATTTTTTTTTAATATTTTATTTTTATTTCTTTATTTGAGAGAGAGAGAACAAGGGAGAGGAGAGAGAGAGAGAAAGAAAGAATGGGCACGCCAGGGCCTCCAGCCACTGCAAACAAACTCCAGATGCATGCACCACCTTGTGCATCTGGCTTACGTGGGTCCTGGAGAATCGAACCAGGATCCTTTGGCTTTGCAGGCAAATGCCTTAACCACTTAAGCCACCTCTCCAGCCTGAGAACCTGAATTTAAATTTGGATCTTCAGAACCCATGTCAATGCTGGGCATGGAAATGCATACCTATAATTCTAGAGCTTGGAGGCAAAAACAGGACGATCCCTAGAACAAACTGGCTAGCTATACCAGCTGAGTGAGCTCTGGGTTCATAGATTGAGGAAAATTCCCAACTTCAATCTCTGGCCTCCATACACATGTGTGTGTGCGCGCGCACACACACACACACAGTTTATGGTCAAACCAAGAAGAAACTAGTCACTCACTGAAAGCTATTAAACAATGATTATATACTAAATTGAAAAAGCACTGAGACCAGATGGTAGCAAGGAATAAGATCCCAGTGGGCCAGAGAGTTGGGAACTGATAGCGACAAGTTGTGGTCATAAAGTACGTTTTAGCCACTTGCTATAATTGGTACCTCTAGATATAAGGTATTCTTGGAAGGGTTTCTTAGGTGGGCTAAAAAAAACATGGTCCCCAGCATACTCGCTGCCTGAGTACGTCCAGTGAAGCATGGTAATTCAGGTGGCTTGGTTGTCATCGGACTCCCAGAGGATGTGAGTGGAGGGTGGCTACGAGAGGACCCTAGGCTCCAGGGTACTGGCAGCAAGAACGGACTGCCAGCGTTTCCTGGAAACTTCATCTTGGTCTTTTTTCTCTCTCTGAGGAAAAATCTTCTTCCTGAGCTGTATTCTAGGCTAGGTCATGGTGGTTCTGGGCCTTGGCTCCTACCAGCTTTCCTACCTTAAATTCATCCCGAGATGTTGTCCAACCTCCTCAGCTCCCCAGCATCCAGAGTCTATTTTCTAATTCTAGGGGGTTTTTTTAACTAAAATTTTTTATTTTATTGTATTGACTCATTTGAGACAGAGAAAGAGGCAGATAGAGAGTGAATAGGCATGCCAAGGCTTCTGGTCACTGCAAATAAACTGCAGATGCATGTGCCACCTTGTATATCTGGCTTACACGTGTACTGGGGAATTGAACCTTGGTCCTTAGGCCTCACAAGCAAGCACCTAACTGCTAAGCTATCTCTCCAGTCCCCAGAGTCTATTTTCTAACTCCATCTACCATATTCCCAGACTTACAAGAATATGCTGCCTCTCTTTTGCCCAAGTCCCAGTGGAGTGGAGACTCATTGTAGCAAGTCTGGCCTTTCCAATCCAGCCTGTGTTAGAATCCGTTCATCTGTCTGACTCATATGTATATTTGGGTCTTGCTGCAGTTTATGGGTTTAATACAAAATTAAAATGCAAGGCTCCTTGTTGAAAAAGAATGAAACATTTCAAAGATGGACAGCACTTATCTAATCTCAGCACTTAGGAGACTAAGGCAGGAGGATCAGGAGTTTGAGGTCAACCTGTGTTGCATAGAGAAATCTATCTCAAACATACAAGCCAAAGAGTCAAGATGGCAACAGCACAGAATTAAACTAAGCATGAGGTCCTTCTCACACCCAGCCTAAGTCTGGGCTCTATAAGACTATCCAGGTGGCACCCCCATGATGCCAGCTCCAAGCCTAATCACAAGATATGGGCACTACCCCAGATCAGACTATAAATATCACTGTCCTACAAGGCAATATGCTCCCCTTGGCCCTGCTGCTGGTCACCCCTGATTAGGTTCAGTTGGTATCTTCTGCCCACAGCTTCAAGCTGACCACCAGGCCTGACCCAGTTGGATGCGTTTGTAACCACTTGGAGACCTGGCGTTCCTGGCTTCTGAGAAATCTCAAAAGTTTCCCCTAACTGCATGCCTCACTCACTGCGTGACCTACTAGAGACAGGTGGTAGCAGGGACAGAGGGACAGCAGGACATGTTGATGACATGAAACAAACCTACATTCCAGGGAGAGAAACTTGGCAACTTGTTTCATGTTACATGTCACAACAGAGGTCCTGGGCTAAGCATGTAAATGTTCCTGGACTCTGTAGTCAAGGTCTAGCCAGGGGACCAGAAGTCTTAGGGCCTTCCTAGCTCTGGAGCTTCTTCCAGCCATGTCCTTCTTCAATCTACCTCCCAAAAAGTCCCCTCCAGAACACAGACTATCCTCCTGTGCCCCAGCCACCCCCTCAGGGCCATGAATGGCCTAAGCAAACTGCCCCACTTTGTCATAACACAGATGCTCTGGGATGGCAGAACAGGCAGAAAGAAATCTGACATGTACTAGATTCTCAATACGGTGGGTTTTAGGGTTTGTTTGTTTGTGAGACTCAGGTTGAAATCCAAGGTCTCGTGCATGCTAGGCAAGTGCTGTAGCACGGCACTGCATTCCTAAACTCCACCTGTGATGCGGCTGAAGGATTAGCTTGCCATGTTTCTCTGGAGTCAACCCAGCTTCTTCCATTCCCTTGGCTTCTTATTCTCCTCCCTGCCCTCGTCCAAACTAAGTGTTGGCCTACTCTCCCAGCTCACTAGGTTCTGCACTGCAACACTGGGTACAGAAATAGGTTCCCTGGACATGAGCGAAGTGTAAGCCATCCCATTGTCCTCTTAAACATGAAGATCAATTTTGGTCACTTAAATGCTTGAATTGTCTAAGGTGGGCAGCCAAGTCTCATGAGTGCAGGTTGCAAACAAAACTTCTAGATGGAAGCCAGGCATAGTGGCCACTCATCTTTAATCCCGTTAATCCCAGCACTCAGGAGGCTGAGGTAGGAGGATCACTGTGAGTTCAAGGCCACCCAAGACCACATAGTGAATTACAGGGCAGGCTGGGCTAGAGCAAAACCCTATCTCAACAAACCAAAAAAAAAAAAAAAAAAAAAAAAAAAGCCTGCTTCTAGATGGCTAAGAACCAGGAAAAAAAGACTTGGGTGTCCAGAGTGGGCATGCTAGGGAGTCACCTTGCTGAGAAGGTGGATCTAAGCAGACCTAACTTCATGTCACACCTCAAACCAGGACTCCTCAGCTGGGTACCTTGGACGGACCAGGGCCTGATCTAGGGCATCTATACAGGCTGGTCATGAACTACACCTCTAGCCTTGCTGATCAGCCAGGAGAGGAGACTGCCACAGAACAAGGTGAAATTGGCCCAAGCCCTAGGTCCTGGCTTCCCCAACCCTTCCCTATTGTTGATCACTAGGAACCGTAACTTCAGTGTGAGCAGAGCATCACAAACTGTGAAGCCTGACCACACACACTGTAGAAAGGAGGTATGAAGAAGAGGAACCAAAACTAGTTTGGGCTGTTTCTGGATTTTACCTAGGGGAAGGGGAGTGTCCCCCAACTCTTAACTATGCTAAAAGTCCCACAGGAGTCCCAGTGGATGAAGCCTCAACTGGAGGGTGGCTGTAGGTATCAGAAATGAGGGAAAACCTGAGGCCAGACTGGAAGGGTTCATCAATGGAGGGAAATCAAAGTTCCATCATACAAATCATAAAGTTGTATCAGGAACTCTCACCTTCCTAGTGGACATAGACTGTGTCTGGCCCCACTCCTTTGGCAGGATAATATGAAAGAGGGGCCATGTGCTCAGAATGCAGAATCAGAACAGGAATGATGGGACAAAAATAGTTCCTATTAATACTATCTGAGAAGATGGTTTTAAGAGGTTGATAGGTAATACATCTGTATGTCCCTTGACTGTATGACTGTCCCCAAAGTACAGTTAATGGCACACGAAGTAGACAGAGGTAGGAATAGCTTAAAGTCTCCCACAGAACCAGGTATGGTGGCATCTTCCTATAACCCGGGACTCAATAGACTAAGGCAGGAAGGTCAAGCATTCAAGGCTAGTCTTAGTTCAAGGCTAGCCTGGGAGAGAGCCTATCTATAAATAAATAAATAAAAAAATAAATAAATAAATAAATAAATAAATAAATAAATAATACAACTACATGCAGAGCAATAACAGCTCCTAATGGCCAAAACCCTTTGATGTAGATGAGTGTAAGATCTATTAGGCTTTCTCCCGAAAGTGGGGAGTGGAAGAAAGGGAAAGGATGGCACAGATGACAAGCCAGAGTCTCTGATGGTCTTTAGGGAGTGCAGACCTGCTGAGGAATGAGAGGTAGCAGGACTACACCCACACCCATAGCCTGGTCTCATTCCTAAAGGCTCCTACCCCCCATAAACCCTGGAAGGTTGGAATGATACCTGACCAATCCTACTGTCTCTGCTCCTGATTGGTAGCTGGGAATATCCACACAGAAACATAAAAGGAGACAAAACTTCAGCAGGGTTTGGTGACATAGACCTGTAACCCCAGCTACTCGGGAGAATGAGTCAGGGGGAACAAACACGGAAGGCGCATGTCTTTAATCCCAGCATTCGGGAGGTACAGGTAGGAGCATTGCCGTGAGTTCGAGGCCACCCTGAGACTACACAGTTAATTCCAAGTTAGCCTGGGCCACAGTGAGACCCTATCTCGAAAAAAAAAAAAAAAAAAAAAAAACAGTGTAAGGCCTGTCTAGGCTACAGAGTGAGTTCAAAGACAGCTTAGGCAACTTAAATGACACCCTATGTCAAAATAACAAGAGGAAAAAAAAAATTTTTTTTTTTCAGTTTTTTTGAGCTAGGGTTTCGCTCTAGCCCAGGCTGACCTGGTATTTCACTATGTAGTCCTAGGGTAGTCTCAAACTCATGGTGATCCTCTGACCTCTGCCTCTTGAGTGCTGGGATTAAGTGTGTGCGCCACCATGCCCAGCACTCTCTAGCCCAGGCTGACTTGGAACTCACTCTGAAGTCCCAGGCTGGCCTCAAACTCATAGCAAGAGCAGGGTGTAGTGGCGCACACCCTTAATCCCAGCACTCGGGAGGCAGAGGTAGGAGGATCACCGTGAGTTCAAGGGCACCCTGAGACTACAGAGTGAATTCCAGGTGAGCCTGAGCTAGAGTGAGACCCTACCTCGAAAAACCAAAACAAAAAAACACAATGATTCTCCTACCTCAGCCTCCTGAGTGCTGGGATTAAAGGCGTGCACCACCACACCTGGCTGAGAAAAAAAAATTGTTTATTTTTATGTATGTATTTGAGAGTGACAGACAAAGAGAGAAAGAGGCAGACAGAGAGAGAGAGAGAGAATGGGCACAGCAGGGCCTCCAGCCACTGCAAACGAACTCCAGATGCATGCACCACCTTGTGCATCTGGCTTACGTGGGTCCTGGGGAATCAAGCCTCGAACCAGGGTCCTTAGACTTCACAGGCAAGCGCTTAACCACTAAGCCATCTCTCCAGCCCCGAGAAAAAAAAAATTTTTAAAGACCTGGTGCTGTAGCTTAGTGGTAGAGGACTTGCCTAGCTAGGTTTAATCCTCAGTTCCAAGAAAAGAAAAAGTGACAGTCAATCAGGTTATGTATATAGATGCCCCCTGAAACCAAGCACAATTTGGGGCTTAGAGTTCTAGGACTGGGGCTGGACCTGGGTGGGCCATGTGTTGGGCAGGCCCCCCTTCCCCTTCCTTGAGACCTGGAAGCAAAGTCAGGCTGCCAGGACAGGCTAACAGAGCAAAGGCTCTTGGTGTTGAACTAGACAAAGACCACACTGAGCAGCAGTCCAGCTCTTCTAGCTCCTCGTAGGGCAGCATGTGACACAGAATCACAGCGTCAATGAGCAGGAGTGAGAAGCATTTAAAGGCAGCAGGGTCCAGACTCTTTCCCGAGGCACATGAACTCAGACATTCCTCTTCCTCTCAAGGGCCCTTTCCCACCGTTAGACAGCTGTGCCTGTTAGAAAGTCCGTCCCCCCATTGGATGGGGCAACCCCATAACTTCTGTACATCCCTCCTGGTCTACCCATGGAGGCTCACACTGTGTCCAGCCCTGGCCCTACTTGCCCAGGGGCCTTTTCCAATCCTTAGGACAGTTTTCACAGAGTCCAGGCTTTTCTTCTGTAGACCCTGCGTCCGTAGTATCTGGAAATACCCTTCCAGAGTGGCCACCCTGGTCAGGACCAGACCCCTAAATCTTTTCTTTTAGTGACCTATTGTCACCAGGTCTTCCCCAACTTGTTCCTGGATAGGAGTGTGTGTGTGTGTGTGTGTGTGTGTGTGTGTGTGTGTGTGTGTGTGTGTTGAAACTGAGGCTTAAAGGATCCTTCTACCTAAATCCCAAAGTAGCGAAGGCTACAGGTATGTCACCACACCCAGACAGCTGATATTTTGAATCCCAGTCTGGGGTGAATTTGGGCCCCTGGTCCCAGTTTATGGAGAACTCTGAATTGTCTCAAAGTGACATGATCCTCCAGCCATGTCCCCATCCAAAACAGAGATGCATGCTAATGAGAAAAGAATCCAGATCTCTGAGAAATGGCCAACACACCCCACCCCTGCACACACACACACACACACACGCACACGCACAAGCACACACGCATACGCACACCCCTACTGGCAGAGAATCTCAGTCAGCAAATGCTAGCTAGGAGCTGCACACCAGCCAGCCTGGAGCAGCTTGGTTATCTGGAGAAGACATATGGGACTTGGGAACCTTATTTGTCCAGGGAGGGAACCAAGCCTTCTATGGAGGGAAGAGGCACATTTGTGGATCCCACATTGGGTGAAGTACTTTGCATCTGTCCACCTCATCTTCCCCATCCCACTCCTAATACCAGGACCTCCTATCCCAGTGCTCACAGAAATTTTCCTACCAACATTCCCAGTTCTGTGCCCAGCTCCATTCCAGACATCAGTTTCCATGTGGGACACAAATCCCTGGACTATATGTTGGCTGTGCTCAGCTGGGCCCGCCTACGCCACATGATGGTATGGCCCCATCTGGGTACACATCTGTGTCTATATAGGGTGCCTGTTGCTGTCATGGGGGGATGCACATGAAGGTTTCTGCTATTTTTCATAGTAAAGATGAATTCACCCTGTTGGCAGCACTGTGTTCTGCCTAGAGTGAGTCCAGGGGAGCGCCCTTCAATAGAACAAGCTTCACTGTGCTCAAGCTACCTGATTCCTCATCTTCCCACTAGACCAGAGCCTACCTTACCTTACCTTACCTTATTGCGTCTCTCCACGGTCTGGGGGAGGGGGAGTGCCCAAGTCTCTCTGTATGGGAAGTGGCTTTAACATGTGCCACCCCCGAGCCCCAGAATGTCTGTTTGGCACCTCCTGCTGACTCATGCCAAACAGGCTTCCTCTCATCTTTCTCATCATCTTCCTCATCTCTGAGCACTTTGTTAGACCAGTACCTCTTGTCATGGAGGAAGAAACAGACCCCTTCCTCTAAACCTGAATTCATGGAGACAAGCCGAACAGCCTAGATGCTTTAGAGGGCAAGAATGTGAGCGGGTCATGAGAAGGGCATCTGGACCAGGTACTCCCTAGTTACCAAAGGGGGTGGAGTCCAGCCGCCTGCCTGCTCCAGGCCCTGCATCTCCACCTCCCAACTGTATTGCAGTGAGAGTCAAGTAGCTGTATGCAACAATTCTATTGGAAATAGCTCCCCAAGACAGGCCCCAGAAGCAGGAATTGCAGAAAGGAGGCTGCAATTCCAGGCAGAAGGGGCTAGGAAGGATGTAGGCAGGTGGGGTTGAGTTAGGACTTGAAGGAAGGGCAAGAGTTAGGCAGGCAGATATAAAGAAAGCAAGAGCTTGTGAAAAGGTCGTGACAGGAGGGGTGGGCAGCTGACAGAATGGCATAGTTGGCATGTAGGATACCTAAAGCAATAAAGTGGTAGGTAAGGTTTGATAAAGTATGCATTTCGGAGAAAATTATTTTTTTTTTTTTCAGTGCTAAGAAATGAACTCAGGGTTACACCCTCAGCCCACTTGGGAGAAAGTTAAAGACCCTCTCAGATATTTAGATCCTACCACACAGGTCTAGTGTTTTTTTTTTTGTTTTGTTTTTTTAATTTATTTATTTGAGACAGAAAGAGCCAGATAGAGAGAGAGAGAATGAATGGGCACTCCAGGGCCTTCAGCCACTGCAAACAAATTCCAGATGCATGCACCACCTTGTACATCTGGCTTACATGGGTCCTGGGGAATCGAACCGAGGTCCTTTGGCTTTGCAGACAAACACCTGAACTGCTAAGCCATCTCTCCAGCCCGGTCTAGTGCTTTGTTTTTTTATTTTATTTTATTTTATTTTTATTTATTTATTTATTTATTTATTTATTTATTTATTTATTTATTTATTTATTTATTTATTTATTAGAGACGGGGAGAGAGAGAGAATGAGAATGGGCACACCAGGACCTCTAGCCACTGCAAACAAACTCCAGATGCATGTACTACTCTGTGTATCTGCCTTATGTGGGACCTGGAGAATCAAACCTGGGTCCTTAGGTTTCATAGGCATGCACCTTAACCACTAAGCCATCTCTCCAGCCCTTATTTTTTACTTATTTGAGAGAGAGAGAAACAGGCAGACAGAGAGAGAGAGAATGGGTGTAGTAGGGCCTCCAGCCACTGCAAACGAACTCCAGATGCATGCGCCCCCTTGTGCGTCTGGTTTATGTGGATCCTGGAGAATCGAACTGGGATCCTTTGGCTTTGCAGGCAAAGCCTTAACCGCTAAGCCATCTCTCCAGCCCTGGTCTGGTGTTTTTAAATGAAAATAGAACTATTTCCTTAAAACAAAAGACTGTGTTTTTGTATGTGCTAAGCAAATGTGCTACCACTGAGCTACACCCTTCCCAATGTGCCTTGCTCCCCATCCACCCTGTTTTGGTTTTTCTTTGAGACATGGTCTCAGGTAGCTTAGGCTGACCTTGAACTCACCATGTAGTCAAGGTTGGCCTTCAATTCCTGGTCCTTCTGCCTCTGCCTCCCAGCTGCTGGAATTTCAGGCATGCATCACCTTGCCTAGCCCATGTCTATGTGTTTTTGACCACATAGTCAAAAATGAAGAGCTCTAGAGCCTGGAGAGATGGCTTAGTGGTTAAGCCCTTGCCTGTGAAGCCTAAGGACCCCAGTTCAAGGCTCAATTCCCCAGGACCCATGTAAGCCAGATGTACAAGATGGCACATGTATCTGGAGTTTGTTTGCAGTGGCTAGAGGACCTGGCGTGCCTATTCTCTCTCTATCCATCTGCCTCTCAAATAAATAAATAAGTAATAAACAAAAAAATAAATAAAAATAAAAAATAATAAAAATAAATTTTAAAAAGTGAAGAGCTCTATCCTAAGGGCAAAAGGAGGGAGCATGGAGCCCCAGCCCCAGAAAATCCTGTGATATGTTTATCATCTTGGGTACTCATGCTGTATGGGAGTCTCTGCAAACTGGTTCTGCAGTCAAATGTTCTACCACTGAGCTATACCCACTGCAACTGGTTCTGCACTTGAGAATGAGTGTTAAGTATCTTTTCCTAAGAGGACACACCATAAACTACATGTCAGTGCATGTTGGATTTTGTTGTATGAAGCAGTTTGGCTTATTATGTCCTTTTGTAATAAACATATTCATGGGATAGAGAGATGGCTCCATGGCTAAGGCACTTGCCTGCAGAGCCTAACAACTGAAGGTCAGTACCCCAGTACCTACATAAAGACATTGTATCTCTTTCCTCTTGCAAATAAATATTAAAAAAAAATCATGCGGGTCTGATGGCGCACAATCCCAAAACTAAAAAAAGAGGTAGGAGGATTGCTGAGTGGTTAAGGCACCCTGAAACCCAAAGGACCTAGGTCAATTCCCCAGGACCCACATAAGCCAGATGCACAAGGTGGTACATGAGTCTGGATTTTGTTTGCAGTGTCTGGAGGCCCTAGTGAGCCCATTTTCTGTCTGTCTCTCTCTCTCAAATAAATAAATAAAAATATTTTTAAAAAAATCAAGCCAGGTGTGGTGGCACACACCTTTAATCCCAGCACTCAGGAGGCAGAGATAGGAGGATTGTCATGAGTTTGAGGCCACCCTGAGAACTGAGTCTGGATTTTGTTTCAGCCTGGACTAGAGTGAGCCCATTTTCTGTCTGTCTCTCAAAACCAAAAAAAAAAAAAAAAAAAAATCAAAACAGCTTTGCTGGCATTGAAGAAAATAAAAGACAATGACAAGATAGCTGTGGTTGTGCATGCTTTGAATCCAGCACTCGAGACTACATAGGGAATTCCAGGTCAGCCTGGACTAGAGTGAAACCCTACCTCACAAAACCAAAAAAAAAAAAAAAAAAATCACAAAAACAGCTTTGCTATTGAAGAAAATAAAAGACAATGACAAGCCGGCTGTGGTGGTGCATGCTTTAATCCCAGCACTCGGGACTACATAGTGAATTCCAGGTCAGCCTGGGCTAGAGTGAGACCCTACCTCAAAAAAAAATTTTTTAATGACAAAAAGAAAACTGCTTCTTACAGGTGATGGAGAGATGGAGCACCATTAAAGCAGTACAATGATATGATAGGATTAAATTTTTTAAAATTTTGCCTTGTTTGGGTTTGCTTTTGGGAAAGGGTCTGGCTATGTTGATGGTTGATTTTAAACTTGCTCAGCCTCCTGAGTAGCCCCTCGGCTAGAATTTGGGTATGAGAAAATTCCTGGTCCTCTGGAAAGGAAGTAGACAGGAGTAGAAAAGTTGGAGGAAACATGTCCACAGAGAGACGGCAGTCCTGAGCATGTGCGTGAAGAAGGGCAGGACTGAGGTGATGGCAGAAGTGGCAGGTAGTTTTGCCGTTATACCAGTGTAGACCCTACCTCGCTTCTCACAGAGCCACCTGCTCCAGGGTCTAGAAGATCCGGATGGAGAAGGGGTTTTCACAACCCTGGTAGTGAGTGCGGGCCCCTGGATGGCGAGGAATCACTGTGGCAGCCAATGAAGTACTCACTGCTTGCAGGAGACCCTCCTTCTCCTGAGGGGTTCGGCACAAGATTAAACACATCCTCGGGAACAGAGTCTCCCATCTTTTATCCCATCTTTTATACAATCGTCTTTTGAACCTGCAGTCAGTTGGGTGTAATTGGTTTTGTGTTACACAGGGAGGAGTTTGGGCAGGGGAGGATGGGAGGAACAGAGCCGGGAGGTGAGGAGAAACAGGTGCAGGGCAGCTGTGAGTGAAAGGTATGAAAACAGCCACTGTATCTTCCTCTGCGGTTAGCAGGCAAAAACCCTGTGTGTGACGGGGGTGTGGGGGGGAGGTGATGAGGAGGAGGAGGGCACTTCCGGAGACATAGCAGGCACTCCCCTTCACTGGGAACAGACACCCTCCCCTGTGCCTGGTCTCCCATTGTCCGTCTTACTTTCACCTCTGGCTCTCTGCTGCCTGGCTCCTGTGTCTATGGATCTGATACGGGATGGGAAGTGGCAGGAAGCAATGCATCTGGCCTTCTGTGGGCTCTTTAGAGGGAAACTCAGACAGTGCCACTCAGTGGTGAAGGTACTGGCTCTGGGGACAGATAAATCTGATCTTTAGCAAGACACATCTGTAAACTAAGAGCAATGTTACATACCTTCAGCTTGTGTGGATTAAACCAGATGGAAGGCCATTTGTTTAATTTTCAATCAGGAACAGGGGAGCAAATCAAGAGATAGTCAGCAAGCCACCTCAGCTTCCACCCATCCCCCTCCCAGCAGCAGGATCCCAGATTTTACTGCCTGCTCTTCTGTTCAGAATGGGAATATTAGGTCCTTGATCCAACCAGATCCAGTCCCCAAATGCCAGTTCTGACTCAAGTCCCAAAGCCTGCAGCCTGCCATACCTGAGGACACAAACACAAGCTAAGTCATCAAAGCACATTGACACCATGCATCTCCTTTCATCCTCATCACTACATAAGGGATTGGTCCCTTTTGCAGACAAACATCCTAAGGTGTGGGACATGGATGTGGCTCAGTGGTGGAGCATTTACCTAGCATGCACAGACACTGGGATCCATCCTCTAGCACTTAAATAAATAAATACAGCCGGGCATGGTGGTGTACACCTTTCATCCCAGCACTCCAGAGGCAGAGGCATGAGTTCGAGGCCACCCTGAGATTACATAGTGAATTCCAGGTCAGCCTGAACTAAAAGTGACACCCTACCTCAAAAAAAAAAACCAAAATAAATAAATATAAATAAATAAAAATTAATTAATTAAAAAGCTGGTCGTGATGGTGCATGACTTTAATCTCAGCACCCAGCTGAGGCAGGATCACAGTGAGTTCAAAGCCATTCTGAGACTATATAATGAATTCCAGGTCAGCCTGGGCTAGAGTGAGACCCTACCTATAAAAAACAAAAAATAGGGCTGGAGAGATGGCTTAGCAATTAAGGTGCATGCCTACGAAGCTTAAGGACCCTGGTTCAATTCTCCAGGTCCCACATAAGCCAGATGCACAAGGGGCAAACACGGCTGGAATTTGTTTGCAATGGCTAGAAGCCCAGGTGCACCCATTCTCACTCTCCTTCTCTCTCTTTCCCTCTCTGTCTCTAATAAATAAATAAAAATTAAAAAAATTTTAAAACTTTTTTTAGGGCTGGAGAGATGGCTTAATGGTTAAGGCGCCTGCCTCCTAAGCCTAAGAATGCTGGTTCCAATCTCCAGCGGTTCCAATCTCCAGGTCCCACGTTTAGCCAGATGCGAAGGGCATAATGCTGCACTTGACCACAAGGGGGCGCATGCATCTGGATTTTGTTCTCAGCAGCTGAGAGGCTGCTGGCGCGCCCATCTCTATCTGTCTTCCTCTCCCTCTCTCTCTGTTTCTCTCTCCAAAAAAAAAAAAAAAAAAAAAAAAAAAAAAACCTTTTTAAAAAAAAGCCCAACAAATAAATAAATAAATTTTAAAATGAAAGGAAAGGAAGGGGGGGGAAAGGCCTTGGTAGGACACATTAATAATCTATAATCCCAGTACTCAGGAAGCAGAGGCAGGATGATCACCACAAGATCAAGGCAGGCTGATCTACATAGTGAGCTCTATGCCGGCAAGGAAACATAGGGAGACCCTCTTTTATTTATTTATTTATTTATTTATTTTATTTTATTTGGTTTTTCGAGGTAGGGTTTCACTCTGGTCCAGGCTGACCTGGAATTAACTATGTAGTCTCAGGGTGGCCTCGAACTCACGGCAATTCTCCTACCTCTGCCTCCCGAGTGCTGGGATTAAAGGCGTGCGCCACCACGTCCGGCTTGGGAGACCCTCTTTTAAAAACAAACAAGGAGAGCCGGGCATGGTGGCGCACGCCTTTAATCCCAGCACTCGGGAGGCAGAGGTAGGAGGATCGCCAAGAGTTCAAGGCCACCCTGAGACTACATAGTGAATTCCAGGTCAGCCTGAGCCAGAGTGAGACCCCACCTTGGAAAACCAAAAAAAAAAAAAAAAAATAAGGAGAGCCGGGCATGGTGGCGCACGCCTTTAATCCCAGCACTCGGGAGGCAGAGGTAGGAGGATCGCCATGAGTTCAAGGCCACCCTGAGACTACATAGTTAATTCCAGGTCAGCCTGGGCCAGAGTGAGACCCTACCTCGAAAAACCAAAAAAAAAAAAAAAAAAAAAAACACAAACAAGGGGGACGGGGCTAGAGAAATGGCTTAGTGGTTAAGGCGTTTGCCTTCGAAGTCAAAGGATCCCGGTTCGATTCTCCAGGACCCACGTAAGCTAGATGCACAAGGGGCACATGCATCTGGAGTTTGTTTGCAGTGGCTAGAGGCCCTGGCGTGCCCATTCTCTCTGTCTGCTGCTCTTCTATCTCTCTCTCTGCTTGCAAATAAATAAATAAAATTTAAAAAAAAATAAGGGGAGCCAGGCATGGTGGTGTATGCCTTTAATCTCAGCACTTGGGGAGGCAGAGGTAGGAGGAGGATCACCGTGAGTTCAAGGCCACCCTGAGACTACATAGTGAATTCCAGGTCAGCCTGGACTAGAGTGAAACCCTACCTTGAAAAAACAAACAAACAACAAAAAAAAAAAAAAAAAAAAACTAGAGAGATGGCTTAGCAGTTAAGGCTCTTGCCTGTGAAGCCTAAGGACCTATGTTCAACTCTCCAGATCCCACATAAGCCAGACACACAAGGTGATGCAAGCATGCAAGGTCGCACGTACACACAAGGTGGCACACACATCTAGAGTTCTATTGCAGTGGCTGGAGGCCCTGGCATACCAATTCTCTCGCTCTCTCTCTCTCTCTCCCCCTCCTCTCTCTCTTTCTCACTTTCTTTCTCATAAAGGTGTGTGCCACCTGCCCAGCAAAAACAAAACAAAACAAACAAACAAAAAACAAATAGGGAATGGGAGATGGATAAAGCAAAGCGTGATGGCCTGGGTTCAATTCCCCAGAACCCACCTAAAGCCAGATGCACAAAGTGGTGCATGCATCTGGAGTTTGTTTGCAGTGGCAAGACATCCTGGTGCACCATATTCATTCTCTCTCTCTCTCCTTGCAAGTAAATAATAAAATATATTTTTGAAGAAATAGCTGGATGTGGTAGCATGCATTTGGAGTCGCAGTGCTCCTATGGTGAGATGGGAGGTGGATACAAGGATAAACCCCAGAAGCTCATAGGCTAGCTAGCCAGGCATACACAGCAGCAAATAATTAACCCTCTCAAACAAAAGAGAAGGTGAGGACCAACACCTGAATTTATCCTCTGACCTCCACCTGCGAGCTGTGGTACCTGCACACACATACTCACATACAAACATGCACATATATCATATGCATAAAAAGAATTTTAAAAATTGTTTTTGTTTTTCAAAGTAGGGTCTTGCTCTAGCCCAGGCTGACCTGGAATTCACTATGCAGACTCAGGATAGTCTTGAACTCATGGCAATACTCCTATCTCTGCCTCCTAAAGTCTGGGATTAAAGGCATGTGCCACCATGCCCAGCAAAACCAATTTTTTTTTTCAAGGTAGGGTCTCACTCTGGCCCAGGCTGACCTGGAATTAACTATGTAGTCTCAGGGTGGCCTTGAACTCATGGTGATCCTCCTACCTCTGCCTCCGAGTGCTGGGATTAAAGGCGTGCACCACCACACCCGGCAAAACCAATTTTTTTTTAAGCTGGAAAAGTGGAGTTGGAGAGATGGATTAGTGATTAAGGCACTTGCCTGTAAAGTCAAAGGACCCAGGTTAAACTCCCCAGGACCCACATAAGCCAGATGCACAAGGTAGTGCATGTGTCTGGAGTTCGTTTGCAGCAGCTAGAGGCCCTGGCGTACCCATTCTCTCTGTGTCTGCCCCCCCTCAAATAAATAAAAATAAAATACTTAAATTTTTTCTTAAAGTTGGGAAAGAGCATGATTTGTTCAAAGACACACCAAATGAAACTGGAATAGCTCAGGGACAAAAGCAGTTAACCTAGAAGGATACAGGAAAAAAGTCTTTAAGACAGTTAAGTTTTTTTCTACAAGGGGGAGGCAGAGCCCTCGTTCCTCACCGTCCTTTCTCCTTGTTCTTGCAGTACAATGACTTAGCCATCTACAATAATAGCATGGAGACCCCCCGAATGGAAAGTCATTTCTGCTCAACAGTGGAAGGGCCCCTACTGACCTCCTTCAAGGCCGTGTTCATGCCTGTGGCCTACAGCCTCATCTTCCTCCTGGGTATGATAGGCAACATCCTGGTGCTCGTGATCCTGGAGCGGCACCGGCAAACACGAAGCTCCACTGAGACCTTCCTGTTCCACCTGGCAGTGGCTGACCTTCTGCTGGTCTTTATCCTGCCTTTTGCTGTGGCAGAGGGCTTGGTGGGTTGGATCTTGGGATCCTTTCTCTGCAAAACTGTGATTGCTTTGCACAAGATCAATTTCTACTGCAGCAGTCTGCTATTGGCCTGCATCGCTGTGGACCGCTACCTAGCCATCGTCCACGCTGTCCATGCCTATCGCCACCGTCGTCTCCTCTCCATCCACATCACCTGTGCCACCATCTGGCTGGCCGGCTTCCTGTTTGCCTTGCCAGAACTTCTTTTTGCCAAGGTCAGCCAACCTCATAACAATGACTCCCTGCCACGCTGCACATTCTCCCAAGAGAACCAAGCTGAAACAAGCGCCTGGTTCACCTCCCGCTTCCTCTACCATGTTGGAGGTTTCCTGTTGCCAATGCTGGTGATGGGCTGGTGCTACGTGGGAGTGGTACACAGGTTATGCCAGGCCCAGCGACGCCCTCAGCGGCAGAAAGCAGTTAGGGTGGCCATCTTGGTGACGAGTATCTTCTTTCTCTGCTGGTCACCCTACCACATCGTCATCTTCCTAGACACCTTGGCAAGGCTGAAGGCTGTAAACAATAGCTGTGAACTGAACGGCTATCTCCCCATGGCCATCACCATGTGTGAGTTCCTGGGCCTGGCACACTGCTGCCTCAATCCCATGCTCTACACTTTTGCTGGTGTGAAGTTCCGAAGTGACCTGTCTCGGCTTCTGACCAAGCTGGGCTGTGCTGGCCCGGCTTCCCTGTGCCAGCTTTTGCCCAACTGGCGCAAGAGCAGTCTCTCAGAGTCAGAGAATGCTACCTCCCTCACTACCTTCTAGGTCTGGAGCCCTACTTTTTTTTTTTTTTCCTGCTTTCCTTGGGGCAAAGGGTGATGCTGGAAGCCCTTCCAGCAAGAGCTGGCATCTTAAAACTACTTTGGCTGGTATTCGCACAAGGGACAACCAGATGAATGAACCCACATAAAGATGCTCCTGCAGCTCTTCTTCCAGTCCTCAGGCTAGGCTGGAATCCATCATGGTTTGGAAAACAGCCCAAAGACCTACCTGTACCAAGTGCATATGCATCGCCTTGGGTTGAGAGGACCCACACACACACATACACTTTCCATCCCAGCCAGCCAAAGCTAAGAAGAAACTTTACTTCTGCCCTGGTCATAGAAAAAGCCATCTATGCCCTTGGCCTACAGCCTCATCTTCCTCTTGGGTATTATCCCCAGAATCCCTTCCCAGAATACACTCCGTCATCTAAAGGCTGCTGATGACCACAGCTACCCACCTCTTCTATGCCACCTGATGAATGAAGTCAGAAGCTGGGCACCAATGGGATGAATGGAAGTTAGGCTGAGGGATGGCCAGCTGGCAGCAGAGTGTGCTCTTACTACATCCCAGTCCCCTAAGCATAAAAATTATGCCAGGCCCCCACCCCTGTGGCCATCTTGACCAAGCAGTGAGCTGAGACCAATCTACTTTAGGCAGCTACCCTGGCTCCAACTAAACTAGCTCTGGGTCAGTCACATTACCAGATCCCAGACGGTAGAAAAAGCAGGCTCCAGGAGCCCCTGAAGGCCAGCCAGTATCCTAAGGAAGAGTAGGGGCAAACCAGCAGGACAGCAGCCTTGGAGAATGGAAAGATCCTTCTCCAGGCCCTAGAAAGGGATGCTTAGGAATCAAACCCAACTATCTTTTCTGCCCAGGTGGCCAGAGGGAAGTGGGCAAAGAGCTCCCAGAAGGTTCTGGATACTGATAAGGAAGGAGGCCCACTCATTCTATGGAAATAATAGTAGCAGAGGGAGGGGTCCTGGCCTCAACTTAGCTGAGAGAACAGAGACTGAAAGGGGACTCTAGAAGTCACCTCGCCCAGACCCCTCCCATGATGTCTCCTTAGGCAGGGCAATGTGAGAAGCAGACCTGGGCAGGGAAGTCCCCAAGCCTCAGGAAGCTGATGCCCTGCCCCTGAGAGGATACTGCTCACTTGGAACCAGAGGAAGCTGCTCTGCGCTTGCTGGGGCGGGGGAGGTCTAGTAGGCAGCTTTGGGCTCCTTCCTGCCCCCCTCACTGATCTCGAGGTGGGAGCACTACTCAAGCGAGTTGGCCAAGCTCCCTAGCCTCCTCCTCCCCCTACCCACAGTGGAGAAATCAGTGCTGGAGCTCCAAACTATGCCCTCATTGTAGAATGACCGAGATGCCCTAGGGTCCCCTTTTCTTCTCCCAGCATCCAACAGAGAAGAAAACAAAAGCAAAAAGGCAAGAGGTTGGATCTTGAATTTTCTTTTTAATAAAAAGGCACCTATAAAACAGGTCAATACAGTACAGGCAGCACAGAGACCCCCAGAACAAGCCTAAAAATTGTTTCAAAATAAAAACCAAGAAGATGTCTTCACATATTGTATTTATATATTTATATATTTATATATATATTTATATAATGATACAAAATGGCTGGGGTATGGCCATGGATGGAGGGGGAAAGGCTGGCCTGTGGAGCTCACCTTGGAAAGCTGGTGGTGGAGGTGGGAGAACAGGGCACCTGAAGAGGTATGGAGCCTTTTGTGGCCAGAGCCCTCTCCTTAGGGCAGGAAGCAGAGTAGGACAGTTTGGGCAGTCTTAGGTAGGTGCATGAGGGCTCAAGGCCCAGATGGAAGCAGGGAGAGCAGAGGGCCTGGTAGGAAGAATGAGTTTCTACATGCCTCCGCCCCTAACACAGAGGCCCTGGTCATAGCCCCTGGGAAAAGGGGGACTAGAGGGAGCCAGGAACCTGCTACAACCAGCCCTGGATGGTAAAGTGGTGCTTGACCTGGCTGGCGGTGGACCAAGACAACAGCACCAGACTCAGAGAAATGGGCACAAATTCCCTTTGTATTAACAGCTGCCAAGGCGAAACCAGGCCCTGCAGATCAGGAAGGCTGGGGACAGGGCCCTGGTAGAAGACACCCTGTCTAGAATGGCCCTTGGCCCTGGAGGCAGGGCAGAAGCCTCGGCCAGGGAACTACCCTGTGGTCTTACAAGGCAGGAAAGGAAGTGAGAAAAGGAGGTTTTACTCCTGGGGCCAAAACACCCAGTTGTGTATGGCTTCTGCTCTGACCAATGGCAAGTGGGGAGCGCTTCTGGGAAAGACCAGAGGACTGAGAGGGAGGCAGTGGCTGTGCCTGGGTGGGCAGAGACAGATCTAGTACATGGCCCAGAGCCCTGGACAGAGGGACCTTGCCAGAGTGGGTAGACAGAGAAGGCAATAGGATGCCCTCCATTTCCCTCCCCAGCCCTCCTGTCATTCCATGCTAGGGGTGGAGGCTGGAAGGGAGGCCGACTGATTCAGCCAAACCCTGTTCCTTCCTTCTTTGGTGAGAAGCAAGTGGTGACTTTTAGAAGTCAGGACCCAGGGGTTACCTGGTCAGGGCTACTATAGCCACAGGCTCCATTCAAGGGGGCCACACAGACACTACCTCCTTCCCCTTTCCTTCATCCTAGGCTGCAAAGAGCTTCAAGTTCTGGCTAACATGTAGCAGCAGGGGAACCCAGACATCCAAAGGGAAGCTGGGATGGTGTCACCGGTGAGGGCAAACACGTGCGTATGCGCACATCTGCTCTCCGGAAATCACTCAGCAGCAGATAGGCGCCCACCACAGGGGCAGGTGTCTCGGTCCTGCGAGGGCTCACCAGGTGGAAGCCTACGTGGTCTAACATCAATTGAGGTGTGAGGCATCTAAGTCATCCTACCATGTGGAGAGGACAGAAATGGTACTCTTTCAGTGGAAGGTGCATAGGCTTGCGTGTCTCTGGGTCCAGGGAAATGGAAGAGGCAATCATCTGAAGCAGGGGGAAGGGTTTCTTTTATCCTTTTTTGTGTGACTTCTATCAAAACACAGTAATACAGCACACGCACAAACCGGCACAAAAGCGCAGGGCTCTATTTACAGCTTCGCTGGCACCTGCCCACCTGGCCAGCTAGGCCTGCAGGGGGCGTGGGAGAGAAGGGGACTCAAAGGAGGCCAAGGAGGTAACCTTTTCAGCAGGGAGAGGAAATGAGACAGGGAAAGACAGAAGGAAAAATGGGGAAAAGCCGAGAAACCCGAGAGCACCTAACAAGGTGAAAGATGCACACAAGGACAGAGTAGAAGATCCTTTCTCTCCCCTAAGGACCCAAAGCGTATCTGAAAGAGGGAGAGGTGTAGATATAAAGGGGAAACAGAGGCTCTGGAGAAAGCAGGAGGGCAAGGGGCAGTCCTGATGACCCTAATGGAACAAACCCCAATCCCACCCCAACCCCATTCTGCCACTTCCCCCTAAGCTGCCAGCACATATGGTTTCCACAAATGCCACTCCCCACACCAGCCACCTCCCACCCCTGAACCCAGGCCATTCATCCCAACACTGGAGGGAAGAAACTTAAGGTTAGCATATTCGCAGTATCCCCAGCTCCAGCCCCAAATGATGCCTGCTAGAAGGGCAGGTTGGCCATGCTGCCCGGCGCAGGGAGGTAGCCCATCTGGCTGTCCAGAGACACACTGCGCTGCCGCAGGGGGTGGGACACCATGAGGTTCTGCTGGGGTGGGGGACCCATGAGGGAACCCTGTGGGGAGAGCATGTGGGGGGGCTGGCTGTAGACTTCACCCCCCACACCCCGTTGCTTCATCAGCATGAAATTCTGCTGGGTCATGAGGCCTTGTGGTGGGGACATGACCCCCTGGTGCAGGCCATGGGGCACCATGCCCTGCTGTGGGGGCACACCTGTCCTGCCCAGTAGGGACATCTGTCCAGGGTGGCACATGGACATGCTGAGCCCCCGCTGAACCCCCTGCTGGCCTGGAAGATTGGGGGGCCGAGAAGGAGTCTGCTCCGCCATCATATTCTGCAGGTTCATGAGATGCAGATTGGGGGGCTGGGCCTTGGGGGGCTGGTTCTCGCTCTTGGGGAAGTATTGGAGGGTGCTGCTTGGCTTCTCAGAGGGGATGATCCTGGATAAGTCGAACTCAGGGATCCCCGTCGGGGTGGGCCGGATCACCTCGCTCAGCTCTGGGTCGTTCAGCACTGATGCCACCCCAGGGAGAACCCCGGGTGGGTATGCGTCACTCATGCGCCCAGCCATGCCTTTGCTCATCAGGTGCTGCTGGGGGGGTATGGGGCCAGGTGGCTGGCTGGGCAGGTCCTCAGGGGGCAGGGGCATGGCTGAAGGGTAATGCTGCTGCAGGCCAGGGCCCCCACCCCCACCCCCAGAGGGGGCCATGGCACCATGGGGCTGCTGTAGCCGAGGGGGAAAGGGCATCATCTGGGAGGAGCTGGGTACAGGGCCACAAGGGGCATTCAGGGAGTCTGGGCCTCCTGGGGCCATCATCATTGAGTTTTGAGGGGGCCCTCCTGTCCCCTGTGCATTGGGGTGCAGTGGAATGTTGGACCCCAGAGGGGTGGGGGAGGGCAACATTGTAGGCGGGGGCTCATGGGACAGGGGCTGCTGGCCTGGCATGTTCATGCCCATGGGACTCTGGGCAGCAGCGGAGTTCAGGTGCATCTGATTGGGCTGGTTGTTGCTGATGCCTGCAGGGAAGGAAAAGAGCATCAGAACTGTGCGCGCCTGTCTAGAGGAGGCGCAGCCCAGTCCTCCCTACTCCACTACAGCGCTCTGGAATGGGCTTCACTAAGGGACAGCAGCAATTGAAACAGGACCCGGACCTCACACCGCCCCACCTTGCCCAGCACCCTGTGGAAGCATGGAGAAGCTAGTGTGACCACAGGGGCAATTCCTGGGCATACCCATTGCTCTCATTCCCAGTGCCCCTGCCTGTTGCCGCACCTGGCCCTGAGCCCTGCGGTGGTGGGGGTGGGGGTAGCAGGGGCCGGTCAGGCAGCAGCTCGTCGTCTGAGGTGGCGATGGTCTTGATGGCATTGTGGTAGAGCGGGGTGGAGCTGGGCATGGCATACTTGGACATCTGGGACATCATCAGTGACAAAGGGTTCTGGGAAGGCGTGGGGTCTGGGGAGGAAGTGAATGGTAGGCTGGGGTTCATGAGGCCGCTGGGAGGGTTGGCAGGAGGCGCTGAGGAGCTGCTCCGGGGGCCACTAGGCGGGAGGGCACCTACAGAAGCAGGGAGATAGAAAGAGAGCAGGGGGTCACTGGGGAGGGGAAGATGCTTTTGGCTACTTATATCAGGAGAATGATCTAGGAAAAGGCCAATTCCCATAGCTCCACTTCACTCCTTCAGGCATACCCACATCCGACTGAACACAGGCTCCCTAGGATCCCCAAGGCCCACCATCTTCAAGCAACTCCTGTCCCAAGTGTGACCCCTCAAGATGCCTGGGAGGTATATCTGGTGCACACTGGGAAAGCCCAATACAGCTGCCATCACCTGCCCCAACATGAACCTACCCACCAGAGGCCACCAACACGTGTCCAGTACCCACTGGCCTGCCCAGCTGACTCACTCTGTTCCATGTTGCCCAGGGTGGAAGAAGAGTTCATGTTGAGAGGCGGCTGCTTATTCTGGGAGACCCCAGGGCTGGGCATGGCTGTCTTGGGTGAGGCGACCCAGCCTGGAGAAGGCACCGCCATGGAAGGAGACTTGAGCCTGCTGGGTGAGCCAGTGGGCGAACGGACACTGAGGGAGGAGCTGAGGACCTGTGGTGACTTGAGTGGTCCTGAAGGGTTGGCGGAAGGCAAGGGTACCATCTGTGAGGGAGTTTGGGGCGACTTGAGGTTGGCAGAGGGTGAGGTGACCAGGGGTGAGTGTACCTGGCTAAGCGTGGGTGATTTCAGGTGCCCCATGCCTGGTGAGCCCATCTGATTAATACTGATGGTGAGGTCAGAAGGCCGTCTGCCCAGCCCCCGACTGGGGGCTGAATGCACAGACCCAGGAGGAGGATTGGATGCAGGGGGCAGAGGCATGTGGCTGAGCCGGGTGGTGCCCACAGTGCCCATGGGCATTGAACTCTGGTCAGGGCTGAACATGTCTTGGGAGTTGCCTATGTCCTGGGGCATGGCTTGATAGGGTCCCTGGCCCCCAGAGAATCCCTGCTGGCCCTGGTTGGGAAACTGTGAAGGCATGAGCATCTTCTGCGGACCACCCATCATGCCACTGTTGTTCTGGGCCCGAACCCGAGCCATCTCCTCAGGACTGAGGCCCTGGGACCCCATCATGTCACCAGGACCCCGCATCTTCTGTGACATCAGCATCTGCTGCTGTGGCGTCATCTGCACGTTCAGGTTCATGTTCATGTTCATGTTCACATTCATGTTCATGTTGAGATTGCCTGGCCCCATAGGTGGGTCCACTTCTCTCAACCCAGACTGCCCCATGGGTGGGCTCAGGAGGCCCCGGCCTCCACCAAACTCCATGCCCATAGGAGTGCCAGCCAGCCCCTCGCTGCCAGCCATCTGCCCAGGGAACATGGCAGGCTCCATCTGCCGGTGTGCTTGCATCATGCGCTCCATCTCCATGCTCTGTCCCATGCCACTGCCTGCCATGCCCAGGGGCCGTTGCATGCCCATTGAGCGCTTCTCTAGCAACTGGTGCCGCAGCAGCTCCTCCCGGACTCGAGGAGTCATGAATCGCTCTGCTTCACCCTGCCCACCTGGGTAGGGCACAGCATTCTGGGCAAAATTGTTGGGTCCCCCCATAGGGGGCAAGTCTTCAGTCCAGCCCATACCTGGCCTCACAGGTCTCTGCATGGCATTCATGGGCACCTCCATGGGCATACTTTGCATGCCCCCAAACCCAGGCACCCGTTGCATCTGGTTGCCTGGGAAACGGGGGCCAGGGAAGGGAGGTCCACCTCGGAGCTGCATGGGATCTTGGACATCCATAGGTCCCCGCAGCTGTGCACCCATTCCAGGTGGCCACTGATCCCCAGGCTTGCTGTGGTATGGTGGTGGGGGTCCTCTCCCCATCATGGCCCCCATGCCCACCATGTCTTGCAGAGGGCGACCTCCATGTAGTCCAATCTGTTCCTCCTTCCGCCGTTTTTCCTCATAGTACTCTTCCTGCAACTTCCTCCAGGCCACCTGTTCAGGCGTCAGGCTGTCCTGGCCTAGCCTCTGCATCATCATGTTCATCTGCTGTCCCATGTCCCCACCCTGGGGGTTCCCAGGTACTTCGTGCTCCAGTGGGGGGCCACCTAGACTCTGTGTCTGTGAAATCATGGACTGCAAGGGCTCCTCATACTTCTTCAACCCGCTGGGGGCTGAGGGTGGCTGCTGTGGGGCAGGAGGGGCTTGTGCTGGTGGCCCCCCATCTCCGGCTCCTGAAGAAGGCCCCTTGAGGAAGGGCTCAGTCTCCCCACTGCGGAGCAGTAGCCTCTCAATGTCCCTCAGTGTCTGGAGGGAGCGCTCCCGGTGCTCCAGCTGCTCTTTAGACAGACCCTCAGAGCCTACTAGGCTACGCTGCCCATTTCCTGCAGGAGTGGTCTCCCCCAGCAGAGCTGGGCCAGGGGCACTGCCAGGGTCTCCTCCAGGAGGCAGAGGGTTGTTAGTGGTGGCAGCTGTTGGGGTATTAGGGTGGGTGCCCCCAGTCCCACCACCAGTGCTCGCAGCTCCCACCGAGTTGGGAGCCAGGTCCTGGTTTGTCTCTTCAGGTGGCCCCTCGGGGGGCAGAGCAGGAGGGGCACTGCCAGGGGCTGGGGGTGGCGGTGGCAGTGGAGGTGGCTGAGACTGTGGGGTGCCTGCCGATGGTGTGCTCAGGGGTAGTGGTTCCGGAGTGGGTGGCACTTTAGGAGCCTACAGGAGGACAAGGACAAAGCATGGGATAAGTAATGGGAAAGACATTCCAACCCATCTCTGAATTAGGCTCGATCCCGTACTCACCTGGTCTAGCTTGGCTCGGGGCACATTCTGCTGGTGGTAGGCAAGGATGGAGTCTGCCCGGCCCTGCAGCACTGCCTCCGCGGCCCTGCATAGGGAATTGGATACAGGCAGCTCAGAGAGGTGGGCAGAAGGAAACCCACCTTTACCCACCCACCTTGACCCCCCCATATACGCTCACTCGGGACCCGAGACTAAGAGTGCTGATGACCAGACAGAGCTGACCTGGTCTCCCCTGAGGACTTACGTGTTGGCCAGGTGAGTAGTGAAGACATACACGAACTGGGAGGGAGGCTTTCCAGGGATACCCCCACCACCAGCTCCGGGAACATCTGGACGAAGGCCTTGTGGGGGGCCATGTGGGGGTCCTGGTGTGCTGCTCTCACTGAGGGGCAGTTGGGCAGTTTGGCCAGGACCCAGCTGTGGGGCCGCCATGGCTGGGTCTGCTACATTACAGTCTGTGGGAGACAGAAGGGAAATCAGGTTAGCAGCCCACAGGCAAGTAAAAGAGCGACTGGCACCGCTGCCCAGGGTGGCTCATGGTCTCCCAGCGAAGTCCACAGGGTCATCTGTCCCTACAGCCTGTGCCTTCACCAGTCTGACTTCTACACTGACTTTCCCTTTGCCTAGGATGGCAAGAATGATGATCGTGTGAAGAGGAGTGGGAACATGGCCTCTGCCAACGTGTCTGGTGTTCTGCTACAACCATACAGGTATGTTTTCATGTAACAAACACATTGCCCGGGAAAAAGTTATCACACTGTAGTTTAGAGAGGAAGAAATAAGGTAACCTACAATAACTCACCCAAGGTCACCCACCCAGCTACTGCAAAGTCAGGACTGGAACCCAAAACAGACATGCTAAAGCCCCGCTCAGCTAGGCTATGAGCTCTCCCACGGTGGTCTCTCTCTGTGTGTGAACACACTGTGTGGCGAGTCAGGTGAGGAGAAGGCAGAAAGGCTATAGTAACTGATGATTCAAACAAACCACTGACAGTTTTTCATCCTGGCCCCACCACAAACTGACAGTGATGTTGTGAACAAGACAGAGTGTCTGTCTAATCCTCAGTTTCTTCATCTAAATGCCCAAATGCCCTGCACAGGGCAGATCAAAGAAAAATATTTACTATGTCATAAAGTTAAAAGAAAAAAAAAAGACCATCTTTCCTGTTTTCACACAACTATCAACAGACTTCTATGACCTTTGATCACCAAAAGGCATGTGGGGACTTGTCCGCAACAAACAACCAATCAGCCAGTTCTGCAGTGGTGGGCCCACTGGGTGCTCTCTAATTCAATTAATTCTTACATTATCTGCCTGGAGACAGTGTCTGTCTCACACATTGGGGGCTCAAATCCAAAATACTGCCCCCTACTTTCAATGCCAATTACAAGCCTCACATCACAATTACAGGTTGTTGTACCTATAAATGACCTGGAAAATGGGGTTTCCAGGATCTTTTCAGATTCTTCTAGTTTGCTAGAACCCCCCTGGGAAATACTTCACTTATATTCAACTGGTTCATCACAAAGAATGCTACAAAGGGTACAGAGGGTACAGGTGAGATGAACACGGCAAGGCCCATAGGAAGGGGCTTGAAACGTCCATGCCCTCTCTTCACGGGCCACTCTGCAGGAATCTGCACGTGCTCAGCTTTCTGGGAGCTCCCTGAAGCCAGTTTTTTTGGATTTTTTCATTAGGCATTACTGAGTAAACCACCGACCACAGGTGATTGGCTCAAACTATAAGCCCTTCCTCCTGCCCAGAGGTAGGAGGGTAGGACTGAAAATTCCAAGCCTCTAATTCTGCTTTGATCTTTCCAGGGATCAGTTCCCATCCAAAAGCTACCAGCTTCTGCCAGCCAGCAGTCAACCCATTATCATATTAAAAACACACTTATCCCTTTGGATATTCCCAGGATTTTAGAAGTTGTATGCCAGGAAACAAGGTAAGACCAAATATATATGTCATACTATCATAGGTGGACATACTAGGAAAACTCCCAGAACAGGCCAGCCACCTTTAGAACCAAAATAAATTCTGCTCCATGGTCACAAACTCTCAGTCCTTACCTAGAAGAGAACCACAGCT
Organism: Orientallactaga sibirica; assembly: GCA_036365145.1. NCBI lineage: Eukaryota > Metazoa > Chordata > Mammalia > Rodentia > Dipodidae > Orientallactaga > Orientallactaga sibirica. Next base: position 18,288,953 of record JAEOAD010000021.1, on the reverse strand, counting down.
AGTTATCAGTGGGTCTAGGTGACTGTTTCCATGTGAAGAAAAAGCAGACTAAAATCTCTGAACTGCAGACAGTGAGTGATAGCATTTGCAAATTACACAAAAGCATGGCCCAGAGCAGCAGCCACTTTCCCACAGGCTCAGAATCAGGCACCCCTCCTTGGCTGAATCTCTGACTGACCCATCCCATAATGGCTTTGCTATAAACCTTATCTCTCCAAAATTGTGCATTGACGAACAGAGCCAGAAGGTTGGGGGAAAGAGGACTGGCAGTTGACTTCTGTGTGAGAGCTGTCCTGGACATAAGCTATGGGAAGAGGCAGGTTTTATCTCAAGAAGGAACTTTCTAGTACAATGATAACACAAGCTAAGACTGTTCTTAGTGTATTACATGCATTGATTCATTTGCTCCTTGTACCAAATCCATGAGGTAAAGGTCATTCTTCTAGAAGAATCCCCAAATTTACACAAATAGAAAGTGCATCCTGGAATGCAAACCAAGGAGGAGTCTGTCCTCTTAGCCTGTGCTATTATATCTACATCATTAGTCTCCATGAAGAATTCTTCAAGAACTGAATGGCATGGTGATACATGCCTGCTATTCTAGCACTTGGGAAGCAGAGGCAGGAGAACCAGGAGTTTAAGGCCAGCCTCATCTATATAGCAAGTTTGAGGCCAATCTGTGCTATTAGACCCTGTCTCAACAATCCCCATGCCACCTGCCACCCAAAAGAAGTGAATGGCAATCCAACTAAAAGAGGCTGGTAGAGGCTAGGAATGGTGAAGGACACCTTTAGTCCCAGCACTCAGGAGGCTGAGGTAGGAAGCTCACCATGAGTTCAAGGGTCAACTCACACCTAGGTTTAGCCCCTGTTTTGCATAGTCCTGCCAGAGAAGCTGGGCCTTCCTTGCCCATCCTCTGTTAACCAGTAGGTGGCAGCATAGGCCAGGAAATCAGGGTAGAGGTATGGGAGAGGTGGCCAGGAAAGGGACCACCTCAAGAGACCCCACCAGAGTCCCTAGAGAGAAGGAATGACTAAGCACCTGGAAGGCAGGGGTGGAGCTTCCACTACTGTTGGGAGGAAGAGTCAGGGAGAGGAGCCTGACTCCTGGTCCTTGCTACTTCTTTACCCATCAGTCAGGTCCTCTAAAGCCCTCGGCGAGAGAAAGGCTCCCTCAGAACAGCCTTCCCCAGGAGGTACCATAAGCCATGTCATCTTGGCATTCATAGTACTTACTATGGGTGGCCCCGATGGGCTTGTCATCCTCTTCGCTGTCAGGTCCTGAGCACCATTCGTCCCCACTGTAAGGCTGCTTCCTCTCCAGTACACACCGCCGCTTACTCCGGGGTGCCACCTCTGTCCCAGCAAGACGCAGGCAAAAGAGTAAGCGCCCAGATGTCCTGTCTTCCCACCCAGAGTCCTTCCCAGACCCATTCTCCAAGATATCCCACTCCAGAGGGCACTGCCCAGACCATGGTGGGCACTTCGCCAGTCCTTGGTCCCTACCACACCACCATTTGTTTCTGATTTCTCTCTCCAGCCTCAGCCGCCTGTCTCCCCTCCTCCCTCCTCCCAATACCAAGCACAGCATAATCCCCAACCACAACTGGTTCTAATTAGGACTGGTGGGGGGGGGGGGGAGCCACTGTGACTCTTCCAGGCCCCAATGCCTGTTCCCAAAAGGCTCCTACCAGCCAGGACACCAGGACACTCTAGGGAGGTATGTGGGTCTGCTCCTCACCCCACAACACTTCCCTCTCCCCCTGTGGGGCTGTGCGGGGTGGGGTGGGTGGAGAAAGAGGCCATTAGATCAGAAGCCCCACCACTGTGTGTGGCCCTTCTATGGGTGGAACCCTGGCCAGCCCCAATTCTGAATGACCATGTTGGTTAATGGGATGAGAATACAGTGGTGCTACAAATAAATCTGGACAGTAACCTGGGATGGAAACCTGGAATGAGGATTAAGTAAAAGATGGTCTCCTGGCTATAGATGACGCCAAGGTCTCAGGGATAAGGAAATGTAGTACCTTTGGCCTCTGAATCCAGGGATGGAGTCCCAGCCTCCCGCTGCTCTCCAGAGTCCACTGACACACTCCGTTCCCGCTTCACCTTGCCCTTGAGAGAGCTGAAAGGGGGCACTCCTGCCTGGGGGTTCTTCAGACTTGAGTTGCTAGGCGAGATCTGGTTGGCCTTGGCCCCATGGTTCCCCGCCCCCACGCCCTTTGAGCCCAGGTTGCAGGTAGGTCCTTGATTCACATTCTGATGCTGGGATTGGGCCCCGCCATTCCCTGTCTTGCCATGATTGGTCAATTTATTTTCTGGGTGCATTGGCTTGGCTGGGACAGGGGGGCAGTGGCCGCGAGGGGACAGCGGCGGGCTCCCTGGAGCTTCTCTTCTCCTGGGGTGGGGTAACCTGGGAGAAGGTAGGAGAGATGTGGAAGGTTAATTCTACAAGAAGCTAGGCATATCTGTATTTTAACCGCGCCATCCTGCTTCATCTAAAGGTGTCAGGGCAGCTGAGTGGCATCAAGACCACCTGCTGTTCCCTACCTCCCTCTATGGCTCCTCAGACAAGAGCAAATGTCCCTTAGGTTGCAAAAACTAGACAACACTCCCTGCCCCTCTCTTAGACCCCGCTAACGCAAGCAGAAAACAGGGCCTTGAGTTGGCAAAAATCCACACACCCACCCCCAGCCCCAATATCCTCCAGCTGTCAGCCAGTGTCCCTGGCAACTCTTCCTTTCTTGCACCTGAAGAGTTCGTAGCGCCCTCTCTTCCAGGGTTTGCTGTCTTCAGTCTCCTTCCAAAGCCCTAAACCTCAACTATCCTGTGTCCGAACACTAGCATATAAGGGCCACAGGACTTGAGTCACTGCTTATGCCAACAGCCCTATTCCCTAGGGGAGTAGGGGAAAGCACAATTGAGAGTGGTACCCACTGGTCCAGGCGGCTCCCCAGAGCCTGAGGTGAAGGCCTGAAGAGGGTGGGCCAGCAGGGCCTGCGGGCAGGCAGGAACCGGAGGGGGGAGGGGAGGGGCAAGTCAAGCAGACTGGAGTGCAGCTTGAAGCCAAGGATTCCTGCAGCCTAGGCTGCGGCCCCTTTAAGCTCCAGCCCGCTCCCCCCGCTGCCTCCCCCTCCCCGGAGACCTATTAATAGCCGCTGGAAAGATCACATCACGGGAGAGGATATTTATCCCCCCTCATTCCACACCAGCTCAGATTTATTTCAGCTCTGCTGTCCTGCTGCTGCCGCCTGGCCCTGTCTGCCCGCTTCTCCTGGAGAGGAGGAGGGAGGCAAGCACCACCCCCACTCAAGCTCCTACCCCAGCCAGACCGAGGCCGGAGGGCGCCATTGCACCTCACACTAGGGTGGATGGGGGTCTGCTCTAACGGTTTTTAGAAGGGAAGAGGTAGAAGGGACCAGAAGCAGCAGGCAGAGCTAACTGCCAGTCCCCTTAGCCCCCTGGGCCCAGGCGCTAGGCTGGCTGCCAGACCATCCAGTTTCTACCCCCCCTTCAGCCCACTGATGGCCTGGGAGCCAGGTGCCTGGGGGGGGGGGGGCTCGTCAAGCCATCACAGCTTGGCCCCATCACGAGGGGCCCTTCCCTTCCCCACTCTCCACACACATCCCACCCTCCACGACACCCACACACCTTGTCTTGTTAGCCAGGATCCTCATGGCTCCCACACACAGTGGGGCTACGGCCCCTGTGCGTGCCCAGGGCCCAGCCAGGTACTCGGTACTGGAGCACGGACTGCAGCAACAAGCCCCAAAGAGAAAACTTGTGACTTGGGGAGGGGGTGTGGGGGAAGGAGATGAGGGCGGCCCCAACAGCCCCGGGTCTAGGGTAAGGTGGGATTGGAAAGGGAAAGCTACGAGACCGGGGCTCTACTCTACGCTAGAGGCCAGTCCTGTCCCCATCCCTCCCCTACACCTTGCCCTCAGGGAGCTTGCAGTCTCTAAGTAGCAAGCCCCCCACCCCGGGCCCCTAAGGGCTGCAGACACAGAATTCACTAACAGGCTAGGTCGCAAAGGTGAGCAGGAGGCAGCCGGAGGTCTGCTCTGGCCCACTGGGGGACTCCCGCTCCCTGACACGCCCCTCACCCACGACTCCACTCGGGAATCCCTCACTCCCCGCCCCCGAGCTGCGCCCTGCCCCGAGGCGCTGCAGCCACCAAGGGGCCAGGGTGGGGGCCATGCCCCGCCCCCAGCTCGAGGCCTAGCCCGTGCCCATCCCGGCAGGCCCGGGCGGGCAGCGAGAGAGGCCTGGCGGGGCCCCGGGGCTGCAGCTGGGCTCTTCTGGAGACCAGTAACGCTGGCTCAGATTCCTCCCCGACCGCAAGAATGCAGGAGCCTCCCCTCCCCCCGCCCTGAACCCCCCCCTCCGGCAGAGCCCGAGCGGAGAGGCAGAGCGAGCGAGCTACAGAGCCAGCGAGGCAGCGGGAGGCGGGCGGGCGGGCGGACAGGGCAGCAGCGTGGACGGCCCGGGCCCGCGCGCGAGGGACAGACACACAGACCAGTCCCCCGGGGGGCTGGGCTGGGCTCGGCGGCAGGGCGCGCGGGGCTGGTGCACAAGCACCCGAACTCTGACTCACACACACACACAGCTCACACGTGGACAGGGAGACAAAGACACGCACGGAGCCCAGGAAACTAGAGGCGGGCGGGCGGGCGGAGGTGTGCCAGGGGGACTGGGCTCTGCGAGCCAGCGGGCTTCGCCAAGCGGCTGCAGCGCGCAGACACCCCGGCGGCCTCATGGCAGAGTGGGAGCTAGCCGACTCATTGAACAGATGAGAAGACTGAGGCCTGGCCACAAGGGAGCTATAGAAAGTTGAACTTGACAGTCACAAAAAAACACACACAGAGGGTCATAGATACACAAACACTGAACACCTCATCCCACTGCCCTGGGCTCGACGTCCCTCCCCCAGCTGCCCATCATGGTCAAAGGTGGGGGAGAGAAAGAATGGAAGAAATCTTGGGCCCCAGAGTGTCCTCCCTTGGCAGGTCCAGCCAACACACCCGTGCATACTCCAGCTGTTCCCTGCGCTGAATGCTAGGTAGGCTTTGGGACCTTGGAGTGAGGGAGAGCCCCCCCACCTGCCTGGAGTCCAACCATAACTAACTTCCAGGGCACACTGGCCTTTCCTACTCCAGCTCCCTCTCTGGGGAGCAAGGCTCCTCACTCAAAGGAAGGTTCCAAAGTCCAGGCCTAGCCTGCTACACTCTGCCACCCCCACCTCCTGCATCACCACCAGGTAAGAGCAGAGACAGGCAGGAGTCGCTGAGGACACCTGGACTAGGCAGGGACCTGTGGAGGACATGAATCTCACCCATGTTTGATTCTCAAAACTATCTACCTTGTTTTACAAGGAAACTGAGGTCCAGGAAAGGAAGCTAGCTGTGTGCCCTTGGGTCACATGACAGTATATGCAGGGCCAGGGCCCCCATTCTAGGCACTGCAGTGTCACCTTGGAGCCATGACTACTCATGAGTGTATATCAAATATGTAGGTAGGCTTCCCACATTCCAGCCAGAGTCCAGCCCCTAGGGGCTGGACAGGGCAAAGGTCACCCACTACTTCTCTGTTTAAAACTACATAAACTGTGGGGCTGGAGAGAAGGCTTGGCGGCTAAGACTCTTGCCTGCAAAGCCAAAAGACCCAAGTTCGATTCCTCAGGACCCATATAAGCCAGATGCACGAGGTGGCATATGCATCTGGAGTTTGTTCGCAGTGGCTGAAAGCCCTGGCGCGCCCATTCCATCTGCCTTTCTCCCTCTCTCTTGCAAACAAAGTTTTTAAAAAAAACAAAACTACATAAACTGAGGGTCTAGCCTTGGCACTGTGGCCCACATCTGTTATTATTGAGAGTCTAAGAAAGGAAGATCATAAGTTTGAGGCCAGTCGGTTATATAGTGAGTTCCAGGCCAGTCTTAAGCTACAAAACAAGACCCTGTTCCCTCCCCCACAAAAAAAAAGGGTATAAGAAATTGGGGCCCAACGATAATAAGGACCTATTAAGAAATAAGTCCTAGCCAGTGGCCCCAGTAAATATCAGAAGTGCCAGAAGAATCTTTCTAGCCTCCCCCCAAAGATTCCACTCCCTGCCCCCAGCTGCAGGGCAAGCTGAGTCAAGCACAGATGAGTCAGGACTCCACCATCTCACACCTCTTGTCTACCCCTCAGGGGTCAGCCCCAACTTCCAAGACCCCTCCTCTCCTCTACATACTCAGCCTTGGTTTGGCCTTGGGAGGTAGGAGGGATGATTGCTGGAAGGGCCATTTTAAAGCAATGAGTGAAAGCCTTCCTAGCACCAAGCCTGGAGGAGCCCCTGGAGATGCAGTAAGAAAGGAAAGGATGGAGCTCTGGGAACACAATTCTGTTAGGGTGGGAGGAGGTGACATGTTCACAAACAGGGAGCAGGTGCAAGTCACCTGAGTGAAAGGCCTGGAGCAAACCCAAGAGAATGGGCCTGGGGCAAGGTGGCTGAGACAAAGAGGCTACAGCCAGGCATGGTGGACACAGGCCTGTGATTCCAGCCGTCTGAGGCAGAAGGATCATGCGTTCCAGTAGTCTGGGCTATATAGCGAATGTCTCAAAGCAAAGCCTTAAGTCGATGGTCATTTATTCCCAGTGTATAAAATGAGGGTGGGCTGCAATGTAAGGGTTCAGGAGCACTCCCCAGCTGGAGGAAGGAGACAAGGCAGGCTCTGTGCCTATAGCCTACAGGTATTTTTGTACCAGCTCTGCTCACACAACTGTCCCCCAGTTGGGCAGGCACTCACATACACAGTGGCAGCCTGTCTCTTGCTGGGAGCCTATGCTTGGTTGACCAGCCCAGCTGGCCAGACCCACCACTCTCACTGCTCTGCTCACAACCACCCTAAGGAAACCAGATGGCTTATGCCTATAAATCCCAGCACTCAGGGGGCTAAAGCAGGAGGATTGGTGTGGGTTCAAAACCAGTCTGGGCTTCACAGCTTCAGGCCATGCTGGGCTATGAGACCCCATCGCAAAAAATGAAGTTAAAAAAATAATCCCATGGCCAGGGATATACTTTAGTGGGAGAGCTCTTTGCTAACATGTTCAAGGTCCCATGTCCAATACTCAACACAGGCAAAGAGATAAAAACAAGACAAGGAGCAGTAAGAAAATGTTCTGGGGGGGCCCTTGTCCCCACATTATAGGGACCTCATTTTCTCCTGGGTCCCTGATTCTTCTCAGCTCCTCTCTACCACTCAGGTCACTTCCTCTTCCTGAGGTGGTGACTCAGCGGGTGGGGAGGTCAGGGATTCAGAGCCTAGCAGGAAGTCTGCTCAAGGACCAAGGTGTTACTCGGGGACCCTCTAGATGGGGACTTCCAGGCTGGGGGTGGGCTTCCCCTAGCTCTGGTTCCTAGCAACTCTCCCCACACCCCTCCCTCAGAAAAGTCCATGCAAATCAAACATTTTTGCTTTAGAAGGTTCGCCTGGGAGTTTCCAGCCCCACCCCACCTGTAGCCCAGGGTAAGGTCGCACAACCACAATCCTGCAGGACCATGAAGTCTCCTGATCCTAGACCTCTCCAGTCCAGGATCTTTGATCAAGGTGCCTACAGGAGGTCAGTTCAGCTGATCACTGTCCCTCTGGTGCCTGTGGAAATGAATGACATGGCCTGAGCAGGCCTTACTTCACCTCACTTCTCTTGGCTCCTTCAGCCATTACCAGTGAGGCCAAACCTCAGAAAGCAATCATACCCTGGCAGAGGGGTGCCCCCAAAAGACTTCTGCCTAATCCCTGGCTGCTCCCTCCCCCTGGGCAGAGGGGTGGGGAGGGGCGGGGGGCACAAGGAAACAAGACAGGGCAGGAAGCCCAGGCAGGCGGCGGGCACTCTGGACCAGCCACAAACAGCCAACACAGGAAACCACAGCCCACCCCCGCCCACCCCACCCGCCCAAAGCTCTGCAAGAGAGGAGAGCCAAAAGCCTGGTACCCCGACAAAGGCCAGGGCCAGGGGTTAGCCCGGGGCAAGGGAGGAGCTACAAGCTCTCCAGCCCTCTCTATGCCCTGGACCCTACCTGGGGAGGGGGAAAGGAAGCCAGGCTGGCAGAGGTGGTGCTGCCTCTTTAAATCCACCGAAATCCTGAGCTAGGCCCAACCCAGCTCTGGTTTCACAGGAAGGAAAGGAGCTCAGGAGCCAGTAGGGCAGGCGGTAGTGGCTGGAATTAGCCCCACCGGCCCAAATATATCTGGTCTCCACCCGCCACCCCACTGGCACTTCCTGCCCCTGGCACCTGTACCAGAATGGGGGTAGGAAGGGGTCCAGGTGCTACTTTTCCCAAATGGGAGACCCTGATCTCAGAAGGTGGCCTGTTGCTGGGTGTACATGGACAGGAAGTGACTTCCCAAGCCAGGATGACCAGAACAGGGAGAGATGAGCAAGGCAGCTCCTGGGGGGGCCTTCACTTGGTCCTAATACCCCAAGGGGTTAATCTGGTCCCTATTTAGGGGGGTAGGGGTAGCCGAGGAACCTCCTCCAAACTGCCTGGCTGCTGGGAACAATGAGGCCATTGTGGGAGGAGTGGAGTGAGGGCAGGCTGCTGGCACGGCCAGCACACCACAGCCAGGACCTCACCCAAAGCCTGCCTGCCTCGCTCTGCAATCTCCCCCAGGTACAACCAGAAGCAGACACATCCACCAGCCCCCTCACCTTGCCTGCCTGGCTCAAGCTCTTGGCATTAGCATCACCTGTATGGCTGAACTTTGCCTACGTTGACATCCAGACAGCCATGACCCTCCAGGAAGCAGGGGCATGTGGGCCAGGGCTGGATGGGGGTGGGGTGATGAGACAGGATGTATGCCTGTGATCCTCCAGCAGGGCAGACAGGAAGGCCAAACAGGGTTTCTAGTGTCAGTCCTGGCACCCTCAGGCAACAAGGGTTTAGGAGATTGGGAGAACAGTGACAGGCAGGGTCCCCTGCCCCCAAGCCTCTTTCCCATACCCACTGCATAAACCTTCCCCCCTAAGAAGTTCTGATGTCTATAGCAGCCTTGAGTTGGGACCCCCCACAGGCATGGGGATGCAGTGGAATGAGATTTTAGCTTTGTAGTCAGGCAGATAAGGTGCTGATCATATCCTGCCCCTTCTGAACTATGGGACCTTGTCCATCCTTTCATCCTCTGAGCCTCATTTCACTCATGGGCAAAATTAGGATAATTTTTCAAAGTGAGACAATAGCAACAAACCACCTACAAAATGTCTAAGAAATACCAGCCCTCAACTAACTTCCTCTGGCCCAGATGGTCCCTTTTTTATCTACTGCCCTGGAACCCAAATATGTGGACAGGTCATGGGGATTCATCTGGTGACAACAGATGTCAGGTAAGCAGGGCCCATGGGCATCATATTAATGCTTCCCTCTACCCTTCTTGGGAAGCCAGTTCTCTCTGCTCATGCATTTCTAGAACTCCCTGGGCTCGTTGACATTTTCTAACCCAGAGAACAGCTGTCCACTCTCTTTAGCCCAGGTCTGTCTCAAAGGCCCAAGAAGTAAGTGAAGGGGACTTCCTTTCCATAGTGGCCTGCACCCCGTCCAGCTGGTACCCCTGCCTGATCTCTTCAGCAGTACATGCAATGTTGGGCTGAAAGGACGCTAGAGTTCACTGTCTTGCCATGGACCTCTTTAAAGAGTGAAAGGCTTGGGAGAGAAAGGACAATGGATAAGCAGTTATGGAAAGTAGGAGGCCCAGGGAAAAGACCTATTCTCTTCTCAACTAGACGGCTCTACCTCTCAGGGTGGCCCCACAAAACCCCAAAGGGTTAACAAAGCCCTAAAAATAACCTGCTCCCAGCAGGACCCAATGATCAGAACCCTCCAGCCATCTGTTCCCATTTTCTCCTGTTCACATTGGAACATCTGAAACCAGCCCCAGAGCCCCAGCCTGATCCCAAAAATAGCCCTAGCCTGCCCAAGGAACAGGCCCAGAGGTTGAGCACAGGCTAACTAGCCAGTCCAACGGTGGGGTATGATAGCCCAGGCAAAGAAGCGCTCACCTCTCAGCCCATGCGAAGGTGGTAATCCCCTCTGTCCCAGAAAGAGGTGAAGAGCTCGGGCCCATCCTTCCTAATGCCACGCCAGAGAGGGTGCAGGCCTCAGACCCAGGAGCCCTGTTATCCTAGGCAATTCTGTCATATCCTAATTCCTAAAACATCCCAACCACCTGTCTGTACCGTCTCCTCTTCTTGGGGGCACCCTAGACCCGTTGTCTACTCCAGATCTTCTCACCCAGAAGTTTCTAAGCTCCAGTCCATCCACCACCCCAATCCCATCCCATGGTCTTTGGAAGCCCTGGTAACCCAGTGGTCTTTAGCATTCTCCCCATCCCAGGGCACACAGATCTAAAGCGGAACTTTCTCCAGCATTGTCCACAGCTACCCCTATGCTGCCAGGAAGGATATTTCTGGGGTCTTTTTGTGGACATCATGATGCTGATGTCTCTGCTCTCTTCTGACCTTGAGGATGTCCTCTCCCTGAGCTCCCAGACATGGCTAACTCAGCTTCTCTGCATCTCACAGGCCTAGGCAGAGACCCTCCAAACTGATGCAAACCTAACAGCTGTCACCTCCATAGGACCATGTTGCTCACCCAGGAAGATCCCTGACCTCTAGGCCAGGAAGGAGAGGAGGTGGACACTGAAGCCATTTAGGGACAGAATGTCTTGTTCACTCCAGTGAAAGAACAGAGCAGCAGGGATGGAAGGTGGGAGGGGCACTGAAGCTGAACTGAGCAAACAGCCTGGGGAAGGGAGGGCTGGGCCCAGAAGTATAAGTTCTAAGAGATAGGGAAGAGACAGGTCCTACTCCAGGCCCACAGCTATCTGGAAGACTTGCAATCAAGGTGTCATCTGGCACAGCAGAGAAACTGAGGCAACAAGATGACATATCTGGAAAAGTATCTGAATCTAAGAGCCCAAAGTGCTAGATGGGCTGGCTCCCCACCAATCCCTACTCCCTTTCCTTCTATCAGTCCTCCCTGAGACCAAAGACCCAGGAAAGAGTTCCTGCAAATGCTCTGCCTAATAACAAAGAGGAGGCTCTCTAACATTTATCAGGCACTTACCCAAACCTTGTCATATGCATTATCCAACTGAATTCTCGGAACAACCCTACCAAAAAGCTTTGTTTTGGGACCAGATATAGTGGCACACACTTTTAATTCCAGCAATGGGGAAGCAGAGATAGGAGGATCACTGTAAGTTCCAGACCAGCCATAGTGAGTGCCAGGTTAGCCTGGGCTAGAGTGAGACCCTACCCTGGGGAGGGGGTCGGGAAAGCTTTGTTTTGTTTTTTAGTACTAGTGTTTCTACACTGAGCTATATATAACCAGCTAAAGGGTTTGCTTTTATATTCTCTTTGTTGTTCTTTCTTTCTTTCTTTCTTTCTTTCTTTCTTTCTTTCTTTCTTTCTTTCTTTCTGAGACAAGATCTCCAAGGTCTCCCTCTAATCTAGGCTGACCTCCAACTCACACTGTAGCCTAGACTGGCCTTGAACTCACAATAACCCTCCTACCTTAGGCTCCAGAGTGCTAGGATTATAGGACTGTGATAACAATAGCTTTTCTTCTTACTTTTATCATCCTCATTATTACTGTTATTTTTTTTTTTTTTGAGACAAGGTCTAGCTATATAGCCCTAGCTGATCTGAAACATTATTAAAACCAAGCGGGCCTTGAACTTGCGGTGATCTCCCTGCTTCTGCTTCCAGAGTGCTGGGATTACAGGTCTGTGTTATTCAGGGTGGTCTTGAAGCCCTGAAGTCAAGGTAATTGACGCCAAGTAATTGAAACTGCAAGCTCCTACCACCACACCCAGCCCTAGAAAGCACTTTTATTCATTTTTATATTTGGGGTTTTTCTTTTTTAATACTCGGTCTCACTCTGTCGCCCAGGATGCCCTCAAACAAGGTAATCTTCCTGCCTCTGCTTCCCAAGTATTGAATTACAGGTGGGTACCACCACACCTGGCTTAGAAAGCACTTTCATTATCCACCCCCCCTCCCCTTATAAGTAAGAAAAGTTAAGTGTCCAAGACATATGGCCCAGGATTAGACCAGGATTTGAAATAGGACATTCCAACAGCTGGCTTCTTAGCCACGGCACTGAGCAGATATCTCATGGCATGAGTCCTTCAAGGACAGAATGGGTATTCCTTCAAGCCTCTGCCCTCTCATCCCACACACCTCCATCCCTGCTAGGTACCAGGTCTTTCTCTGGAGAACACAGCTCCAGTCTGAGCAGATCAAAGGACTCGGATCCCGCCCCACCCCGCCAGTCCGGTGCACACAGGTGCTACCAGGCCTGAGCTCTGAAGAGAGCAAAGTTCTAGGGCCTCCCCAGCCCCACCCACCCCCAATCCGTTACCTCCTCACTTATCCAGGTCCCTAACAGTCAGACAAGTCTCCAGGACAAACAGCACAGGACCCCTGCTGAGAGCTGTCTAAGCCCCCCTCCCCACTCAAACCCCAGGTGTGTGTGGGGGGGGGTCAAAGGTCAAGTGGGACTCTCCAGGTTGTGTTAGAGTCCAAGCCTTTCTTCCCACCCACCCACCGCTCAGCCACACTTGCCCACTGCTCCCCACTTTTTTTCACTTCCTCCCTGAAGAATAGCAGCCTCCAGCAGGGAAAGTAGAGAGGAGGGGTTAGGTGAAGAAGCTCCCCTCTTGAAGACTATCCAGGACAGAGAGGGCCCTTCTCCCAGCACCCACTTCCTCCAGCTTTCCTCAAACAGGAGCTCACACAGGAGCATTTGTTGTGAATTCAGGGAGTAGTTGCTAAGTAAGGAAGGAGGGGAGGGAGGAAGACCGTGTGTGTGTGTGTGTGTGTGTGTGTGTGTGTGTGTGTGTGTGTGTGTGTGTGTGTGTGTGTGCGCCTGTGGGGCTAAGGCAGCAGACGCCTTTGACTGACCAGTAAAGGCCAAAGGGAGCAAGTAGTTGGGATGCCCAGGAAATCTACCTTGCCCTCCAGGTTGACAGGGTTCTGATTCTCCCCACCTCCCAGAAGGGAAAGAGACAGCTTAGAAGGGCCTGGAACTTTCACTGGCACTCAACTTTAACCCTTCCTGTCCCAGCCCCACCCCCAATTCCTGCAAGGTTCTAAGTTGAAGGCTATTTGGCCACCCAGAGCCAGACGCGGCCTCCCTCCACTTGGGGGAGGGTAATGCAAGGAGAAGTTGGGGCAGAAAGCCAGGAGAAGGGAGCTCAAAAAACGCAAAGCCGAGCAGAAGACTAAGCCAGGATGATGTGGCTGCTGCGGACAGGGACAGGGATGAGGAGGCCAAGAAGGACACACCCGCACGCGAACCGCGCTCACCTTCGCAGCAATGTGTGCCGGGCCCAGGCTCAGGCTCAGGGATGTGGTCTGGGATGGGGGCCTCCCTGTGGAGAGAGCGTCACAGCTAGAAGTCCCAAACCAACAATCTGTGCCCCTACTCCTCCCAGAAGCCCAGTCCCAGACCCCAGCCCCCTATATACATGTACACACACAACCTACAGCGCCGCGAAGTCTCCAAGGTACTCAGACATCCCCTCCCCAACCCCAGGACTTCTGTGGACTGGCGGGGAGCCAGGCTTGACCCAGCTGCCCCACACCACTCCCCCTTCCCAGTCCTGGAAGCAGGAAAGAAGGCACTGGAAGACCTCAGAACTCCCTGAGAGTTTGGCCTCACAGGGAGAGAGAGGAGTGGAGGACTCCCACGACCTGGCCTTAGGACTTGGGGGAGGGGCGTGGGGAGGCCCAAGGACCCCAGCTTCCAGCACCAGACACCCCCCAGGTTATCTCATGACAAGGAAAAGAAGTTCCTGGGTGCCTATATCCCTGTGTGGTCTCCTTGGCCACAGCCCTGGTTCCCTGAAGACACAAAGTCCTGGGGACCTGGTCTGGGTGGGAGGGCCTGGGGTGAGAGAGGTTTAGCAGTTCAGTAGCGAGGACTGGGTGAAGCTCCCACAGCAGGAGGGAGGGAGGCTAGTGGCTGGGCTCAGTTTGTACTGGGGGTCAAAGGGGAGTTCTTTTCCGAAGAATTCTGGGACAGCCGCCAACTAGAGCAAGCTGCTAACCACCCCTCCCTCTCTCTCCCTGCACTGGGGTGTCCCTGCCAACCAGACTTAACCCTCTGCAGCCTGTGTTGCTCCTGCGGCCCCAGGGACACTGTTGTTGGGAGGGGACCTAGGGTTGTCCTCAGCTTCCAGTGTTAAGGGTGAGGAAGCCTGAATCCACCACACAATGTGACTGCCTCCACATGGCCCCATCTGGCACCACCCTGCCCTCCCACCACCTAAGTGACTTTTCTGGGCTCATCTCCTGAAGGTGTCTACAGTGACATGCGTGTGCGTGTCTCAGAAACAGATATTGAGAAACAAACTGAAAATTCCTTGCCAAGGCCCTCCTCCTGCTGGGTCACTGAGCACTGTACCAATGTGTGCCTCTACCCCTCCCTTCCTCCTACTGCACCAGGGACCAGAAGCCAGGAGGAAGGGGAGAAAAGGGACAGCCTATCTTATGCATATCTCCTGCAGCTGTCTCCACAGGCCCTGGCCTCAAACAAGGTCTCTATCTAGCCCTCTTCCTTCTCACGTGTACTTCCAAAGGAAAGTCTTAGGATATAGCCTGAGATTCCTGGATGGGAAACTGAGTCCTAGCAAGGAATCAGTGCTTGCAGGTGCCTATAGCCCATAATCACAAATCTGTTTTTACTACCAGGTTTTAGCCAAAAGCAACAACAGCAAAACACTCAGAATCTCCGCTCCTGCAGAACCCTAACTGCAGTGGGAGGGAATGAGACTGAACATCAAGGACTTCCCTGGCAGCTAGAGTGAGATTCAGCCTCAAAAAAAAAAAAAGGGGGGGGGGGGTTCTGGGAAACTAGAAACTTGAGTTTGAATATCAAATAAGCTTAAAAGAAAAAAAAGCCAATGTGCACACCTTTAATCTCAGCAACCAGGAAGACAGAGTTAGGAGGACTGCTGTGAGTTCAAGGCCATCCTGAGACTACATAGTGAATTCCAGATCAGCCTGGGCCAGAGTGAGACCCTACTACAAAAACAAAAAAACTAAAAAACTAAAAAAAAAACAAAAAACCTCTGGACCAAGGCTACAGTAGCAGCTAGCCCCACCCCAAATGCCTGAATTCCAGGCTCCTCTCTGCCTCCTGCTCAGGATTATAATTTCAGTTTGTTTGGTCATTCAATCCTAACTGCAGAAGTAAAGTTCTCTGATCTTAAATCTGCCACCAAAACCTCAGGTAAATTGTGAATGGTTGTTCTAGGTCCCCAGTGAAGCAAGTGACCCCAGGAGTAGGAGGATCACATTCCTTTAGAACCCTAGTGCCCCTTTTAAGTCAGCACTGTATCCCCCTCCACAGAAGGTGGGCTAGAGATACTGGGTGGGTATCTATGAAGGGTGGGGGGAGGCAAGCCCAGGGACAGTTTATCCCAATGTTGTCTCTCCACTCCTCCACTCTCTCCAAGGACCTCAGAGTTGCCAGAAGCCTTGGCCTCACTCCAGGAAACCTCCCTATCAAAGGGCAGAGGACTCTACGTCCCAGGGAGCTGCAGGAGACCTGTGACTACACACCCCAGACATGTTCCCAGGGAGGAGGAGGAGGTGGAAGAGATGCAAAGCACATGCACACACACACACCAGAGACACACCTCTAGCACACACACCTCAGAAATACCCTCAGATACACACAATTGAGAGACAAGCAGATGTACTTTCAAGGTACCTCCTAAAAATAGCTCCATGGTCTCCTTCAGACCCATAAGAGATTGGTGGTTTCAGAGACAACCCAAGAGAGAGAGAGAGAGAGCTCAGGAAATAGCCAGTCACATTGGAAATGCCCAGAGATACACCCACTGTGGTACACACAGAGCCACATGCACACAAAACAGTATGTTGCCATGTGCTAGAAACACAAACTCAAACACAGCACCTCACAGCGCAAAGGCAATGCACGATGCAGTTGAAGTCAGATTAGAGGACAATGTTCTGAGCTGCTAGTGGGGAGGGGAGTCAGAGGGGGGTGGAGAAGGACTCAGGGATTTCAAAACAAACCTGGTTTCGAAATGCTGGAAATGCTGGATTCAGAGCCATTCCCAGTTGAGGCTTTTGGGGGGGGGGAGCAGGCGGGAGGGAAACACAGGCCAAACGGGATAGCAGCTCAAGGAGAAGAGAAGATGGACAAAGAGGATGGGGATCCCAGTGGGTGGAGAAGGAAGCCCCAGAAAAAGATACAAAATTAGGAGCGTCAGCCAGCCCGGGACCAAGCAGGGAGGCCCTGCTTGCTGGACAGGAGGCAAAGGAGAGGCCTCTGTTGGCTTTTGCCCCTGACAGGAAAATTGAGAAGGCTAAAGAGAGGCCTCGGCTCTCCCTCAGGCCTAAGAGCAAGAAGGAACCTACACTCCTTACACACTCATGGGCCAAGGTGCCCGCCTCCTCCCCTCCCCTCCAGAACAGCTCCCTGTATCACTACCCAGTTGGTGAACAGAATGAGAAGTGGGAGAAAATGTGGAGTCCAGTCATTCCCACCCTCAGCGCTGAGGGACCATCTCCCTGTGAGGATCCAAGGGAGACAGACAGTGTAACCTACCCCCACACCCAGAAAGTCACCCTTCCCATGGTCAGAACTGCCCCTCCTCCACCTCTACAGAAAGTCAGCAGAGCTCACAGAGGGAGGGAGGGAAAGGAGGGAGGGAGGGGAGGTCAGGCCAGGCTGGGGGTGGGGCTCTGGAGGCCTGGCCCTGGCACCCAGCAGAGGAAATTCCAGGCTGTAACTCCAGGCTGCCTTCAGGACTACCCATCCAAGTGACATGCAGCTAGCAGCTCAGGAGCTTGAGGGCTGTGGCCTTCTTCACCTAGCCCCTCAGCTTCTGGCCCTAGCCACCAGGCCTCCAGCCCCAGCTCTGGTCCAGACTTGGGGAAATGTAACAATCCAGCCCTGGCAGAAGCCCCTATGTGACCCTTCGGGCCAATCTGAGCCTCTTTCCCAGACCTCCAGGAGGCAGTGCCCACAGTGTGGCTATGGGTGGGCAGCTGTTGGGGCTGGCAGGCAGGGGCACAGATGCCAAGCTACAGCAGCCAGGTGCTCAACAGGTTGAGCCAGTCCCTGGAACTGCCAGCCCCACCCCAGGGAGAGCGGGCCTGGCAGAGGCTCCCTGCCCGCGGCACACAGCCTGTGCCGCTTTGCTCCCACGACTGCCCACTTTCCCACGGTGCCATCCCCCTCCGTCCCCTCCCCCCAGGTCAGCACCCGGGCAGTGCCCACGGCTCTGGTACAAAGAAGCAACTAAAGCCACTGCCTTGTCATCCTTTGGTGCCCAGGCTCTTGAGAAACCTCACTATTAGCAACGAAACAGCTCGCAGCCCGGGAAGAGCAAACACAGCATCAGGACAGCAAGAATCCCAAACCACCGCCACACCACCGCCTCTCCTAGCAGCCCCCTTTGATCCTGGAAGACTGGATACAGACACTCTGGCTCCCTAAAGCTGCCCCAAGGCACTGGGACAGAACCTCAGCCTGAGGCAGAGCCACAGGCTCCTAGTCTTGAGACTCTCTGGAGGGGAGGCTGCAGAGCTAAGTGACTACTGACTCCCTCCATTTATGCCAGGGCTGCTGCCACCATCAACACTAGGGCTTTCCTTCCACCCCACTCAGGGGCTCCCTGAAGCCCCATCCCAGTCACTTCCCTCAAAGACAGGCAGCCCCTCTTTGCACAGCATCTCCTTTAATCTAAAGCGGGTGCCTGGCATTCCAACCCTTGTTGAGCTCACACTGCCACCCACTAGGCCTCTTCGCACAGGCTACTACTACCTTGCCTGATTGTACAAGTTGAACCCCCAACCTAAGGCTCCTGCTTATTAACCCAGGTATCAGGAGTTAGCACTAGGTCCCAAACTAGCCCTGATGCACTAACCCCAGATGTCTATGGACCACCAGCTCTTCTCTAAGTCCATATGAAAGCTGCTTCCTCCCAAGACTCTACATCCTAGTAATTAAGGACTCATTCTGAGCCTCCATCTGAACCTCCAAAACCCATCTCCAGCCACAAGGGCTTCTGCTAGCCAGGGACATGAGGGTCGTTCTAGACCCAAGATTAAGGTATGTTACCCCTCATCAGCACCACTCTCAACCTAAGCACTATCCCCTCAAGCAAGAGCAACACTGTTTAGAAGACAGCCCCCCCCCCACCCTCCACCACAGCAGAGGGAGGTGGCCAGAACCCTGGCCTTCCAAGGAGGTGGGTCACCTGAGGGAGATAGCACCTTCCCTCCTGGTACCAGGCTCCTGCTTCCCTCCCTGCTCCTCATCTTCCTCCTGCATTCTCACCCTGACCTGGGCCTCAGGGCTGACACCAGGACAGGCCTTGTGTGTGCTCTTCTCCTGGGACCATGAAATCATGGTGACCAAAAAGGCAGCCCGGTCCATACTGGGGCAGAGGAACCCCTGCCCCAGGAAGTGGCTGCTCCCAAGAAAGGCTGAGGAGCCTGGAGGAGAAGGAGAGTGCAAGCACTGGTATCTGTAGGGTTAGAACAGATACAATACAGTCCCACGGAAAAGCAGAAGCCAGGGAAGAGTACAGTGGGAGGGAAGGAAGGAAGGCAAACGATCAAGGGGACCACAGAGCCCCTTTCCCAGGGCTCTGACACATGCTCAGCTCCCTTCTCTCAGAATAACACTTTCACTCCAGCGGCAGAGGTCCCCCAGACACACACATGAACACATACCCCAAGCTGCAGACAGACAGAAAAGGGGAGGGAGGAAAGAGATATCAGAAAAACCCGGAAGGAAGGAAGCTGGACAGACAGACAGAAGTTGATCCTTGCTCCATTGCTCCACAGAGACACACTCCAGACTCCCAGACTTTGAGAGACATTCTCTTTCTCAGGCCCCAAGAGAGAGAAGAGGAGGCTAGAGCTATCTCCTGAAAACAAATTCCAACAGCCCTGGGGTAGGACATACCTCAGCCAGGAGGCCTCACATTCTTCCCCCAAGGGCTCTTTCGGACCAAGGCAGGGGCCACCTCCCCTTGGCAGTACAGGGACATCTCCAAGGAACTGTGCGACTGCCCCACCCCCAGCCAAGCCCACACCACTCAGAATCCTTGGCAGGGGAGGCTCCTCCAGGCTGGGCTCCTGCTGCTCAAAGCCAGTGCCTTGGGGCAGAGGATGACCCCAGCTCTCCCCAGTCCCCAGACTCACCTCCTTCTGGAGGCTCCCATTAGTCTAGGGAGGAGTGCTGAGGTGCTGGGATCCACGGGGTTGGTGAGCCTGGGAGGGGGACTACATCTCCCAGAAGCCCCCAGGGCAGAGTTCCCTGCTCCAGCTGGCCCAAGGCCGGCCTTGTTCTCAGCGCTAGGGTGGCAGGGTCCCCCCGCTGCCCCTAAGCCCGTCTCCCCGTGCTCTAGGTCTGCCAATCTGATTGAGGGCCTAAGAGTATCCTCCCTTGACCCTGGGGGCGCCCCCCGCCCCCCTAAACAGCCTGGGATGTATGCCAGAGGGCAAGAGACAATCAGACTGTGCGTCCCCTCCCCAATTCCAACTGACCTCCCTCCCCGCGCTCCTGCCGGTCTGGCATGACTTTCACCCTCTCCTCCGGCCCACCCCTCACCTTGCGCGGGTCGGGGGTCCTCACGCCAGGCCGGAGATGGACGCCATGACCAGGTCAGGTTCGGTGGGTGGATTGGGATCCTCCCGCTGGACAGTGGAGGTGCGGAGAGGGCGGGCAGGCGGGTGATCTTTTGATCCTGGGTGCCTTAGAGCTCAACACCAGCCCGGCCAGGGAGCAGGTATCCTGGAATCCTTGGGTGCCTGGGTTCCTACCTCCCCACCGCGGAGCATGGTCGTAGATGCCGGGAGGGACACCTAGCACACCCGCCCGGGCCGGGGCTCGGGGCTGGGGTCTCGGCCCCGAACCTCACGGCTCCGATTCTGCTCCTCCTCCTCCTCGTCCTCCTCCCTTCCTTCCTTCCTTCCTTCCTTCCTTCCTTCCTTCCTTCCTTCCTTCCTTCCTTCCTTCCTTCCTTCCTTCCTTCCTTCCTTTCTTCCTTCCTTCGCCTCCTCCTTTCACTTTCCCCGAAGCCCGCGGGGATGGCGGGCCGGGGAGGGGGCTGTCGAGGCGCTTATTGTTGGTCCGACGCCGAGGGTCCGGGTCGCAGCCCCCAGGCGGCGCGACGCCAGGGGACCCCGGCGTGCGGGCGTCCGGCTGGCTGGCTCCCGGCGGCGGCGGCGGTGGGCAAGCGGCCCCGGCTCCGGGGCATGTCCGGCCACTGGCTTCGCCGCGCGCCGCCGCCTCCCCGGGCTCCCGTGCACCGCCGGAGCCGCGCGCGCCCCTCCGCTCGGCTCCGCTCCCCAGCCTGAATAAGCATCGGGGCTCGCTGGCTGCCTCCTTCTGCCTTCATACCAGAGCCCAGAGAGGCCCCTGTCAAAATAAGAGCTCCCCCATCTCGCTCGACTCCTCGCCCAACCCCGGCTCCGCCAGCCTCCCAGTGGTCTGACTCGGTAAGGCGCCCAGCCGGCTAAGCATGAGGCAGGTTGGCCTGGGGCGGGGAAGGGATCTTCTATCCTTCTCTTCTCCCGGTTCCCGAAGACTGGGGAGGATAGGCACCACCAGCATCCCAGGCTAGGGAGAAGCTCGACAAACCTACCCTTCTACCTGCGTGAATTGGAAAGAGTGGGAGTTGCCTGGACATATACACAACACTGGCTCCCCTCTTCATTGTATCCACCCACAACCATTATGCACTGAGCATCTCTCATTCATCTCCTGGTAAACCATGAGGTCCTTGAGGGCGCAGACTGAAGGTTTTCAACTAAATCTTCAGCGGCGCAAAGTTAGTGCTTAGGAAAATGTGTGTGTTCAATCCCAGCTCTCGGGAGGGGAGGCAGAGGTAGGAGGATCATCATGAGTTCAAGGCCATCTGACACTACATAGTGCATTCCAGGTGAGCCTGGACTAGAGCAAGACCCTATCTCGAAAAAAACAAACAAAAAAGAAAAGAAAAGAAAAGAAAAGAAAAGAAAAGAAAAAAAAGAAAAGAAAAGAAAAGAAAAGCCGGGCGTGGTGGCGCACGCCTTTAATCCCAGCACTAGGGGGGCAGAGGTAGGAGGATCACCGTGAGTTCAAGGCCACCCTGAGACTACTTAGTTAATTCCAGGTCAGCCTGGGCCAGAGTGAGACCCTACCTCAAGAAAGAAAGAAAGAAAGAAAGAAAGAAAGAAAGAAAGAAAGAAAGAAAGAAAGAAAGAAAGAAAGAAAGAAAGAAAGAAAGAGAGAAGAAAAGAAAAGAAGAAAAGAAAATGTGTGTGGAAGTGAAACCTTTGTCTTCTCAAATGAACTCTTTAACACCCTATGGGACAATAGAGCATTGAAAAATAAATTATAGGGCTGGAGAGATGGCTTAGCGCTTGCCTGTGAAACCTAAGGACCCAGTTTCGATTCTCCAGGTCCCACTTAAGCCAGATGCCCATGGTGGCCCATGCATCTGGAGTTTGTTTGCAGTGGCTGGAGGTCCTGGAGCACCCATTCTCCTTCCTTCCCTCCCTCCCTCTTGCTCTCCTTCTCTCTGTCTCAAAGAAAGAAAGAAAAGAAAAGAAAAATAAATTGTAGGGCTGAAGAGATGGCTCAGTGGTTAAGGCGCTTGTTTGCGAAGGCTAAGGACCCAGGTTCAATTCCCTGGTACTCACATAAGCCAGATGCACAAGGCGGTGCATGTGTCTGGAGTTCGTTTGCAGTGGCTGGGGGCCCTGGTGCACCCATTCTGTCTCATTCTGTCTGCATCTTTCTCTTTCTCTCTCTCTCTCTAAAATAAATATTTTTTAAAAGAAAATAAATTGTAAATCACTTTGAAAAAAGCATTGCACATGTTATCTCAATGGTTACTACAAATCTGCTAGAAAGATGTTATGGCTCCATTACACAGATGAGGAAGCTGAGGGCTGCATTACCTAAGGACTTATTTTGGCTTACACAGCAGAAAAGTAGTGAAGCCAGGACTAGAGTTCAAGTCTCCTTATTCCAGGACACTCTCTCTGTCCCATCCTCCCATCACCTAGAATGCATACAAACTCTGAAAAGCAGTCAGAAGACACTAGAAAGCGTGTTTCCTTTGTCCTCTCCTCACAAATGATTTCCAGATAGCTCTAGCCTCAGTGATCTTCTGTTTTGACCACTGTCACATCTGTGCCACCTACCTGAGTGCTTACTGACATGTATAGTATGGTATCTCATGTAAGCATGTCTGGATGGCCCCACAAGATTCCTGAGGACCCACATTAAGCTCCTAGTCTTTGTTCCTTGCAAGGCTGACTCAAGTGCTGGCTGGGCTCATAGTAAGACTTCGGTGAACAGTGGCTTGGTGGCTTGAGAGTGACAAAGGCTGGGCACTGGGAAAGGTCTTAGAGGTCCACATAGAGGACAGGAGGGTAAACCCCCAAACAAGCCAGGTGTGGTGGCACACACCCATAAGTCTGGCACTCTGGAGGTGGAGGAAGAAGAAACTGAAGTGCAAAGTTCTGCTATGTTAAAAAGAGAGAGAGAGAGAGAGAGAAGAGCCAGGCGTGGTAGCACATGCCTTTAATCCTAGCACTTGGGAGGCAGAGGTAGGAGGATTGCTGTGAGTTCGAGGCCACCCTGAGACTACATAGTTAATTCCAGGTCAGCCTGGACCAGAGTGAAACCCTACCTTGAAAAACCAAAAAAAAAAAAAAAAAAGGAGTCAAGTGTGGTGGCACACATCCTTAATCCCAGCACTCAGTAGGCAGAGGTAGGAGGATCACGTGAGTTCAAGGCCACCCTGAGACTACATAGTGAATTCCAGATCAGCCTGGGCTAGAGTGAGACCCTACCTCGAAAAATAAAAACAAAAAAATCCTGAAAGAATAAACGATAACCCCATTTTCCCCGTGGAAATTCCTCACAGTTCACAAAACACTTTCATGCACATTATCTCATGACCATGCTTTAATCCATTCAGAACTTTCCCAAGTGTCTACTAAGTACTGGGCCAAGCACTGTGCTAGGTTAGGAGCTAAACAATTTTGTGAAGGAAGTCTTACCTTCATTTACAGGAAAGGAAACTGAAGCCCAGAAAAGCGGCGGATAGTAGACCCCATAAAAATAGAGGTTTCAGCCGGCATGGTAGCGCACGCCTTTAATCCCAGGGAGGCAGAGGTAGGAGGACTGCCATGAGTTCGAGGCCACCCTGAGACTACATAGTGAATTCCAGGTCAGCATGAGCTAGAGTGAGACCCTACCTCAGAAAAAAAGAAGAAGAGTCTTAATTTCTCTTTCCAGGGACCCTAGGGGGGGCAGATCTCAAACAGGAGGCTGGTTAGAAAGGTCCTTTCCATTTATGTAGATAAGTCTCCCGTTACATACGTGACAAGCCAGATGGGCTTCTATGATGTCTGTGGCACAGGTAGGGTCCAGAGAACAATGTTTGTAAGGGGGAGTGGCGGTTGGGTTGCAGGGGTCTGTCACGTGGCACACGGTAAAGCTTTAGAGTTTTGGTATGTCCTGTGGAGTAGCCATGTGGAGCGCTCCCTTGGGTGGGGCTGTGACTCATCCCCCCAGAGTAGGTTCCAGGACGCGATGCAGAGCGGAGCTCCCGGCAGCCACGAGTTCTGGGTGGAACCCTGGAGACACCGAGGAGGGAGAGAGGAGAGGCGTGCAGTGTGGGGGCCCATTGCTGGAATCCAGCGGCGCCCTCTACTGGCAAACTCGAGAATCATTCTGTTCCACGCATCTGTGTGTCACTGTGTCACCAGGGATGTCACAGGTGTGTCAGCTAGTGTCAGCAGCTGTCGGTGCCAGTGTGGCATGGGTATAGGTGTATGAGGGTGCCTGTTCCTGGCGTAACGTCGTTGTGCCAGCACCGTCCGCGACAGTGTCTGGAAACAACACACCACCGTATCTTGTAATAAAATTTACTTTTTGTATTTGAGTTGGAGCGGCCCCGGGGCTACTTATCTGAAGGTATTCATCCTCCTGTTCCTAGGGTGACTACAACCAACGGGTACTCCAGCCGGCCCTTCTCACGGCGTGCACAGTTTAGGGGACTGTACTCTATACCCCCAAAGCAACTATGGATCCAGGAAAGGGTTAACCCGGAGCCCCACAGTGACTTCAATCATTGGCGCAGTACACTGTCAATCAGAGTTCTGGGGGAGGGGTTTGCGAGGCCGCAGTCGCATTGCCCAGAGCCCCCTCACTTGCCCCTCGAAGCCCCCTCCCTCACATCATTTCACCGCTGGGCTGCAACCCACACCCCCGTCTTGGTGGAGACACCTTTCTGATCCCTGGAGGATGCGCGGATGCGGGCATCCTGGTTTCCCTTCTCACTCCAGCTGCCTGGCTTCCTGATAGATGGTGATTATTATATAATAGACTCGCTGGACAGAACCGTGCCAGCGCCCGGGACACTACCCCTCCTCGAAGCCTGCCTGCCCCCAGGGCCTGGCACCTGCCCCGCCGAGCCTACTGCCCAGTTCTGCGGGCGCCTCCAGCACCGCCTTCCTCCCGGAGCGGGAGACCCCCACAGCCACCTTCCCGGGTGGCCTAAGGTCGTGTCTCGGGTGGGGCGGGCGCAAGGCTGGGAGTCGCGCCGGCGCCCACGCAGGTCTCTGGGTCGGCCTGTGGAGTGTGACTATCAGCGCCTTTCTCAGATTGTGGAGTCCATCTAACCCCATCCTACCTGAAACTTGGAAACTTGGGAGCCAATGGAGGTGGGGCTAGGGGGTGCAGAGGCCAGGGTCGGAAAGGGAAAGGAGTTTGGAAAAGGTGCGGGGGCAGGAAACGGGAGGCTGAGAGAGGGGGCCGGGTGGGGGGAGGGACTCTTATCCTGACAGGGCTCCCGCCTTCCCCCGACTGGAGGGTTTGGAAAAACTGAGCAGGCAGCCAAGGCTTGGCTGGAAATCCTGCAGCCCACCCTCCTGGGGACACAAAGCTGGAGGACGGGGGCAAAGCGCGGGGGGAGAGCACGACCCCAGGGAGAGCAGGGCCTCTTTTGGGGCTGGGGGCCCAGGGGCTGGGTCCCTGGGGAGGGGGTTCCTAGCGCTGTCTCCCTGCTTCCCCCTTCGTCGCTGCCCCCCCCCGCTCCCCCTCCCCCTCTCCGGCTCCAGTCTTGCAGATTGCGGGCAGACTTAACTCCTAACGTGCCAGCCTGGTGAACTAGGAGGTTAGTGACACTGTGAGCCAAGGAGGAAGGGAGGGACTCCTGAGCCCCACTCCCACAGTTTTTTAACACCTTGTGGCCTGGAACCCGAACCCGGAACTTGGGCCGATCGGAGCCAACAAAAGGTTGTCAATTCCCGGAGGAGCAGCACGTCGAGCGGGGAACCTGCGAGCCGCTAGAGCCGGTCGGCTCTCTCTTCTAAACTCACTGCCACCCCTCCCCGCTCCCATTATTCTCCGGGTCTCCCCTTCACTTCTTGGCTACCCTCCCCTATCCCCATCCATTAGACGGATAGGTGGTGCCAGGAGCCCGAAGCTGGGTTCTGGGGATGCCTGGGCAATCTCTACTAAAGCCTGCCTCCGAGGTTCCACCGCAGGTGACCACTCTCGCCATGGGGGGGGGGGCTTCCGATCGTCCGAGAGGCTAGCCACCCAACTGAGACAGGAAAGGCCAGCTTCTCCCAGACCCAGCTAAGGGGCCTGGGTTGCTAGAAACCCACTCTAGCCCCTCCCCGCGGCGACACCCCCACTGCTATCAAATTTGTCCCTTAGCTCCGCTAGGGTTGACGCTGCCGGAGAGAGCTACTCCACACTAGGCAGGAAGGGGTTAACGGAGCTGCAGAGCGCTACGTGAGAGCCAGGTGAGGCACCGCCCATCTTGGCCTCAGGTGTGAGTAGGTGGGGAAGGGGAGGGACCCTGACCTTAAGGGCTGCTTTTCTGCCCCCTGGTGGCTAGATCTGGTTTAACACTCTCTAGCAAAAGTGTACTCCCGTGGGTATTCGCGGAAGAAGGATGTTGGAGAAGGCAGGAGACACCTCTGCGGACTATTAGGAGGAAGTCAGGATGATCCCCCGCCTTGCTCGACGCTTCTGGATCCTCCCTCTAGGGACTTTGCCTGCTAGACTTCGTGCCCTAGGCCGGGCAGCAGTCACCGGCCTGTCCTTCCAAGTTCTCTGAGGGAAGGGCGGCGGAGGGAGAAACTCTCCCTGTCTGTCGCTGTGTTCAGGCTTTGCCATAGCCCCTACTCCCACCAGATCCCAGCATCAAGTGCAAGCTAATGGCCAGGTTCAAAGCTCCACAAGTTACATTGTCCTCTAGCTCGCCCACCTCCACCCCTATAACAAAGATAGCTGTCTTTTGGATTTCTCTCATGAAAAGCCTCCATTTGAGGATTTTTTAATTTGTTTTTGTTTTTGTTTTTGGAGGTAGAGATTCACTCCAGGCTGACCTGGAATTCACTATGTAGTCTCAGGATGGCCTCGAACTCACGGTGATCCTCCTACCTCAGCCTCCCCGAGTGCTGGGATTAAAAAGGCGTGTGCCTCCATGCCCCGCCACTTGAGGAATTTGTATATATATGTATTTTTTATTTGAGAGAGAGAAAATGAGCGTTCCAGGGCCTCTAGCCACTGCAAAGGAACTCTAGACTCAAGCACCTTGTGCATCTGGTGTACTGGAGAATCCAACCTGGGTCCTGTGGCTTTGCTGGCACTAAACCAGTCCCACTTGAGGAATTTTAAAGGCACAACCATTTCCTCTTATCCTCAGTATGGCTGAGTTCTTTCTCCCATCTACTCACAAAGCCAGGCATGGTGGCACATACCTTTAATCCCAGCACTCGGGAGGCAGAGTAGAAGGATCACTGTGAGTTCGAAGCCACCCTGAGACTACATAGTGAGTTCCAGGTCAGCCTGGACTAGAATGAAACCCTACCTCGAAAAACCAAAAAAATATTTATTTATTTATTTATTTATTTATTTATTTATTTATTTATTTATTTATTTATGGGGTTTGTATTTTAAATACATCATTTTATGCAGATTTTACAGATTTGCAGAAAGGGGAAGGCTGAGAGGTAAGGGGAAACAAAGTGGGGAGAGGAGAAGTACACCATGTGGAACCCAAAAGCCCATTTGGGCCACGTGTAGCTCAGGAGTGCATATGACCAGATATGGATTTTAGAAAAAAATGTGAGAGGGAATTTTAAAATAATGTGCACTTTTAAGAAGGATCAAAAGTGAAGATGGTAATAAAAAGAAAGAGCCCTTACCGATCCAAAGACACTGCTGCAAGATCCAGAAAGGAGAAAATATTTATTTATTTATGTTTTTGTTTTGTTTTGGTTTTTTGAGGTAGGGTCTCACTCTAGCTCAGGCTGACCTGGAATTCACTATGTAGTCTCAGGGTGGCCTTGAACTCTCAGCAATCCTCCTACCGCTGCCTCCAGAGTGTTGGGATTAAAGGTATGTGCCACCATGCCTGGCTTAATTTATTTTTTATTGACAACTTCCATAATTATAGACAATATCCCATGGTAGTTCCCTCCCCCCCCCATTTTCCCCTTTGAAACTCCTCTCTCCATCATACCCTTCCCCCTCTCAATCAGTCTCTCTTTTATTTTGATGTCATCATCATTTCCTCCTATTATGATGGTCTTGTGTAGGTAGTGTCAGGCGCTACAAGGTCATGGATATCCAGGCCATTTTGTGTCTAGAGGAGCACGTTGTAAGGAGTCCTATTCTTCCTTTGGCTCTTACATTATTTCCGCCCCCTCTTCTACAATGGACCCGGATCTTTGGAAGGTGTGATAGAGATACTTCAATGCTGAGCACTCCTCTGTTACTTCTCAGCACCATGGTGCCTTCTGAGTCATCCCAAAGTTACCACCATCTGAAAAGAGAAGCTTCTCTAACCAAAAGTGAGAGTAGCATTAATATATGGGTGTGGACAGTAAGAGAAGTGTTTACTGGGCAGTTTGGTGAGCATAGTAAGTACATTTAGGGAGACACCAGCAGACATTACACCCCTTAGGGCTCATGACTACCCCTGCCATAGGTTTTCAGTATCAGGGATGTGTTCCCTCCCATGGAGCAGGCCACTATTTCCAATTAGAAAGCGGTTGGTTTCCCCCATAACAGACATGCCACTATTGTACCCGTTGGATCATTTGACCTGGCTGGCAAAATTTAAGGCTTGCAGTGTCCACTGTAGAGTATCTCCACTGGTGATTTCTCTCTCTCCCATTGAACTGCATGCAGCATAGCTTTTTCCAGCTTTTTGTTAGCTGGTCTACATGGAGGAGGTTTTCAGTTCGGCTCCAGCAGGATTTCTCAGTGACCTTGAAGCCCAAGTATGTGGAGTCTTCAGCGATAGGGTCTTACCATCTATTCCTGGTGGAAAACCAAGAGCCTTGGCAATAGCCTATAATGTTTTGGGGGCATCAGGGACCTCCCTGGCCAACAGCTCACTGCAAGGTACCCCATGCCTGGCAATGAAAATTTTCTAGTAACAATCTATGGCTTCTGGGTGTTCCGTTGTCCAAAAAAGTAGGTTTTCATATGACTTATTCATACCCTCTTAGATTTTGATTAGCCTCCCTCCACCTTTCCTTTACTCGGTCTCTTCCCCTGACCTCAGTTAGGCCTTTCTACACCCATTAATCTGTTCTTCTACTTACATATATACAATACCTGATGGCATACACCTTTAATCCCAGCACTCGGGAGGCAGAGGTAGGAGAATCACCATGAATTCGAGGGCACCCTGATACTATATAGTGAATTCCAGGTCAGCCTGGACTAGAGTGAAACCCTACCTCGAAAAACAACAACAACAACAAAAGTATATATATACACACAATATCATCCCATTAAGTTCTCCTTCCCTCCCTTTCTATTCCCTTTATATCTCCTTTCTAGCTTACTGGCCTCTGTTACTGAGTTTTACTCCAACTCACACAGAAGTCCAATCATTTGTAGTTAGGATCCACATATGAGAGAGAACATGTGACGTTTTGCTTTCTGGGCCTGGGTTACCTCATTAAATATAATATTTTCCAGATCCATCTATTTTCCTGCAAATTTCATAATTTAATTTTTCTTTACTGCTGAGTAGAACTCCATTGTATAAATATGCCACATCTTCATTATCCACTCATCATTTGAGGGACATCTAGGCCCGGTTCTATTTCCTAGCTATTGTGAATAGACCAGCAGTAAACATGGTTGAGCAAGTGTCTCTAAGGTAATAAGAGGAGTCCTTAGGATATATGCCTAGGAGTGGTATAGCTGGGTCATATGGTAAATCTATTTTTAGCTGTTTCAGGAACCTCCACACTGATTTCCACAATGGCTGTACCAGCTTTCATTCCCACCAACAGTGTAGAAGGGTTCCTCCTTTTCTGCATCCTTGCCAATGTTTAGTGTCATTTGTTTTCATGATGGTAGCCAATCTGACAGGAGTGAGATGGAATCTCGAAGTAGTTTTAACTTGCATTTCCCTGTATTTATTTATTTGCAAGCAGAGAGAGATAAAAGAGAGAGAGAGAATGCAGCCTGCCAGGGCCTCCAGCTTCTGCAATTGAACTCCAGATACATGTGCCACGTTGTGCATCTGGCTTTATATGGGTATGAGGAATCAAACTCTGATCATTAGGCTTTGCAGGTAAGCACCTGAGCCATTGAGTCATCTCTCCCCCATCTTTTTTGGCACTTTTTTTTTTTTTTTCGAGGTAGGGTCTCACTCTAGCTCAGGCTGACCTGGAATTCACTATGTAGTCTCAGGGTGGCCTTGAACTCACGGCAATCCTCCTACCTCTGCCTCCCAAGTGCTGGGATTAAAGGCGTGCGCCACCACGCCCGGCTATTTTTTTTTTAATTTTGAAATAGGGGCTCACTAAGTTGTCCAGGCTGGCCTTCAACTCACTTTGTAACCTAGACAGGCCTTGAATTTGCAATTCTCTTGCCTCAGCTGGGATTACAGGCCTATACCACCATGACCAGCTCACCTTGTATGTTTTGATACCTGACACAGCCTTTTCCTTTTCTTTTAGGATTTCCTCTCTGACCAACTCTGCCTACTTAGTCATTCAGTAAGTAACTATTGGGCTGGAGGGATGGCTTAGCAGTGAAAGCATTTGCCTGCAAAGCCAAAGGACCCCGGTTCGATTCTCCAGGACCCATGTTAGCTAGATGTACAAGGGGGCACACGCGTCTGGAGTTCGTTCACAGTGGCTAGAGGCCCTGGTATACCCATTCTCTCTCTCTCTCTCTCTCTCTGTCTCTCTCTCTCTCTGTCTGCCTCTTTCTCTCAAATAAATAAATAAGTTAATTAATTAATTTAAAAATAAGTAATTATTGAGGAACCAGGCTGGTGGCATACAACTTTAATCCCAGAACTTGGGAATCTGAAGTAGGAGGATCACTGAGAGTTTGAAGCCAGCTTGAGACTACGTAGTGAATTCCAGGTCAGCCTGGGCTAGAGCAAGACCCTACTTCAAAAACAACAACAAAATAAAATAAAATAAAACAGATAAAACTTTCTTTGAGGTCTGTGCTCTTTGGGGATAGGGAGGGAATTATCATGGTTTATTGTCTATGATTATGGAAGTTGTTAATAAAAAGTTAAAAAATAATTATTATTGAGGACCTACTATATGTTGGTGACAAGATAGATATGATCCTTGCCTTCCCACAGCCAGCAGTCTAGCTAGAGACAGACAACCAGCTGTGGATTTCCATTCAATATGATGAGGACTCAAGCTGCTCTTAGGAGAGACTTCACCCTAGGACTTGGAGTCCAGAACAGATAGCAACATATGAGCTGAGACTCTGACTCGGTTTTCACCAAGTAGACAATACATACCTCACTGGACAGCTAAAAACAGAACAGGATCCAGTCTCCATTAGATACTTTTTTTGTTGTTTTTTGGGTTTTTCGAGGTAGGGTCTCACTCTAGCCCAGCCTGACCTGGAATTCACTCTGTATTCTCAGGGTGGCCTTGAACTCACAGCAATCCTTCTACTCTGCCTCCCAAGTGCTGGGATTAAAGGCATGTGCCACCATGCTCAGCTAGATACTTTTTTTTTTTTTTTTTTTTTTTGGTTTTGTGAGGTAGGGTCTCACTCTGGTCCAGGCTGACCTGGAATTAACTATGTAGTCTCAGGGTGGCCTCGAACTCTTGGCGATCCTCCTACCTCTGCCTCCCGAGTGCTGGGATTAAAGGCGTGCGCCACCATGCCCAGCTAGATACTTTTTTAACTGTTCATCTCCACTTTCTGGAAAACCTCCTAACCCTGACTAGGACTTACTCACTCAAGTTTCTTCATTTTATCATTAGAAAAAGAAAAAGGAGGAGCTGGAGAGATGGCTTAGCGGTTAAGGCACTTGCCTGCAAAGCCAAAGGACCTTGGTTCAGTTCCCCAGAATCCACATAACCCAGATGCACAAGGTGGCGCATGCATCTGGAGTTCGTTTGCAGTGGCTGGAAGCCCTGGTGTGCCCATTCTCTCCCTCTCTCTCTCTCCCTCTTTCCCTCTTTCAAATATAAATAAATAAATAAATAAATAAATAAATAAATAAATAAATAAATAAATAAAAATAAAATTCAGGGCTGGGGAGATGGCTTAGCAGATAAGGTGCTTACCTGCCAAGCCTAAGGACCAAGGTTCAATTCCCCAGTACCTACGTAAGCCAGATGCACAGGGTGGTGCATGCTTCTGAACTTAGTTTTCAGTGGCTAGTGACCATTCTCTATCTCTATCTCTCTCTCTCTTTGCCTCTTTCCCTCACTCAAATAAATAAATAAAATATTTAAATCAATTTTTTTGGGGGGGGTTTTCCAAGATAGGTTCTCACTCTAGCCCAAGCTGACGTGGAATTCACTCTGTAGTCTCAGGGTGATCTCAAACTCATAGTGAAACTCCTACCTCTGCCTCCCTAGTGTTGGGATTAAAGGTGTGCGCCACCAGGCCCCGCCTCCAAGTCCAAAGAAAACTGGCCAGAGAGATCAGAGTATGTGACCTTGGCCTAGTAACTTCTATTCTCTGGGCCTGTTTCTTCAAATGTTTAAAAGAATTTTAAAATAGGGCTGGGAAAATGGCTCAGCATTTAAGGCATTTACCTGTGAAGCCTAAGGACCCCGGTTTGATTCCCCAGGACCCACAAAAGCCAGATGCACAAGGGGACACATGCGTCTGGAGTTTGTTTGCAGTGGCAGGATGCCTTGGCACGCCCATTCTCTCTTTCTCTCTATTTGCCCCTTTCTCTCTCTCAAATAAATAAATTAATTAAATATTTAAAAATATATGACTTTAGTTACAAGCTCTTCTTTACCCTAAAAAGAACAATTAAATAACAGGCTTGGGGTTATTTGATTGCTTGGTTCTGTTGGTCTGTTTTTTGTTTGTTTGTTTTGGCTTTTAAGGTAGGGTTTCACTCTAGCCCAGGCTGACCTGGAATTCACTATGTAGTCTCAGGGTGGCCTCAAACTCACAGCAATCCTCTTACCTCTGCCTCCTGAGTGTTAGGATTAAAGGTATGTGCCACCATGCCTGGCTTGTTTTTTTGGTTTTTTTTTGTTTTTTTTTTGTTGTTTTTGTTTTTGCAAGGTAGGGTCTCACTCTGGTCCAGGCTGACCTGGAATTAACTATGTAGTCTCAGGGTGGCCTCGAACTCTCGGCGATCCTCCTACCTCTGCCTCCCGAGTGCTGGGATTAAAGGCGTGCGCCACCACGCCCGGCTATGTTTTTTTTTTTGTTTTGTAAAATATCTTATTTATTTGAGAGGGGGAGAGAGAGAATGGACGCATCAGGGCCTCTGCAAACTCCAGATGCATGCTCCATCTTGTACATCTGGCTTACGTGGGTCCTGGGGAATCAAACCTGGGTCCTTGGGCTTTGTAGGCAAGTGCCTTAACTGCTGAGCCATTTCTACAGTCCCGGGCCTGTTTGTTTACCATGGTCTTGCTATGCAGAACTGGCTGACCTGGTAGTCACTATGTAGCTTAGACTAGGCATTAAACTCTATGCAATCCTTATGTCTCAACTTCCAGAGGGCTGGGATTACAGGAATGTGCCATTATGTCTAGCTCTGTTGTTTTCAGGAAAGTTCTCACTAGGTAACCGCCCAGCCTGGCCTCAAACCCAACATCCTTCTACCTCAGCCTGCCTACTTGCTGGGATTACAGGTATGTACCACTTCAACTAATCACAGACATGCTGAAAAAAACAATACTTCACTCTCATCTGTATGATGAATGCAAAGTTCTATTTTGAGGTGGAATCTTACTGTGTTGTCCAGACTGGTCTTACACTCCTAGACTCAAGCAATCCTCCCAGTTCAGCCTCCCAAGTTCTCAGACTATGAAGTCAGTTCTTAAATCCAAGAGAAGGGCTCAGTGTGTGGCTCAGTGGCATAGTTTCTGCCTAGCATGTGCAGGGTTCTGGATTCAATCTCCTATACCACCAACTAAATAAGTATGAATCTAGGAGATGCTATCTCATAGCAGGGCCCTGGAAAAAACGATAGCCACTTGCCTCCTAGTCTTGCCTTCTGCCCAATTCTGGCAGTTCTGAGTCTTAGCAACATAATTCTTGCCATTTAATTCTTGAATTAAAGGCAAAAGCCTTTCTGAGATTTGCTGGGAACAAAGAACATTGGGGCACAGCACTCAGACTATAGTTAGTGACTGCATTAATTTGCTCTTGTAGCAATTTAGAACTTTTTGTTATTGTTTATTTGTTTTTGTTTTTCGAGGTAGGGTCTCACTCTAGCTCAGACTGACCTGGAATTCACTATGTAGTCTCAGGGTGGCCTTGAACTCTCTGTGATCCTCCTACCTCTGCCTCCCGTGCTGGGATTAAAGACATGAACCACCAAGCCCAGATAGAACAGTCATTTTTCTTTTTTTTTTTTTTTTTTTTTTTTTTTGAGGTAGGGTCTCAGTCTAGCTCAGGCTGACCTGGAATTCACTATGTAGTCTCAGGGTGGCCTTGAACTCTCGGTGATCCACCCACCTCTGCCTCCCTAGTGCTGGGATTAAAGGCATGCACCACCACGCCCGGCTAGAACAGTCATTTTTAAAAAAACATTTTTTAATTATTGTATTTATTTTTGGAGAGAGACACAGAGAGAGACAGACAGAGAGGGAGACAGATAGAGATGGGCACGCCGCAGTCTGTCAGCTGCTGTGAACGAAATCCAGATGCGTACGCCCCCTTGTGGTCAAGTGCGGCATTGCGCCCTTGCGTCACTGCATCTGGCTAAACGTGGGACCTGGAGATTGGAACCGGGTTCTTAGGCTTAGCAGGCAGGCGCCTTAACCACTAAGCCATCTCTCCAGCCCCATAGAACAGTCATTTTTAAGAGATGAGGGTTCACATATATTCTGAAAGACTTGTGCAAAATCTTGTGGCTGGCAAGTGATAACTAGAAGGGAACCCAGGCCTTCTATATCCCTGTCCAGACTCTTTCCACAACACTTTGGCTGCATTTGCTTCCAACTTTCCATTGGACTTCTTCCTGTGGCTGGCCACTGTCCCTGTGAGGCCATCAGGTCTTGGGAAGGCAAGCTTGGCCTCCTTATCTGGACATCCCTCAGAATCTGGAGGTACTCAGGACTCCCAGGTCCCCCTTTTCTCTTTCATCATGCCCCCATTTTTATGTGTGCCAATTTCTGACTTATTCTAATGCATCACTGGATTGTGGGCAAAGTCCTAGCCAAGCAGAGTCTAAGCCCCAAGCAGACCTAAAACCTGTTCTGAGACTTCAAGCAGACTGATTCATCTCCCCAGGCCTCCTGATCTTCATTTGCCAAGACCATTCTAACAACTAGGGAAGCTGCTACTTGCAATTTCATGTTAGGAAATATTAATAAAAGATACAACATGAGGCTGGATAGATGGCTTAGCAGTTAAGGTACTTGGCCACGAAGCCTAAAGACCCAGGAACAACTCCCCAGAACCCATGTAAGCCAGATGCATAAGGTGGTGCATGCATCTGGAGTTCGTTTGCAGTGGCTAGAGGCCCTGACACACCCATGCTCTCCCTCTGCCTCTCTGTCTAGTAAAAGCCGGGCATGGTGGCACACGCCTTTAATACCAGTACTCAGGAGGCAGAGGTAGGAGGATCACCGTGAGTTCAAGGGCACCCTGAGACTACATAGTGAATTCCAGGTCAGCCTGGGCTAGAGTGAGACCCTACCTCGAAGAAACAAATAAAATAAAGGATACTAAGTGATGAAAAAATACTG
This sequence comes from Orientallactaga sibirica, assembly GCA_036365145.1. Lineage (NCBI taxonomy): Eukaryota > Metazoa > Chordata > Mammalia > Rodentia > Dipodidae > Orientallactaga > Orientallactaga sibirica. The sequence goes on along the minus strand of JAEOAD010000021.1, from coordinate 18,253,725 downwards.
TATATATGCCGTCAGTGCAGAGGGCATTCTCAGGCAGACCTAGCAGAGAACAAGAAACAGGGCCTGAGCTGACAGCTCAGGAGCACAGAGGGCGGGTGAGAGGTACCAGAGAGCAAAGGCAGGAACAGTCACAGATCTTCGTGGCGTGTACCTCAAAGACTAGCTGCCTAGTTCAAATTCTTTCTGATGCTCAACTCCCTGCCAACATCTCTGGCAAGTAGAGTCTGAGAACCATCTTGCACACCTCTAGCTTACCACCTCCCAAGGCAGCCCACTCCATTTATGGATATCAGCTTTTCCTTCCTCTGATCTGAACTTTGTCTTTCAGTGATCTCCACTGAACTGAACTGAACTTCACTTTGAGTGGATCTTCACTTTGAGCTGGACTCTCTCTCCCAGCATCCATGCACTACCTCATAGACCACAGTTTTAAGTCCAATTTCCCCACCCCCCCATGATAGCCCTTTACAATATTTGAGCTTCAGTAACAATCAACTCTTGGTTCTTTTCTTTAGCATGAACATTTCCAGTACACTAAACAGTTACTTCAGTGATAACATCTGGCCAACTTTAGAGTAAGGCAGGAGTATCTGTCTCCCATTGTTATCCCTTTATCACCTTTCTTTCTTTCTTTCTTTCTTTCTTTCTTTCTTTCTTTCTTTCTTTCTTTCTTTTTCTGGGTAGGGTCTCACACTAGCTCAGTAGCTCAGGGTGGCTGACCTGGAATCCACTGTGTCTGTCTCCCGGGTGGGATTAAAGAACTCAAGGCAATTCTCCTGTCTCTGCCTCCTGGCTCTTACATTTCTTTTTTTCTTTCTTTCTTTCTTCCTTCCTTCCTTCCTTCCTTTCTTTCTTTCTTTCTTTCTTTCTTTCTTTCTTTCTTTCTTTCTTTCTTTTTCCCTCCTTCCTTCCTTCCTTCCTTCCTTCCTTCCTTCTTCTCTCTCTCTCTCTCTCTCTCTCTTTCTTTCGTTTGTTTTGTTTTTTGAGGTAGGGTTTCACTCTATCCCAGGCTGACCTGAAATTTAGTATGTAGTCTCAGGGTGACCTTGAACTCATGGCAAGCTTTCTATCTCTGCCTCCCAAGTGCTGGGATTAAAGGCATGCGCCACCATGCCCGGCTCATATTTCTTTCTTTCTTTTTTTTTTTTTAAGTATCTCATTTTTATTCTTTATTTATTTATTATTTGAGAGAGAGAGACAGAAATAGGCAGGGAGAGAGAGAGAGAGAAAATGGGTGCGCCAGGGCCTCCAGCCACTGCAAACGAACTCCAGATGCATGCGCCCCCTTGTGCATCTGGCTTACGTGGGTCCTGGAAAATCAAGCCTCAAACCAGGGTCCTTAGGCTTCACAGACAAGCGTTTAACCACTAAGCCATCTCTCCAGCCCTCTTTTTTTTTTTTTTTTTTTTTTTATTTGAGAGAGAGAATGGGCACACCAGGGGCCTCTCAGCCTCTGTGAACAAACTCCAGATGCGTGAAGTCCCTTGCGTCACTTGTGTCGCTTTTGCGTCTGGCTAAAGGTGGAACCTGGAGATTCAAACAGGCATTCTTAGGCTTAGCAGGCAGATGCCTTAACTGCTAAGCCATCTCTTCAGCCCTCACATTTCTTTTTTTAATTTAATTTAATTTTTTATTTATTTGAGAGAGAGAGATGCAGAAATGGGCAGGTACAGAGAGAGAGAGAGAGAGAGAGAGAAAAAATGGGCACGCCAGGGCCTCCAGCCACTGCAAATGAACTCCAGACATGTACACCCCCTTGTGCATCTGGCTAACATGGGTCCTGGAGAATCGAATTTTGGCTTTATCACTAAGCCATCCCTCCAGCCCAAAATAAAACATTTTGTAAAAAAGAAATGTGAGGGCTGGAGGGATGGCTTAGCGGTTAGGGCACTTGCCTGCAAAGCCAAAGGACCTAGGTTCAATTCCCCAGGACCCACATTAGCCAGATGCACAAGGGGGTGCACGTGTCTGGAGTTTGTTTGCAGTGGCTGGAGGCCCTGGCATGCCCATTCTCTCTCTCTCTCCCTCTCTCTCTATCAAATAAATAAATAAATATTTTTTTAAATGTTTTAAGCTGGGTGTGGTGGCGCAGCCTTAAATCCCAGCACTCAGGAGGCAGAGGTAGGAGGATCACCATGAGTTCAAGGCCACCCTGAGACTACAGAGTGAATTCCAGATCAGCCTGGGCTAGAGTGAGACCCTACCTCGAAAAAAAAACAACAACAAAAAAGTTTTATTTATTAATTTATTTCAGAGAGAGTGAGACAAAGAAACAGACAAAGAGAGAATGGGCACTCCAGGGCAAACGAAATCCGGATACATGCTCCATCTTGTGTATCTGGCTTTACGTGGGTCCTGCAATCAAGCCCAGGTCCTTAGGTTTTGTGGGCAAACACCTTAACTGCTAAGTTATGTCTCCAGCCTCCTTATCACATTTTTAAATTTTTATTTACTTACTTATGAGAGAGAGAGAGAGAATGGGCATGCCAGGGCCTCTATCCACTGCAAACAAATTCCAGATGCATGTGCCACCATGTGCATCTGGCTTACATAGGTTCTGGGGAATCAAACCTGGGTCTTAGGTTTCACAGGCAAGCAAGTACCTTACCTGCTAAGCCATCTTTCCAGCCCCCTTATCAAATTTCTAAAAATGTAATTTAAAATGTAATTTAAAGTTCAAGACCACCCTGACAATACAGAGTGAATTCCAGGTCAGCCTGGGCTAGAGTGAGACCCTACCTTGAAAAAAAAAAAAAAAAAAAAAAAAAAAAAAAATGTAATTTAAGCCATACATGATGGCACATATCTTTAGTCCCACTACTCAAGAGATAGTGATGAGGTAGGAAGATGGCTACAAAGTGAGTTCCAGGCTACCTAGGCTAAAGTAAGATTCTGACTCACTCTAGCCAAAAAATAAATAAATAAAGCCCAGTGTGGTGGTGCATGCCTTTAATCCCAACACTCAGGAGGCAGAGGTAGGAGGATCGCCATGAGTTCCAGGGCACCCTGAGACTACATAGTGAATTCCAGGTCAGGCTGGGCTAGAGTGAAACCCTACCTCAAAGGAAGAGAGAGAGAGAGAGAGAGAGAGAGAGAGAGAACAGGCCAGGCACATGCCTTTAATCTCCCAGCACTTGGGAGACAGAGGTTAGGATCGCTAGGAGCTTGAGGCCAACCTGAGACTACACGGTGAATTCTAGTTCAGCCTGGACTAGAGGGAGACCGTAATGTGAAAAACCAAAACACACACACACTCAAACAACAACAACAACAAAAAACACACACAAATTTTTAGTGAGACACAGAGATGAAGATGAACCCGAAAGCACACAAATGTTCTTCTAGTGGATACCAATTCAGGTGATATTGTGAAATGCAAGGTACATCCAGGAAGGAGACATACATGGGATGGAGTCAGATCAGATGAGCCCCAAAAGTCTACCAAAAGAATAAAGAAAGAGGAAACCTTAGAAGATTTTTTGGAGAGAGACAGAGAGAGAGGGAGAGGAAGACAGACAGAGATGGGCGCACCAGCAGTCTCTCAGCTGCTGCAAACGAAATCCAGATGCGTGCGACCCCTTGTGGTCAAGTGCGGCATTGCGCCCTTGCGTCACTTTGCATCTAGCTAAACGTGGGACCTGGAGATTGGAACCAGCTTTCTTAGGCTTAGTAGGCAGGCACCTTAACGGCTAAGCCATCTTCCAGCCCAGAAGAATTTTGAATAGAAGAGTCATCTGAGGACAGTCTGGTATAGTAAAAATAAATAAATATATAAATGAAACACTAATTTTGGAACTCTACAAATCTGGAATTGAGTTCTAGCTCTTTGGTTAACCAGCTGTAGAACGTTGGACAGATTAGCCACCTTGAATATCAGTGTCTTCTGGCAATACCTATCTGATAAAGAACTGTTGCCAGCGGGCTGGAGAGATGGCCTGCAAAGCCAAAGGATCCCGGTTTGACTCTCCAGAACCCACGTAAGCAAGATGCACAAGGGGGCGCATGCATCCATGTATCTTGAGTTTGTTTGCCGTGGCTGGAGGTCCTGGCATGCCCATTCTCTCCCTCTCTCCCTCTCTCTCTCTCTCTCTCTCTCTCTCTCTCTCTGCCTCTTTCTCTCAAATAAATAAAAAATATATATTAAAAAAAAAGAATTGTTGCCAGATGTGGCATACATCTTTAATCCCAGCACACTGGAGGCAGAGATAGGAGGATCACTAGGAGTTCAAGGCCAGCCTGAGACTACATAGTGAATTCCAGGTCAGTCTGAGCTAGAGTGAGACTGTAAGAAGAAAAAAAAAAAATTGTGAAGATGAAGTGCGATTCTATAAATGAAAGGCCAGAACATAGTTGGTGCTTAATAAGCAGCAAAGGAAAAGAAAGGAGAGGAGAAGGGGAAGAAAGTTGTGCTTAAGGCAGATCTTGTTTCTGAAAAGTGACTACTTTTGTACTAGGGACAAATAAAAGGTCCACCTCTGGGACTCTAGTGAGTAGTGTCTAGACTGACTTCTGGATACTTGGTCTAGAGTGACATACATTCCATGGCAAAATGACAGGAGCATGTATGAATGAACTTCACAAAGAGAGTTGATACAGAAGATGACAGAACCGGGCGTGGTGGAGCATGCCTTTAATCCCAGCACTCGGGAGGCAGAGGTAGGAGGATCGCCATGAGTTCGAGGCCACCCTGAGACTATGTAGAGAATTCCAGGTCAGCCTGGGCTAGCGTGAAATGCTACCTCAAAAAAAAAAGGGGGGGCGTGGTGGCGCACACCTTTAATCCCAGCAGTTGGGAGGCAGAGGTAGGAGGATCACCATAAATTTGAGGCCACCCTGAGACTACATAGTGAATTCCAGGTCAGCCTGAGCTAGAGTGAGACCCTACCTCGAAAAACCAAAGAAGAAGAAGAAGGAGAAGGAGGAGGAGAAGACGACAGAAAAGGGTCATATGTAGCACCAACATTTCTACAGAAGTATAGAGGGGGGGGATAGTCAGGGTGGGACAGTTCCTACTTAAGGTCCATGTATGAGGACATGATAGTAGGACACCCCAGTGGACAAACCAGCAAGGGAGTAGAGAGATCTGATAAAGCTGGGAGAGTGAAAAGTCTGCCAAAGTTAGGGAGAGGGAACCTAAACTCATGCCAGTTGTAGTTGCAACCATAGGCTGAGGTCTCCGAGGGTGACAGGAAATGAAGCCAAGGGACAATACCCTACAGGACACCCTCAGAATCACTGACAGAATTCTGACTGATTCTTCTGGAGGAGAAACTGGTCAATACTGTGGACATCCCCCCCCCCATTCCCTGCCCCAATATGCACATCAACCTGAGCTGGCACTACCCACCCAACACATAACTGCCAACAAACCCCTTTCCAGGGCCCTGAGACTCAAACCCTGACTCTTCTAACACCCTTCCTTTTCTCTTTTCTCTCCTGATAAGTTCTTATGTAACCAACAGACCCCAGATGGCTGCTGTAACTGTGGGCTTGAGAAGGCAGAGAAATAGGAGGGAGGCTTTAGAAAGGGATTTGCCCAGAAGAGACAGGGAGGCCTTCAGGGAGAACAGAGGGAACTGGAGAAGCTGAGAGAAGAGGCAAGAGATACCCTGGGTCCATGGGAAAATAGACCAATGGAGCGACAGAAAAGAGAGATTGAAGAAGGGGACAGACAAAAAAAAAAAAAAAAAAAAAAGATTTTCCGAGAAGCTGATGAAGTGCAACTGAGAAAACCGTTGCCATGGTGACGGGTCCAGAGGCGGGAGTAGGAATATAAATCGGATTATGAGTTGGGGGAGTCTGTGTGCTGGGTGTGTGGTAGGGAGCCCAGAGGCAGTTCCCCCATATCAGGCCCTCCCTACCTGATCTCCTTGCGGCCATGAGGAATACCTTTCCCAGGAGTCTCCCTCAGGCCAGAAAAGAAGCAGTGCAAGTGACTAGCAGTGGTGGAGGGGCTCAGAGAGCTGCCAGGATCTTCTCTGTCTCCCCGGTCACCACCCGACCCAAAGGGAAACAATATACCTGCACCCTTATCACCAAGGTGTCCCTGGCCTCCTGCAGAGCTTTCTCCTACGATCATCCCCCCTCTTCTTCAGAACTCCAAAGAGGAAAAAGGGGGAGGAACTTGTTTTAAGCACCTCTGAGACAAACACTGTGTTGGGCTCTAGGCGTCTCCGGTTTTCCTTACTCCTGCCCATGACATAGGGATTACAGCCACCATTCATAGACAGGCCTCTCTGCTCCCAGGCCCAGTCCTCTCAGCCCTCAGCCCTCTGCCCACTCCAGGAGCCCGCTTCCTACCGTCCACCCATAGGGCAGGACAAGCATCCTGGAAGCTACTCAGAGGATGGAGATTCTGTCTTCATTCTCTCTCTCTCTCTCTCTCTCTCTGGTTTTTCGAGGTAGGGACTCTCTCTAGGCCAGGCTGACATGGAATTCACTATGTAGTCTCAGGGTGGCCTCGAACTCATGGTGATCCTCCTACCTCTGGCTCTCCCCCCCCCCCCCCCCGTGCTGGGATTAAAGGCGTGCACCACGCCCGGCTTGCCTCCACTCTTGTAAGGCACCACTATCTTGTCTATGGGCTCAGTGGAAGGCACAGGGGGCTCTGAGCTTAGGGCTGGGGAAGTGAGGAGGAAGGGCTGGGGTTGAGAGGCCCCTGGAGCTGGAGGAGGGTAGTGGGAAGTTCAAAGGCCAGGCCATTTCCGGCAGCGGCAGCACTGAGGAGAACTCAACTTGAGCATGCAGCATGTGGAGAGCTGGAAAAGCAGCCACTTCTGGTTTGCCAGTCCAACTAGCAGTCAGGGTGATGGGCTTGCCATGGGCCTGCAGATTCCTGGAAGTCAAAGTGGTGGCAGGGATGAGGAAAGAAGGAGAGCGAGTCTTCCCTCTCTCCCCTTTGGGCTTCTGAACAAATAACAGTTTTGCAGAGGGCACTGGTATCTGATGCGCATCCCAAACAGGGCGTGGGGAGGTGGAAGAAGGCCACATTTAGGACCGTGGCCTGGACAACTGTGACAAAACCACTCTGTGCCCCTTTAAGTGGATGGAATGGGATGGGATTCCAAAGCATGTTGGCCATTTCCCATCATGCCTTGCTCTTCCTAGTGGCTAGCTAGCTTGGAACATCTCTGTTCTCTTCAGGGACTGGTTTGAACCAAATCCTATCTTGGGATTGCCACCCAGAATGGAGGGAGTCTGAGGGGTTAAAGGTTCCACTGGGTCCCTTGGCTGTTGGGCTGGAAACCCCTGGTCTCTGTCCCACACCTCTTTGGATGTGAGCTCCAAGAACCATTCACTAATGGTCTTCTCCATTTTCCACTCATAGTCCAGGAAACCCTCTGACCTTCCTTCCCTTGCCCATCAGAAGAGCCTACAGACAGCCCATAAGGGGCCCAGCAGGAGCGGCATGAAGGAGATTTAATGGGGAAGACCTCTGTCCTTTTTCTACTGTGCTGGCTGGCCTCTTAGCCTTTCAGGGGGTCTTGGAGCCACCTCTATACAGCCATTTCAGCATCCTCTTGCCCCACCCAGACCCTCTCACTCACATGCTATCCAGTTGGAGTTTTTGTGTTTGTTGTTATTTTTGTAGTATTGGGAATTGAAGCCAGGACCTTAGCATACTAGGCAGGCGCTCTACCATTGAGACACAATCCCAGCCCATCCCCTCATTTGAAGAGCTGTCTAGGGGCTCCTTCCTGCCAAAGTCAGGGAGTACACTCCCGGCCTCTGCTTTCCCCAGTTCTGCTGCTGCTCACAGGCTTCCTGTTGGGCTCTAGGCGTCTCCGGTTTTCCTTACTACTGCCCATGACATAGGGATTACAGCCACCATTCATAGACAGGCCTCTCTGCTCCCAGGCCCAGTCCTCTCAGCCCTCAGCCCTCTGCCCACTCCAGGAGTCTGCTTCCTACCGTCCACCCATAGGGCAGGACAAGCACCTAGGAGAACACACCCTTCTCCATTCTCCCAGGAAAACTTCTCAGTCCCTTTGCAGGTTTCTCTGCTGTCTTTCAATCTCAAGGTTCCCAAGGCTCTGTCCTTATACTCTCCAAGGTTTTGGCTGGCGACACCAGTACTGACCACCCTTCCTGCACCGCAGACCATTTGCATCAACCTACGTGCCACATAACCTCACCTCAGAGTCCTTCAGTCACCTCAGCTAGCAATTTCAAAGCAGAAATATCCTTCCCAGTCCCTCCCCACAAATCTACTCCGCAGTTAATAAGAATACTGTTTTTGGGCTGGAGAGATGGCTTAGTGGTTAAACGCTTGCCTGTGAAGCCTAAGGATCCCGGTTCGAGGCTCGATTCTCCAGGACCCACATAAGCCAGATGCATAAGGGGGCACATGCAGCTGGCGTTCGTTTGCAGTGGCTAGAAGCCCTGGCACGCCCATTCCCTCTCCCTCTCTCTCTCTCTCTCTCTCTCTCTCTCTCTGCCTATTTCTGTATCTCTCTCTCTCTCAAATAAATAAATAAATAAATAATAAAATATTTAAAATAAATAAATAAATAAAAAATAAAGAATACTGTCTTTGGGGCAGCTGCCCAAGCCAGGACTAGAAAATATCCCTAACTCCACCCTCCATAACCCTTCCCGCCTAACTATGTCCAGGCCAAGTGAATCTCAACTCAAACCCCTCTCTGTCATCTTCTACCTAGAATGCAATTTGAATAGCCTCTAAATTGTCTACCAGTTGTTCATCCAACTCAACTGCTATACTGCCACAAGTCATCTTTATAAAATATAGATATAATCATCACACCCTCCATTTTAAAACCCTTGAGTCGGGCGTGGTGGCACACTCCTTTAATCCCAGCACTCGGGAGGCAGAGGTAGGAGGATCGCCATGAGTTCGAAACCACCCTGAGAATACAGAGTGAACTCCAGGTCAGCCTGAACTAAAGTGAGGCCCTGCCTCAAAAAAATAAAATAAAACCCTTGAAGAAGGGCTTCCTTTTATCTTTAGGATAAAAATTAAAATTCAGCCGGGCATGGTGGCGCACGCCTTTAATCCCAGCACTCGGGAGGCAGAGGTAGGAGGATCGCCGAGAGTTCGAGGCCACCCTGAGACTACATAGTTAATTCCAGGTCAGCCTGGACCAGAGTGAGACCCTACCTTGCAAACCAAAAAAAAAAAAAAAAAAAAAAATTAAAATTCAGCCATGCGTGGTGGTGCACGCCTTTAATCCCAGCACTCGGGAGGCAGAAGTAGGAGGATCACCATGAGTACAAGGCCACCCTGAGACTACATAGTGAATTCTAGGTCAGCCTGGACTAGAGTGAGACCCTACCTTGAAAAACCTAAATAAATAAATAAATAAATAAATAAATAAAATGAAATAAAATTCCTGTGGTTGGGGTTGTAGCTTAGTCATAGGATGCTTGCCTAACATATGTGAAACCCTTAGGTCCAATCCCTAGTACTGAAAAAAAAAAAAATCAACTGGGCGTGGTGGCACACACTTTAATCCTAGCACTAGGGAGGCAGAGGTAGGAGGATCACCATGAGTTCAAGGCCACCCTGAGACTAGATAGTGGATTCTAGGTCAGCCTGGACTAGAGTAAAACCCTACCTCAAAAAGCAAAACAAAACAACAACAAAAAAGTTCCTCATCTGGGCCAGACAGATGGCTTAGTGGTTAAGGAGCTTGCCGACAAAGCCTAAGGACCCAGGTTTGATTCCCCAGGACTCATGTACGCTAGATACACAAGGTGGTACATGTGTCTGGAGTTCGTTTGCAGTGGCTGGAGGCCCTGGTGTGCCCATTCTCTCTATTTGGCTAAGTCCTACTCTTTTGTTCTCTTTTTTTTTTTTTTTTTTTCACCAAGCTTTTTTTGTTTAGTTTTTTGGGTTTTTTTTGTTTTTTGTTTTTTGTTTTTTTTTGGTTTTTCGAGGTAGGGTCTCACTCTGGTCCAGGCTGACCTGGAATTAACTATGTAGTCTCAGGGTGGCCTCAAACTCTTGGCGATCCTCCTACCTCTGCCTCCCGAGTGCTGGGATTAAAGGCATGTGCCACCATGCCCGGCTGTTTTTTTTTTTTTTTTTTTTTTTTTTTTAGGTATGGTCTTGCTCTAACCCAGGCTGACCTCTCAGGGTGGCCTTGAACTCACTGCAATCCTCCTACCTCTGCTTCCTGAGTGCTGGGATTAAAGTCATGTGCCACCAGGTCCGGCTAATTCCTACTCTTTTTTAAAATATATTTTATTTATTTTATTATTTATTTGAGAGAGAGGCAGAGAGAGAGAATGGGTGCACCAGGGCCTCTAGCCACTGCAAATGAGCTCCAGATGCATGTGCCCCCTTGTGCATCTGGCTTATGTGGGTCCTGAAGAATCAAACCATGGCTTTGCAGGCAAGCGCCTTAACCACTAAGCCATCTCTCCAGCCCATAATTCCTACTCTTTTTGCTAAGTATTCACCGCTTCCTTTAGGCCCACCCCAGCCTATTTAAGTTGCCTCTCCAGTAAGATTCAGCTTCCATGTACCTTCATTTCATTTCTAATCAAATGAGAATAGCAGTTCTTGGTGACACACACCTAGGGTCCCAGCTATTGGGAGGATCTCTTGAGCCCAAGGGCAGCCAGGGCTGCATAGCAAGACCTGTGCCTCAACAAACAAACAAACAAACAAACAAACAAACAAACAAATAAATAAATAAAATAACAGTTGGTTTAAAAAAAATAGGGCTGGAGAGATGACCTAGTGGTTAAGGTGTTTGCCTGTGAAGCCTAAGGACCCAGGTTCAATTCTCCAGGACCCATGTAAGCCAGATGCCCATGGTGGTGCGTGCGTCTGGAGTATGTTTGTGGTAGCTAGAGGCCCTGGTGTGCCCACTCTCACTCTCTCTCTCTCTCTCCCCACACCCCTAATAAATAAGTCTCTAATAAATAAGTAAATAAAAATAAATTTAAAAAATAAAGGTAGTTTTTATTAAAATAATAATAATAAAATAAGGGCTGAAGAGATGGCTTAGAGGTTAAGGCAGTTGCCTGCAAAGCCAAAGGACTTCCATTTGATTCCCCAGGACCCACAAAAGCCAGATGCACAAAGTGGCTCATGTGTCTCGAGTTCGTTTACAGTGGCTGGAGGTCCTGGTGTGCCCATGCTTTCTCTCTCTCTCTCTCTCTCTCTGTGTCTCTCATATGAGTAAATAAAAATTAGCCGGGTGTGGTGGCGCACGCCTTTAATCCCAGCACTCAGGAGGTAGAGATAGGAAGATCACAGTGTTCAAGGCCACCCTGAGACTATATAGTGAATTCCAGGTCAGCCTGGGCTAGAGCAAAACCCTATATTGAAAAACAAACAAACAAATAAAAAAAAATGAAATATAATAAAATAAAAAGTTGGTGGTGGCTGAGTGTTGAGCGCTTGCCCAGCATAGTGAGGCACTGTGTTCACTATGTGAAGGGCTTAGCACAGTGCGTGGCACATGGAAAGCATTCAACAGTTGTCATTATTTTGGCTAAACTTATCACGCAGGGCAGCAGTGGACTCTTCTCAGTACAGTGTCCCCCTGTATCTTAATTACAGTAAGAACTAGTTTTTTTTTTAATATATTTTATAGCCGGGCATGGTGGCACACGCCTTTAATCCCAGCACTTGGGAGGCAGAGGTAGGAGGATCACCGTGAGTTCGAGGTCACCCTGAAACTACATAGTTAATTCCATAGTCATATATATATAATTTATTTATTTGAAAGAGAATGGGCATGCCAGGGCCTCCAGCCACTGCAAATTCTAGATGCATGCATCCCCTTGTGCATCTGGCTTACGTGGGTCCTGGAGAGTTGAACCAGGATCCTTTGGCTTTGCAGGCAAACACCTTAACCACTAAGCCATCTCTCCAGTCCAAGAACTGTTGTTGGGTTTTTTTTTTAAAGTATTTTAATATATTTGCAAGCAGAGAGAGAGAACGGGCATGCCAGGGCCTCTTGATACTGCAAATGAACTCCAGATGCATGTGCCACTTTATGCATCTGGCTTACATGGGTACTGGGGAATCAAACCCAGGCTGTCAGTCTTTGCAAGCAAGTGCTTTTAACCACTCTCCAGTCCCCAAAAGCTGTTTTATCGCAAAATGTCCAGTATTTACTACAGTGGCCAGCACAAAAAGCATTTCATAGATGTTCATTTATTTATTTATTTGGAGAGAGACACAGAGAGATACAGAGAGAGAGGAAGAGGAAAACAGATAGAGAAAGGGCACGCCAGCACCCTCTCAGCTGCTGCAAAGGAACTCCAGATGAGAGCGCCCCCTTGTGGGCAAGTGCAGCATTGCACCCTTGCGTCACTTTGCATCTGGCTAAACTTGGGACCTGGAGATTGGAACTGACGTTCTTAGGCTTAGCAGGCAGGTGCCTTAGCTGCTAAGCCATCTCTCCAGCCCATAGATGTTTATTTATTAAATTAATACATACAAGCCAGGTGTGGTGGCTTATATCTGTAATCCCAAAACTCCAGAAGCCAAGGCAGGAGGATTGCTATGAGTTTGAGGCCAGCCTGGCTCTACTTAGTACCAGGCTAGCCTGGTCTACAATATGAAAAGCCTGCTTCCACCACCAAAAGAATTTCAAAATTAAATTAATTTATGAGGCTGGGCGTGGTGGCGCATGCCTTTAACCCCAGCACTTAGGAGGATCTCTGTGAGTTCAAGGCCACCCTGAGATTACATAGTGAATTCCAGGTCAGCCTGGATTAAAGTGAAACTCTACCTCAAAAAAAAATAACTTATGCTAATTTGGGCGTTTTGTTTTGTTTTGTTGTTTTGTTTTGTTTTGTGACATGGTCTCATGTAGCCCAGGCTTTTCTGCATTCTCTATGTTGCATAGAGTGATCTTGAACTCATGATCCTCCTGCTTCCACTTCCTAAGTACTAGGATTATGGGCAGGTGTCACCATGCCTGTAGGACCATTGCTCGCTCTGTGTGTGTGTGTGTGTGTGTGTGTGTGTGTGTGTGTGTGTGTTTTACTAGGGATGGAACTAAGGGTCTCATACCTTCATACCTGCTAGGAAAGCACTCTAGCACTGAGACAAACACCCAGGCCAGTCATGAATTCTTGTGTGAGTGAGCTGTCCTTGAAACCTGAGGAGAGAAGCATCAGTAGCCTTCCTAATATACTAACAACAAACATGCTGAGGATGAACTCAGGAAATCACTCCCATTCACAATTGCCTCAAGAAAATAAATAAATAAAGTACCTTGGAATAAACCTATCATTCACCCAGACCAAGTAGGCTTTACCCCAGAAATGCAGGGATAGTTCAACATACACAAATTGATAAGTGTAATATACCATATAAATGGACTGAAGGACAAAAATCACATGATCATTTCAATAGATGCAGAAAAGGCATTTGACAAAATCCAACATCCCTTCATGGTAAAAGTCCTACAGAAACTGGGAATAGAAGGAACATATCTCAACATCATAAAGGCTATTGATGACAACCCTACAGCTAACATAATATGAAGCTTTTCCACTAAAATCAGGAATAAGACAAGGGTGTCCATTGTCCCCACTTTTATTTAATAGTACTGGAAGTCTTCTTTATAGCAATAAAGCAAGAGACACACATAAAAGGGATACAAAGCCGGGCGTGATGGTGCATGCCTTTAATTTCAGCACTCAGAAGGCAGAGGTAGGAAGATCACCATGAGTTCGAGGCCACCCTGAGACTACATAGTTAATTCCAGGTCAGCCTGGACCAGAGTGAGACCTCAAAAAACCAAAAAAGAAAAAAGAAAAAAATAAATTTGAAAAGGATACAAATTGGAAAGGAAGAGACCAAGTTATCATTATTTGCAGATGATATGATTCTATACATAAAGTACCCTAAAGACTCTACCAGCAAACTGTTAGAACTGATGAACACTTATATCAACATAACAGGATACAAAATAAACACATAGAAACCTGAGGACAGGCAGTGTCATTACCCCAAATTAAGCCTCCACCTTTTTTTTTTTCTTTCTGAGGTAGGGTTTCTGTATAGTCCAGGCTGACCTGGAACTCACTCTGTAGTCCCAAGCTGGTCTCAAACTCACACCAATCTTCATATCTCTGCCTCCCAAGTATGCCACCACATCAGGCTAGAGCAACCTTTTTGTAACCAAGCGTAATGCCATTTCTGTGGGACTCCACATGTATGCACAGAACATGCATGCCCGCACGCTCATCAGGCCTTTCCAGGGACTGCTCCCTCACCTCCTCCACCTTCACCGCATTCCTTTGCAATGTCTCTTTCCGGGGGCGCTGCTGGCTAGTTGCATGAAATCTTTGCTAAACTCTCCAGCCTCAAATATCCTTCTTCTGTGGTTTGTCCCCTAATGTTTCATGTGCTAGAAACTTGGTCTCCAATGTAATAGTATTGAGGGGTGATGGACCCTTGAAGACATGGTGTTTGGTGCAGGAATGGTGGCTCACATCTTTAATTCCAGCACCCAGGAGGCTGAGGTAGGAGGATTGCCATGGGTTTGAACTCAATCTGGGCTACAGAGTGAGTTCCAGATCAGCTTGGATTTTAGTGAGACCCTTCCTCATAAAAAAAAAAAAAAAAAAAAAAAAAAAAAAAAGCCGGGTGTGGTAGCACACACTCCTTTAATCCCAGCACTCCTGAGGCAGAGATAGAAGGATTGCCATGAGTTCAAGGCCACCTTGAAGCTACATAGTGAGTTCTAGGTCAACCTGGGCTAGTGTGAAACTCTACCTCAAAAAAAAAAAAAAAAAGTAGGGGAGTGGTGGCACATTCCTTTAATCTCAGCAGTCTAGAGGCAGAGGTAGGAGGATTGTTGTGAGTTCAAGGCCAGCTTGAAACTAAATAGTGAGTGGCAGGTCAGCCTGGGACAGAGTGAGACCCTACCTCAACCCCCACCCCCCAAATGCTTTGGCATGCCTATTCTCTCACTCTGTCTCTTTCTCCCTTTCTCTCTCTCTTAAACAAATAAATACTTTTTTATTTTTATTTATTTATTGGTTTTTCAAGGTAGGGTCTCACTCTAGTTCAGGCTGACCTGGAGTTCACTCTGTATTCTCAGGGTGGCCTTGAACGCCCAGCTTTAATAAATACTTTTTTTTTTTTTTTTTTTTTTTTTTGTTTGTTTGTTTTTCAAGGTAGGGTCTCACTCTGGTCCAGGCTGACCTGGAATTAACTATGTAGTCTCAGGGTGGCCTTGAACTCATGGCGATCCTCCTACCTCTGCCTCCCGAGTGCTGGGATTAAAGGTGTGCGCCACCACGCCCGGCAATAAATACTTTTTTAAAAAGAGAGAATAGGCCTGAGACAGAGTGACACCCTACCTCGAAAAACCAAAAAAAAAAAAAAAAAGAGAGAGAGAGAGAGAATGGGGCCTGTGAAGCCTAAGGACCCCGGTTTGAGGTTCAATTCCCCAGTACCCACATAAACCAGATGCACAAGGTGGTGCATGCATCTGGAGTTCACTTGCAGTGGCTGAAGGCCCTGGTGTGCCCATTCTCTCTCTCTCTCTCTCTCTCTCTCTCTCTCTCTCTGCCTCTTTCTCTCTGTCTGTCTCTCTCAAATAAATAAAAATAAAAATAAAAAATTTAAAAAGAGAAGATCCACTAGGTTCCAGACCTGCCCAGGGTGACCACTTTAGAAAGAATGTAGGCAGCTACACTTGGCCCCACTTCCTGCTACTTTTGCTATCTGTCTGGCCCCTACAGGGAGCTGAGTCTGCAGCCCCTGCCCTGGTCTCACAGTAATTTGACCCATCCAACTTCAGTGAAAACCTTGGCTTCCTCCTTTAGCAGCCACTGTCCACTACCACTTGATTCCCTGTCTTTATCCATGTTCCCTGCTTTTCCACTTCTCTCACAGCCTCACAGCCTCCTTCTACCCAGACCTCAGTGCAAGCCTTCCCTTCCTGTCTATCACTCCTATCCCTTGAAGGCATCACCCAAGAGGCAGAAGTTGAAATTTTGAAGCCAACCTGAGCTACTAGGTGAGATCATGTCTCCAAAATAAATAAATAAATAAATAAATAAATAAATAAATAAATAAATAAATAGTCAGGCACGGTGGTGAATGTCTTTAGTCCCAGCACTCAGGAGGCAGAGGTAGAAGTAGAAGGATCGCTGTGAGTTTGAGGCCAGCCTGAGACTACAGAGTGAATTCCAGGTCAGCCTGAGCTGGAGTGAGACCCTACCTCGGGAAAAAAAAAAAAAAACTAGTGAATGTCAGGTCAGTCAGGGGTAGAGCAATATCCTTCTTCAAAAAACTCAAAATATAAATTAAAAAACACAAGTTAGTAAAACCTGACAGTTTTATCATGCTTTTAAAAACTCTCCAAATGTCAGGTTGGAGAGATGGCTTAGTAGTTAAGGCACTCACTGGTTCAATTCTCCAGGTCCCATGTTTAGCCAGACACAAAAAGTGATGCAAGGGTGCAATGCCTCACTTGCCCACAAGAGGGTACACATGTCTGGAGTTTGTTCACAGCAGCTGAGAGGCTGCTGGTGTGCCCATTCTCTGTCTCTCTCAAACAAAAACCAAAAAAACTCTCCAAATGTCAAGATCGATAAGATTTTACATGCCAACCTAAGTGGGCAAGAGTGAGAGAGAGAATTGGCACACCAGGGCCTGCAGCCACTGTAATCGAACTCCAGATGTATGCGCCACCTAATGCACATTTGTGTCACCTTGCATTTGGCTTATTTGAGACCTGGAGAATCAAACATGGGTACTTAGGCTTCACAGGCAAGCACCTTAACCACTAAGCCATCTCTCCAGGCCCTACTACTATTTTCAAAGATCCTCCTCCACAGTGACAATTAGAAACAAGTCCCCTTTATGTCCCACTTCACTCTGTGCTTGACTCATATGTCCCATTATGAACATGTCCTCCTGGATATTTCCCAAGGCATGTGTATTGATTAGCTGTGACCACATGTCAAACTATCCCCCAAATGAGTGACGTAGATATGCAAACTTATTTTGAGAGTCAAATATCTGGGAAAGACCTCACCAGAGTAGCTCAGAGTGTCTTGAGAAGCTGTAAGAACCTATAGTGGAGAAGTCAACAGCAATGCAGGCATTTGATGGCGTCACTGGTGCTGCAAGGCTTGTTCCTAAACTTTCTTTCTAGTCACATCCTATTGCCTGAGGCCTTAGCCCCTTGCCATGGATACCCCACCTCACCATGGAGGTCCTTCAGTGCCCTCCAGAATGAGCTGCTGACCTCGGAAGTGTGTCATCAATTCTGCTGGGGTTTTTGTTGTTGTTGTTGTTGTTGTTTGTTTTTTTTGTTTTGTTTTGTTTTGTTTTTTTTGAGGTAGAGTCTTGCTCTAGACCAGGCTGACCTAGAATTCACTATTGTAGTCTCAGGGTGGTCTCAGCGTGGTCTCGAACACACAGAAATCCTCCTACCTCTGCCTCCTGAGTGTGGGGATTAAAGGCATGCACAACTATGCCCAGAAATATTTTTTCAATATTTTATTTTTTTAATTTATTTGAGAAAGAGGGAGGGAGGGAGGGAGGGAGGGAGGGAAGGTGGGAGGGAGGGAGAGAGAGAGAGATGGATAAGGGAGAGAGAGAATGGGCATGCCAGGGCCTCCAGCCACTGCAAACAAACTCCAAACACATGTGCCACCTTGTGCATCTGGCTTATGTGAGTCCTGGGGAGTCAAACCTGGGTTCTTTGGCTTTGTAGGCAAATGCCATAACCACTAAGAAATCTCTCCAGCCCTATAAATAATTTTTTAAATGATTGCTTGTTTTAATTTTTTTCTTAATAATTTTTAAATGCTTATTTATTTATTTGATAAAGAGAAAGGGAGAGAGACAGAATGGGCACGCAAGGGCCTCCAGCCACTGGAAATGAACTCCAGACACGTGGGTCCTGGGGAATTGAACCTGGGTCCTTTGGCTTTGCAGACAAACACCTTAACCACTAAGCCATCCCTCCAGCCCAATTTTTGTTGTTTTTTAAAATATGTAGCTGGGCATGGTGGCACACACCTTTAATCCCAGTACTTGGGAGGCAGAGGTAGGAAGATTGCCATGAGTTTGAGGCCACCCTAAGACTACATAGTGAATTCCAGGTCAGCCTAAGCTAGGGTGAGACCCTACCTTAGAAAAAAAAAAAGTTATTTATTTGAGACAGTATGAAAGAGAGAAAGAGGTAGAGTAAGAGATAGAATGGGTTTTCTCGGAGCCTCTAGCCACCTCAAACAAACTTCAGACACATGCTCCACCTTGTGCATCTGGTTTTATGTGGATACTGGGGGGATCACACTCAGGTCTTTAGGCTTTGCAGGCAATTACTTAACTGCTGAGCCATCTCTCCAGCCCTGTTGTAGTTTTTGCTTCAACAGATGCACACTACAATGTTTCCACAAGGCCAATGCCATGAATGTGTGCTGTGGACATCTTCACATTGCTGAGATGAATATTCAAACCAGGCACAGTTTAGAGGCAAAAAGCTCAATAAAACACCTGACTCTGTGGGGGACATATGTTCATACTACCACATGTGAAAGCTGAAGTTTGCAATGTACCACATCTAGAATCCAGAGGAGGGCTGGAGAGTTGGCTTAGTGGTAAAGGCATACGCCTGCGAAGCCTAAGGACCCTGGTTCGATTCTCCAGGTCTCACATAAGCCAGATGCACATAGTGGCACATGTGTCTGAAGTTCATTTTCAATGGCTAGTGGCCCTGGAGAGCCTATTCTTCCCCCCTCCCCCCTCTCTCTCTAATAAATAAATAAATAGGGCTGGAGAGATAGTTTAATGGTTAAGCACTTGCCTGTGAAGCTTAAGGACCCCAGTTCGAGGCTTGATTCTCCAGGACCCATGTAAGCAAAATGCACAAGGTGGCACATGCATCTGGAGTTCATTTGCAGTAGCTAGAGGCCCTGGTGCCCCATTCTCTCTCTCTGTCTTTCTGCCTCTTTCTTTCTGTCTGTTGCTAATAAATAAATAAATAAATAAATAAATAAAAAATAAATAAATAAAATAAATAGAAAATTTAAATAAATAAAACCTAGAGGAGGTGAATGAGACAAGCAGTAGTTATTCCAATTGAAGAATCAGGCGGGGCTGGAGAGATGGCTTAGTGGTTAAGGCACTTGTCCTCAAAGTTTAAGGACCCAGGTTTGAGCCTCAGGATCCATATAAAACCAGATGCACATGGTGGCGCATGTGTCTGCAGTTTGTTTGCAGTGGCTAGAGGCTCTGGTGCTCCCATTCTCTTTCTCTCTGCCTCTCTCTTAATAAACAAAATTAAAGAAATACTAAGGATTGGGTAATGTGCAAGTAGGTGCAGCATCAGAACTTTCCATTGTTTCTTTTTCCCTGATGGCAGAGGTCCTGTGTGTCTGGGCTCTTTGTTGTGTGTTTTTTAAACTTTTTATTGTCACCGTCTGTAAATATAGACAAAATAGCATGCTTATAATCACCTTTCACTGTTTCCATCACAGAATGGAAACTTTTGGGCCTCCAAGTCCAACAGGACACAGCTTTATCCTCCATGTAGAAAGCGTGTACTAGCCTTGGGTTCTCTTTCTGTTTGTTTATTTTTTAATTTATTTATTTGAGAGCAACAGACAGAGAAAGAGGAAGATAGAGAGAGAGAAGAGAATGGGTGCACCAGGGCCTCCAGCCACTGCAAACAAACTCCAGATGCATGCGTCACTTTGTGCATCTGGCTTACATGGGTCATAGGGAATTGAGCCTTGAACCAGGGTCCTTAGGCTTCACAGGCAAGTGCTTAACCGCTAAGCCATCTCTCCAGGCCCTCTCTTTCTGGATGTGGATGGTAACCATAGCTTTTTTTTTTTTTTTTTTTTTTTTTTTTTTTTTTTTGAGAGAGAGAGACAGAGAGAGAGAGAATGGGTGCATTAGTGGCCTCAGCTGTTGTGAACAAACTCCAGATGCGTCGTGCGCCCCCTTGTGTGCATGTGCAACATTGCGTGCTTGAGTCACTTTTGTGTCTGGCTAAACATGGGACCTGGAGAATCAAACGGGCGTTCTTAGGCTTCACAGGCAGGTGCCTTAACCACTAAGCCATCTTTCCAGCCCAACTGTAGCTTAAAAAAATTGTTTTTGTTTATAGAGCCAGGCGTGGTGGCACACGCCTTTAATCCCAGCACTTGGGAGGCAGAGGTAGGAGGATCACCATGAGTTCAAGGCCCCCTGAGACTCCATAGTGAATTCCAGGTCAGCCTGAGCTAGAGTGAGACCCTACCTTGAAAAAAATTTTTTTGCTTATTTATATTTATTTTTTTATTATTTATGAGAGAGAAAGAGAGAGGGAACTGGCAAACAGAGAACGGGGGATGAGAGAGAGATTAGGTTTACTAGAGCCTGTTACCCCTGCAACTGAACTCCAAATGCATGTGCTGCTTTGTGCATCTGGCTTTATGTGGATACTGAGGAACTGAACCCAGTCGGCATACTTTGTAAGCAATCACCTTTAACTGTAGAGCCATCTCCCCAGCTCCAAAGTGAACTTTCTTCCTCCCACCCCTCAGTCAAACCTGTTCTAAAACCTGAATCTGGAACCTGTTCTCTGTTTATATTTTTATTTATGAGAGAGGAGGGGGCAGATAGAAAATGGATGCACCAAGGCCTTCAACCACTGCAAACGAACTCCAGACACCTTGCACCACCTTATACATCTGGCTTACATGGGTCCTGGGGAATCAAACCTGGATCCTTTGGCTTTGCAGGTAGTTACCTTAACCACTAAACCATTTCTCTAGCCCTGGACACTGTTCTTGATTCTTCCTTCCTGAGGAAGATCCTGCAGTCCTCCTGGACTCCAGTCAGTCTCCGTCATACCCCTGGGATGGTCTGCTTCTCTGTTCTCATATCACTGCCTGGCCAGTTTCTTTTTTTTTTTTTTTACTTGAATCACTTTGCTTCTCATCAGTCTCCTTGCCTCATGTCTTACCTGCTGCCAATCTCTCCTCCACACTGTTGCCAGAATGATCTTTACACAACTAAAACCCCTCAGAGGCTTTCTGTTTCATCCTAGGCAAAACACAAGCCCCTTGGCACAGGACACAAAAGCATTGATGATCCAGCTGGCGGCTGTAGCTCTCACCAGGTCCTTCTTTGAATCCTTCTTTCTAGTTAAAATGTATGGTTTTCTGTTCCCAGAAGATGTCAAGATTGATAATGCAGGGCTAGAGAGATTGCATAGTAGTTAGGACACTTGCCTGTGAAGCCTAAGGACCCAGGTTCGATTCCCCAGGACCCATGTAAGCCAGATGCACGAGATGGCACATGAGTCTGGAGTTCCTTTGCAGTGACTGGAGGCCCTGGTGTGTTCATTCTCTCTCTCTCTCTCTCTCTCTCTGACTCTCTCTCTCTCTGACTCTATCTCTCAAAATAAATAAATAAAATATTTTTTAAAGACAGAGAATGCGCCGGGCGTGGTGGCGCACGCCTTTAATCCCAGCACTCGGGAGGCAGAGGTAGGAGGATCGCCGTGAGTTCAAGGCCACCCTGAGACTACATAGTTAATTCCAGGTCAGCCTGGGCCAGAGTGAGACCCTACCTCGAAAAACCAAAAAAAAAAAAAAAAAAAAAAAAAAAGAAATAGGAAGTGTGTTTTAGGAAGTGATTATCTAGGCCAGGCATGGTGGCACACGCCTTTAATCCCAGCAGTAGGGAGGCAGAGGCAGGAGGATCACTGAGAGTTCAAGGCCACCCTGAGATTATATAGTCAATTCCAGGTTAGCCTGGGCCAGAGTGAGACCCTAACTCAAAAAACCAAAAACCAAAACCATGGGGGGAGGGAGGGAAGTACTATGGGATATTGTCTACAATTAAAGAAGTTGTCAATACATATATATACCAAAACAAAAAAAAAAGTGGTTATATAGCCTAGGCATAATAGAGAAATTAGGAGCTCCTTGAAGGCAGAAACTTATCTAATTTTATACCTTTATATGCCTACTACAGTTCCAGGAACATTCTTGGTACTCAATAATGACTTGAGTAGCAGATTGGGAAGGAAGAAGAAAGGGGCTGGAACTTGAAGGAGTTTATAATTAAGAGTCAAAGAGAAAACAGCCTATAGAGAGGGGTCCAGAACAGAAACTCCAGTCAGGTGGCCTCTGGCTCCCTCACTCCAAGCCACCGGGAAATCCTCTGGAGGAACAAGGTGCTGTGGCTTTAAATGACTTCAGCATTGTCAATGAATCCTGGTAAAAGAGTTATCCTCTTGCTCCTGCGCTTGGCCTCCCCTCCTCTCAGCTCCCCAAACCCTTCTCAGCCGCCGTGATGGGATAATTAGATGCGAGAGCTCAGCACAGATGATGCTCCAGTTGCTTAGCAACTAATGGTTTCCATGGAGACCGCAAAGCACAGCCTCCAAAGCAGCCAGTGAGCAGCTCGGCAGGGCAAGAGAAGACGCAACTCTCTGCTCCTCCAGAAACCTGGGGAGGGTTTGGGTGGTGAAGGTGGGGGGAGATTGGAGGGAGAAGGACAGGCTTAAAGGCACAGGGCCCTCATCTCTCTTTAAAGTCTTGTCAGAGAGCTGCCCTCCCCTGTGTCTCACTCCTGATTTCAGATGGGGATGGGGGCTTACAAGTGGGCCAATAAAATGAACCCAGCCTCTTCTGCTTCCTACTTGAACTGAATTGGAAGCAATGGTTTGCTTCTTCTTCTTCTTCTTTTTTTTTTCTATTTAGGTTTTCGAGGTAGGGTCTCACTCTAGCCCAGGCTGACCTGGAGTTCACTATGTAGTCTCAGGGTGGCCTTGAACTCACAGGGATCTTCCTACCACTGCCTCCCAAGTGCTGGGATTAAAGGCACGCACCACCACACCTGGCTTGAATTAGAACAGATAACTCCAAGGCCCACATGTAAACAGCCTGTTGGGTGGATGGTGTGGGCGATGGGGTTTGAGAAGTGCCAGGAAGATCCCTTTGCCCTGACATCCTACAGAGAAGTCCAAAAGTGTTCTCTTATCTCTCACTGTCTGCCGCTATGTCTCTCTCTATATATTTATCTCTCTCTTTCTCTCTCTCTCTTCTCTCCCGAAGTTCACCTTCATATGGGAAATGTCCATTTTTAGAGTGGGGATAAGATCTCATTAAAAAAAAAAAAAGCACAAAAGCCAAGGAGCAGGAAAAATAGAATTCAGTTCTTCACTCAAAAGTAGCCTATCCTGGGAGCCTGGAGAAAATCCCTGACTTGAGAAGTCTCTGTGTGTGACATGTGCACACACACACACACACACACACACACACACACGAAGAACCAATGTTCAACATCTGAACATCTGGCAATCCCCAAGTGTGGTTGTCTCAGACCAGCAGTAACATCATCTGCATTACCTGAAAACTCTTATAGTGAGTTTCAGAGCTGGGTGTGGTGGCTCATGACTTTAATTACTCAAGAGGCGGAGGTAGGAGAATTGCTGTGAGTTCAAGGCCACCCCGAGAATACAGAGTGAATTCCAGTTCAGCCTGGGTTAGAGTGAGACCCTACCTCAAAAAACAAACAAACAAACAAAAATTAATTTAAGCCATACATGGTGGCAAACATCTTTAGTCCCACTACTCAAGAGATTAAGGTAGGAAGATTACTATGGCTACAAAGTAAGTTCCAGGCCACCTAGGCTAAAGTAAGATTCTGAATCACTCTAGCCAAAAAATAAATAAATAAAGCCCAGTGTGGTGGCGCATGCCTTTAATCCCAACATTCAGAAGGCAGAGGTAGGAGGATTGCTGCGAGTCCCAGGCCACCCTGAAACTACATAGTGAATTCCAGATCAGCCTGGGCTAGAGTGAGACCTTATCTTGAAACAACAAACAAACAAACAAACAAACAAAAAGTGTAGTTTCAGGCTTTACCTCAGACCCACTGAATCAGAAACCGCATCTGAACAAGCTTCCTGGTGACTAAACAGTGCTCAAGACTGTGTCCTTTGCTCGGGTCCCCAAGTTCAAACGTCACTGTTATGCCACTCACAAGACAGGCTTCCCACCATGAGGGCAAGACAAGGTGCATCAGCCCTTCATTTTTCTTTTTTTTTTTGTTGTTGTTGTTTATTATTTATTTATTTATTTATTTGAAAGCAACAGAGAAAGAGGCAGATAGAGAATGGGCATGCCAGGGCCTCCAGTCACTGCAAACAAACTCCAGATGCATGTGCCACCTTGTGCATCTGGCTTATGTGGGTACTGGGGAATCGAGCCTTGAACCAGGGTCCTTAAGCTTCACAGAGAAGCACTTATCTGCTAAGCTGTCTCTCCAAGCCCAGCCCTTCATTTTTTCTACTAGAGACCCAGCCTTTCTCAATCTAGAGATCCAGTTGAGCTCAGGCCTGTAGAGTTCTCCAGCCTCTCCCAACAAAACATTCCACTTTCTAGTAGCTACCTGTTGGAGTCTCAGATTCCACATCTCTGCCAGGTAGCCAGGAACATAAGCCACTCACAATGACTTTTAGTCAAGAATGTGAGAGCTAAGGGCATGGTGGCGCACACCTTTAATCCCAGCACTCAGCACTTGGGAAGCAGAGGTAGGAAGATCACTGTGAGCTTGAAGCCACCCTGAGACTACATAGTGAATTCCAGATCAGCCTGGACTAGAGGGAGTCCCAAACTGGAAAAACAAACAACAAAAAAAGATTTTGTAAGCATTTATAGCCCATAGTAGGGGTTGGCGTACACGCCTTGCCTCTCTTCTCCCTCTGTCCAAAGCTCCTTCACTTCTCTGTATTGAGCCTGGAGTAGAAGATAGTCAGAAAAGTGTCTTTCATTTCCTCCTATCTTTTCTGTTGGTTTTGTAGTGCCAGGGACAGAACCCAAAGCCTTGTGCATGCAAAGCATGTGCTCTACCACTGGGCTACCCACCCCCAGCCTTCTTTCTTTTCTTTTCTTCTTCTTCTTTTTTTTTTTTTTTTTTTTTGTTTCTCCAGGTAGGGTCTCACTCTGTCTCAGGCTGACCTGGAATTCACTATGTAGTCTCAGGGTGGCCTCGAACTCATGGCAATCCTCCTACCTCTGCCTTCCGAGTGCTGGGATTAAAGGTGTGTGCCAATTCGCCCGGCTTTTTGTTTTGTGACACAGTCTCACTGTATAGCCCTTGCTGCCCTTGAACCCCAGATCTTCCTGTCTTTGCTTTCTGACCTTTTTTTTTTTTTGGTTTTGCAAGGTAGGGTCTCACTCTGGTCCAGGCTGACCTGGAATTAACTATGTAGTCTCAGGGTGGCCTCAAACTCCTACCTCTGCCTCCCGAGTGCTGGGATTAAAGGCGTGCGTGACCACGCCTGGCCCTTTTTCTTTTTTTATTCTCAATCAGCTCCACAAAGGTTTACTCCTGAAGACTGACTGTACCTGGTCCTACCCCTGTTAGACTAGACCAGTGTCCACTTCTCTGGCTTCTCTGGAGGAAGCCTTACGTGGCCTCCTTTGCCCCCACCTGATAGAGAAATCTGAAGGTTTACATTATCACTTCAGTCAACACCAGGAACTGGAACTCTGTTATCCCCTCCCCAGCCCCCTATTGTTAGTCCCCCCCCCCCCATCTTTATTCAGTGAAGCCCTCAGGGTGGCTCTCTTTTTCCTATACACCAAAGCAACTTCTGAACTCATGGCCCTCCTGATAAAACCCAACCCCTGCCCGGGGCGGGGGGTGGGGGACAGGCAGCTCCTACAGCTCAGACTGGAGACATGCACATGAGCACATAGAAATTTTGTGCTTTCATCATGGGAATTCCAGAAGATGGGGTGATTGACCCTATCTCCCTGCAGCTAGCAAAGCTGCCAGCACCCAGCCAAGCCTGAGGGCCAGCTCCCCATCCTGCAAAACCTGTCTGAGGGCCCCTCCCTGAGGCTAAAGTGCCCCTGGGGCAGGTTGGACTGGATTCCCCTTTAGCCCCTCCTACCCTCAAGACAAAATTAGCCACCCTGGGGCCAAGGCCTCACTTGCCTAAGGAAGCCCCAACCTGCCAGCACCTGTTCGAGGTTCCAGCTCTCAGCCCAGCATGGCATCCAGCCTGCCTGTCCAGACCTTGCCCTTGATCCTGATTCTGCTGGCTGTCCTGGCTCCAGGGGCTGCAGGTCTCTGCTATTTCTGGTGGGAGTGAGAAGGGTTTCAGAGGAATAGACACGGGGTGCTGTGTCTTCTAGGACTCCCAAGAGGGAAGCTGATCTGGCTGTTAGGTGATAGGAGCTCCTGAGGGTAGGGACCGGGCATTAGATACTGGGCCCTGAGCACTCACCTGGGCCTCCTCCAGACCCAGCAGAGAAGTGTGGGAAAGGGACCAGAGCTGCAGGCCGTGGTGAAGGGGTGTTCGAAGTGTCCTGGCAAATGGCTGCTGGGAACCAGGGGTGTAAGTGGCTTGGTACTACTCCTCACCTAGCATCCAGGGTTTGGCTTCCAGTCAGCCCAGTGTCCAGCATCTATAGCTCAAGCCTGCCACCTGGTGGTCAGGTCCACACAGAAAAGGCTATTCTGCGGATGACCGAGGAGGGAAGGCGTACACTGCTCCCTTAACGCTGGCCCCAAGGGGACGTGACCAGATCTAAAGGTTAGGAGGGCCGGTTGATCCCCATCGACGCTCCCTCCTGTCTTCCCAGCAGACTTCAACATCTCAAGCCTTTCTGGTCTGCTGTCCCCAGCACTAACAGAAAGCCTGCTAGTTGCCTTGCCCCCATGTCACCTCACGGGAGGTAACGCCACACTGATGGTCCGGAGAGCCAATGACAGCAAAGGTCGGCCACCCCTTCCGCAGGAATCCCCCTGCTTCCCAGCAGCCCTTTGGCCAGCACACCTCCAACATCCCTTCCCCCATTCACGCCTCCCAGTTAACCTCTTTCCCAAGTCACCACACTTTAAGAGCTGTCCCTCCTCCGTCGGGCCTCCAGAAACTTAATCCTGGCTTTTGCTACCAATTCCCCCCCTAGTGGTCAAGTCTAGCTTTGTGGTGCCTCCATGCCGGGGTCGCAGGGAGCTGGTGAGCGTGGTGGACAGTGGAGCTGGCTTCACAGTCACTCGACTCAGTGCCTATCAAGTGACAAACCTCACACCAGGAACCAAATACTAGTAGGTACCCATTCCAATGAAGCTTGGGGCACCTGCAGGAATGGGGTACCGGAAGAGAGGCTGGAGTTCTGCCAGCTTGAGGAAGGGAAGGGCACAGGATGTGAAAAGTGTGCCTCTTCCTCAGGAGGGCACAAATGGGAGGCAAGGCTCTGAAGGGGTGAGGGCTGGACTCGATCCCTTTTGCCTTGAAGTCCTGTATATGCACTGGGAGCTCTCTGCTTTCTCCCCATCCCCACCCCAAAGCATTTCCTATCAAGTACAGAAGGGGACATCTACTGAGTCCAGTCGAGAGACCCCAATGTCCACACTTCCTCGTAAGTAACACTCCCACATCCCTCACACGATGGGGTCCACAGGCCTCCCTGAGCCTCCCATCTGATCTCCCAGTGTGGGTCAACTGCCCCCTCTCAGCTGCACTCCCTCAGCAGCGGCTTCCCTTTCCCGCTGCTCAATGTTTGGACTGGCAGCCTCCTATTGACTCATCTGCTGCTCTGCCCAACTGGGGAGGAATAGTGTCCTTTTAATTTCTGTGTCCTCGAGTGACTCGCATGGGATCTGACTCCTAAGAGTCAGTGTAAGGATCCACTGATTGCCTGGATGGTTGAAGTAACTGGACGAACAGGCAGCTGGTGGGATGGCTGGGTAAGAGGCTAAGCTGTGAGCCTCAGGTGGCTAGGAGCCCCTATTGCTCACAAAGACCACCCCCTTCTCTTCTGATAGGAAGGAACATGGAGTCCATTGGGCTTGGAATGGCCAGAACAGGAGGGATGGTGGTCATTACAGTGCTGCTGTCCGTCGCCATGTTCCTGCTGGTTGTGGGCCTCATCATCGCCCTGGCATTGGGTGCCCGAAAGTGAGGAAGTCTCCCCTGTGCCACAGGCTCCTCAAAGAAGTCCCAACTCTAGCCCTGTCTCCAGCCTGCCTCTTCTTACTGGCTCCTTCAGTGCCTCCTCCTCCCACCCTGGGAGTCCTTCCCTACCTGTGTCCCTCTCCTTGCCCAGCATCTCACTCAGCACTCTTGTCAAAGCCAACTTACCTCCTATTTCACCCCTCTTACCACCATAACAGTCCGCCATGAGCTCAGTTCCCACAATAAAGGCTGATCCACAGCTATGAACACCCCTTTAGTGTGCTGGCCTTGTGTGCAAACCTATAGAATCAATGCCAATGATAGGCACACCCCTGCATTCCTAAGTCTCAGAGTCACTCTTCCCATGAGGAATCGGGCAGGGGCAGGGGCAGAGGCCATGAGATCCCAGGAGGCAGAACTCCCAGCCCCACACCTGGGGTGTGGTTTTGCACCCCTGCATTCAGCAGGCAACCCAAGCAGGAGTCTGGGTGCACTTGGGCTGGAGGTGGAACCTGGGACTGAAGCACCAGGTGGAAGTTGGCATAGGAGCTGACAGAACAAGGGGGAGTTCTGGGAGGACAAGGGTGAGACCCAAGGCTAGGACACTGGAACATACACAAGCACCGGCTAAGGGGCTCTAGGAAGAGACAACCAAAGTGGAAAGAGTCTGGCAGCAGGGGGCAAGAGCAGGAGTGCCACCCTCATTCATTTTTGTCCTCACCAGTAGGTAGTCCTAGTGAGAAGTATTGTGACCTTTACATTGATCTTGGGGTAAAAACCAATTTTTTTTTGTTTTATTTTACTTTATTGATTTAGAAAACAGAAAGAGAATCGGTGCACCAGGGCCTGTTGCAGCTGTAACTGAACTCCAGACTCAAGCACCACTTTGCATCTGGCTACATGTGGGTAGTAGGGTATTGAATCCAGGCCATCAGGTTTCTCAAGCCACTAAGCTATCTCTCCAGCCCCTGTTTGTTGTTTTGAAGCAGGGTCTCACTCTAGCCCAGGCTGGCCTTGAACTCATGGCAATCCTCCTACCTCAGCCTCCAGAATGCTGGGATTATAGGTATGAATCACCATATCCAAATTAAAAAAAACAAAAAAACTTTAGCCAAGCGTGGTGGCACATGCCTTTAATCCCAGCACTCGGGAGGCAGAAGTAGGAGGATAGCCATGAGTTCGAGGCCACCCTAAGAATACAGAGTGAATTCCAGGTCAGCCTGCACTAGAGTGAGACCCTACCTCGAAAAACCAAAAAAATAAATAATAAAAAGACATTTGGCCAGATGTGATGGTAATGCCAACATTTGAAGGGGTGCAAAGGCAACAGGATCACAAGTTTCAAGCCAGCTTGACAATTTAGCAAGACTCTGTCTCAAAATAAAAAATAAAAAATCCAGGCTTTTGGAATGTATTTGTTTTCCAGCTCACTTCCCTACTCCCATTCTTGGGAGTACCTTTCACCTTAAAACAAAAAAAATTACATCTATCTGGTTGTGGTGGCCCACACCTTTAATCCCAGGGAGACAGAGGTAGGAAGATCACTGTGAGTTCGAGGGCAGCCTGAGACTATATAGTGAATTCCAGGTCAGCCTGGACTAACACAAGACCCTACCTCCAAAAATCAAAAAGAAAATAAAATCTGGGGAAATAGCTAAATGGTAGAGCACTTGCCAGACTTGGGCATGAGGGAAGCCGTGAGTTAAATCTCTAGTACCACACATACACAAACAATCATGTTTATTAGCACTTGTCCTTGTCCTTATTGAACTGATGGACAAAGACTTAAAGACAGATGCAAAAGTAAATCATCTTTTACAACCCAGAGCTCATTATTAGTATGAGTTTTGATACATATAAGAAGGAATATAGGCCTGGCATGGTGGCACACGCCTTTAATCCCAGCACTCGGGAGGCAGAGGTAGGAGGATTGCCATGAGTTCGAGGCCAGCCTAAGAATACATAGTGAATTCCAGGTCAGCCTGGGCTTGAGCAAGACCCCTACCTTGAAAAAAAAAAAAAAAAAAAAAAGGACTATGGTACAGACATTTCAAAATGACGGTATCAATAAGGTTGGTTCTAATAATAGAGTTGATATTTTTAAAGTATAGATAGTAATAAAGTTCAGAAATTGGAAAAAAAAAAAAAAAGTCATGTTTGAGCTGGGCGTAGTGGTACATGCCTTCAATTTCAGCACTTGCAGAGGTAGGAGGATTGCCCTGACTTGGAGGCCACCCTGAGATTACATAGTGAATTCCACGTCAGCCTTGGCTAGAGTGAAACCCTACCTCAAAAAACCAAACAATAAAATAAAAAGTCGCCAGGTGTGGTGGCACATACCTTTAATCCTAGCACTCGGGAGGCAGAGGTAGGAGGATTGCTGTGAGTTCAAGGCCACCATGAGATTACATAGTGAATTCCAGGTCAACCTGGGCTAGAGTGAGACTCCACCTTGAAAAACCAAAGGAAAAAAAAGCCAAAAAAAAATTAAAAATATTTTTATTTATTTGTATGAGAGAGAGTGTGTATGGGTATGCTAGGGCCTCCTGCCACTACAGATGAACTCCAAAAGCATTCACTACTTTGTGCATCTGGCTTTATGTGGGTACTGGGGAATTGAACCCAGGCTGAAAGGCTTTGCAAGCAAGCGCCTTTAACCACTGAGCCATCTCTCCAGCCCACCAAACAAAAATATTTTATTTTTTTAAATTTTATTTATTGGGGCTGGAAAGAAGGCTTAGTGGTTAAGGCATTTGCCTGCAAAGCCAAAGGATCCTGGTTCGATTCTCCAGGACCCATGTAAGCCAGATGTACAAGGGGGCGCATACATCTGGAGTTCCTTTGCAGTGGCAGGAGGTCCTGGCGTGTTCATTCTCTCTCTCTCAAATAAATAAATAAATAAAATATTTTAAAAGTTTTGACAGAGAGGAGAGAGAGAGAAAGAGAGTGAGTGAGTAAGTGAGAATGGGCACGCCAGGGCCTCTAGCCACTGAAAACTAATTCCAGATGATATGGTGTACGCCACCATGTGCATCTGGCTTATGTGGGACCTGGAGATTTGAACCTGGGTCCTTAGGCTTCTCAGGCAAGCACCTTAACCATTAAGCCATTTCTCCAGCCCAATTTTTGTTATTTTTTGGTTTTATTTATTTGTTTATTTATTTTGTTTGTTTATTTGGGTTTTTTTTTTAGGTGGTGTTTCACTCTAGCCCAAGGCTGGCCTGGAATTCACTATGTAGTCCCAGGCTGGCCTGGAACTCACAGTGATACTCCTACCTCTGCCTCCTGAGTGCTGGGATTAAAGGCATGCACCACCACTTCTGGCTTTTTTTTTTTAATATAATTTTTTTAAAGATTTATTTTTATTTATTTATTAGAGTCAGAGAAAGAGAGAGAATGGGCATGCCAGGGCTTCCAATCACTGCAAACAAACTCCAGATGTGTGCACCCCCTTGTGCATCTGGCTTACTTCAGTCCTAGGGAATCAAACTTGTGTCCTTTGGCTTTGCAGGCAGGTGCCCTTACCACTAAGCCATCTCTCCAGCCCCTGGCTTGTTTTTTGAGGTAGGATCTCAGTGTGGCCCATGCTCACTCTGTAGCCCCCCCAATTGGCCTCTATCTCAAGATAAATCTCTTACCTCAGCTAGGATTAAAGGCCGGCAATTCACACCCACTGTATTAAGTACATATTGATAATAAGCTAAAATTAGAGAAGAAAAAGTTCTTTCTTACAATTGTTTAAAGGAACATTCCTTATACTAATTAAATTTAGCAAATCTTAGCTGGATGTGGTGCCACACACCTTCAATCCAAGCACTTAGAAGGCAGAGGTAGTAGGATCTTTGTGAGTTCAAGGCCGACCTGAGAGTACAAGTGAATTCCCAGTCAGCCTCAGGTAGAGTGAGACCCTACTTGAAAAAACAAAAACAAAAAAAAAAGGGCGGGGGGGTTGAAGGCTGGAGAGATGTACTGGCTCAGCAAGCGGTTAAGGTACTTACTGGTAAAGCCAAAGGACCCAGGTTCAATTCCCCAGTACCCATGTAAAGCCGGATGCACAAGGTGGCACTTGGAGTTCATTTGCAGTGTTTAGAGGCACTGGCACACCCATTCTCTTTGTCTCAAATAAATAAAAAATAATTTAAAAAGTGGGGGGTGGAAGATGGGCGTGGTGGCACAAACCTTTAATCCCAGCACTTGGGAGGCAGAGGTAGGAGGATCAACTTGAGTTTGAGGCCACCCTGAGACTACATAGTGAATTCCATGTCAGCCTGAGCTAGAATGAGACCCTACCTCAGAAAACCAAAAATAAATAAATAAATAAAATAAAAAGTGGTTTGAAGCCAGGCATGGTGGCACTTGTGTTTAATCCCAGCACTTGGGAGACAGAAGTAGGAGGGTTGCCTTGAGTTTGAGGCCATCTTGAGAATACAAAGTGAATTTTCCAGGTCAGCCTGGGCTAGAGTGAGACCTACCTCGAAAAACCAAAAAAAGGTTTGAAAATCTGGCAAATCTGGCAGCACCCAGGCCAAAGCAAGTTCTGAGAATGCCAGCCCACAACATGACCTGACATTTATAGAGAAAAAGTAAGGTCACAGTATGATCTAGGTACCGGGCCCCTGGAGAATGCTTGTTGTCCCAGCATTTGGGAAGTGGAGGCCATGATAGACAGTACAGTGGTTAGTATGCTGCCTTGTGAGAAGGGGAGCCCGAAGCAAGGATCAGGTAAGGCCAAGCTCAGTTATATAACAAGTTCCCACCAGCCTGGGCTACATGACATCCAAATAAAAGGAGGGGGGTGCCGGGCGTGGTGGCGCACACCTTTAATCCCAGCACTCGGGAGGCAGAGGTAGGAGGATCGCCATGAGTTCAAGGCCACCCTGAGACTACATAACTACATAGTGAATTCCAGGACAGCCTGAGCTAGAGTGAGACCCTACCTGGAAAAACCAAAAAAAAAAAAAAAAAAAAAGGAGGGGGTGGGGATATGGCTTAATGGTTAAAGGCACTTGCTTACAAAGCCTGCTGGCCCAGGTTCAGTTCCCCAGTATCCACATAAATTAAGCTGTTCAAAGTGGCACTTGTGTCTGAAGTTTGTTTATAGTGGCAAGGGGCCCTGGCACACCCATTCTCTTTTTCTGTCTCAAATAAACTAATAAAGTTTTTTGGGGGGCTGGGGAGATGACATAGTGGTTAAGGGGCTTGCCTGCAAAGCCTAAGGATCCAGGTTCAATTCTCTAGGTTCCACATTAGCCAGATGCACAAGGTGGCACATGCATCTGGAGTTCGTTTGCAGTGGCTAGAGGCCCTGGCACACTCATCTCTCTGGCTCTAAAAAATAAATAAATAAATAAATAAAATCTTAAAAAAAATTTTTTTTTTGCTTGCTTTTGGGCTGGAGAGATGGCTTAGCAGTTATGGCGCCTGCCTCCTAAGCTTAAGAACGCTGGTTCCAATCTCCAGCGGTTCCAATCTCCAGGTCCCACGTTTAGCCAGATGCAGAGTGACGCAAGGGCACAATGTCACACTTGACCACAAGGAGCACACGCATCTGGAGTTCGTTCACAGTAGCTGAGAGACTGCTGGTGCACCCATCTCTATCTGTCTTCCTCTCCCTCTCTCTATCTCTGTCTCTCTCCAAAAAAAAAAAAATTTTTTTTTTTGCTTGCTTTTGTTTTTCAAGATGGGGCCTCACTTTAGCCCAGGCTGACCTGGAATTCTTAGGCTGGCCTCACACTCATAGGAATCCTCCTACCTCTGCCTCCCAAGGGCTAGGATTAAAGGTGTGCACCACCATGCCCAGCCTACATAAATAAAATTTTAAATTTCAAATTATATTTAGCTTAGGATATAGTGAAATAATAGAGTGCATGCCTAACATGCTTGAGGCCTAGGTTCAATCAGTATGGAGAGAATGAGAGAGGGAGAATGAATTTAATTGATTATAATTTAGTTGGCGATGAGTTACAGAGCCTCCTGCAATTAACTAAAGCTCAGCTACTATAATTAAACAATTAAACTCTATATTAGATTGGTCTGGGCTGGAGAGATGGCTTAGTGGTTAAGGCACTTGCCTGTGAAGCCTAAGGACCCAAGTTATATTCTCCAGGTCTCACATAAGCCAGATGCACAAGGTGCCGCATGCATATGGAGTTCGTTTGCAGTGGCTAGAGGCCCTGGGTCACCCATTTTTTCTCTCTCTCTCTTTCTGTCTCAAATAAAAATAGATTGGTCTGCTGAGCCCAGTGCAGGAAACTAGTCAATTGTCTCCAGTAAAATTTCATTAAATAGGGTGGCGTTGAACTCATGGTGATACTCCTACTTCTGCCTCCCAGTGCTGGGATTAAAGGCGTGCGCCACCACGCCCAGCCATTTTGGGCTTTTTTGAGACAAGGCTTCACTTTGCAGCCCAGGCTAGCCTAAAACTCATGACACTCATGACAGCTCTGCCCCAGTTTCTCGGATTTCTAGGATTACAGGTATTAGTTAGTATAGCTGGGTTTTTTTTTTTTGTTTGTTTTTGGTTTTTGTTTGTTTGTTTTTGCTTTTATCGAGGTAGGGTCTTGCTCTATCTTTCCCAGGCTGACCTGGAATTCACTTTGTAGTCTCAGAGTGTCCTTGAACTCATAGTGATCCTCCTACTTCTGCCTCCTGAGTGCTGGGATCAAAGGCATGTGCTACCACGTATGGATAGTTTTTTTCCCCCTTCAGATAGGATCTCTATAAATTGTTCAGTTTTGCTTCAGACTTGCAATTCTACCTTACCTTGTGGAGTACAGGGATTATAGGCATTCACCACCACACCCAGCTCAGGCAAGAACCATAATTGGATGGGATTCTAGTTTGATGAACAGGATTTCAGACAACTTCAAAGAATCACCCTACAAATTGCTGGATAGCACTAAACTGAGTGATTGGAGCTAGGAACACTAATAATAACAAAACTGACATCATGTGTTTTTCTTTTTAAATTCATTTATTTATTTGCACACAGAGAGAGGCAGAGAAAGAATGGACACACCAGGAACTCCAGCCCCTGCAAATGAACTCCAGACACATGCACCACCTTGTGCATCTGGCTTTACGTGGATACTTGGGAATGGAACTCATGTCCTTAGGCTTTGCAGGCACGCACCTTAACTGCTGAGCCATCTCTTCAGTCCAAGGTTTTAGGTTTAAAATCAGCAGCTGGGCCAGGTGTGGTGGCGCACGCCTTTAATCCCAGCACTGGGAGGCAGAGGTAGGAGTATCACCGTGAGTTCAAGGCCACCCTGAGACTACATAGTGAATTCCAGGTCAGCCTGAGCTACAGTGAGACCCTACCTTGGGAAAACAAAAAATCAGCAGCTGGATGGGCTGGATAAATGGCTTAGCAATTAAGGCAGTTGCCAAAGGACCCAGGTTCAATTCCCCAGAACCCATGTAAGCCAGATACACAAGGGGCACATGCATCTGGAGTTTGTTTGCAGTGGCTGGAGGCTCTGGCATGCCCATTCTTTCTCTCTCTCCCTCTGCCTATTTCTCTCTCTCTCTCTAAAAAAAAAAATATTTTTAAAAATCAGCAGCTGGGCTGGGGAGATGGCTCAGTGGTTAAAGGCTCTTGCTTGCAAATCCTGCCAGGTCAGGTTTAATTCCCCAGTATCCATATAAAGCCAGATGCACAAAGTGGCACATGCAACTGGAGTTTGTTAACAGCAGCAGGAGGCCAAGGCACACCCATACTCATTCTGTCTGTCTCAGTCTCAAATAAATAAAAATAAAAAAGCTACTGGGCTACATTGAGACCCTACCTTAACAAAAAAAAAAAGAAAAGAAAAGAAAAGCCAGGTGTGGTAGTACACACCTTTAATCCCAGCCTTTGGGAGGCAGAGGTGGGAGAATCACTGAGTACCAGGCTAGCCTGGGATTACAGAGTTCCAGGTCATCTGGGGTCAGAGTGAGGCCCTACTTCAAAAGAAAAAAGAAAAACAAATAAATAGAAACTGGGTGTGGTGGCAACGCCTTTAATCCCAGCACTTGGAAGGCATAGGTAGGAGGATCCCCATGAGTTCAAGACCACCCTGAGACTATAGATGAATTCCAGGTCAGCCTTGGCTAGAGCAAGACCCTGTCTCAAAAATAAATAAATAAATAAAATAAAATAAATCTTAAAAACAAGCAGCCTTCCGGTTTGGTGATGCACACATGAGAGGCAGAAGTAGGAGGATCGCCATGAGTTCAAGGCCATCCTGAGATTACATAGTGAATTCCATGTCAGCCTGAGCTAGAGTGAGACTCTACCTCATAAAACAAAATAAAAACAAACAAAAACAAACAAAAATAAGCAGCCTATAGCAATAACAAAAGTCACTGCAGACCTAGGGAGATGTTTCAGTAGTGAAAGGCACTTGCTTGTAAAGTCTGTTGGTACCATCTGTAAAATTCTGGTCTTTATTTATAAAGCCAGATGCAAAAAGCAGTGGATAGATCTGGTGTTTATTTGCAGTAGCCAGATACCCTGGCACACCATACACATACAATTAATAACTTCTTTTTTTTGTTTTGTTTTTTTGAGGTAGAGTCTCACTCTAGCCTAGGCCTGAACGGGAATTCACTATGTAGTCTCAGGGTGTCCATGAACTCATGGCAATCCTCCTACCTCTACCTCCCAAATGCTGGGATTAAAGGAGTACACCACCACACCCGGCTTCTATGCCGCTTTCTCTCTCTCAAATAAATAAATATTTTAAGCCGGGTGTGGTAGCACACACCTTTAATCCCAGCACTTGGGAGGCAGAGGTAGGAGGATTACCGTGAGTTGAGGCCACCCAGAGACTACATAGTGAATTCCAGGTCAGCCTGGGCCAGAGTGAGACCCTACCTCGAAAAACTAAAAAAATTTTTTTTAAGCCAATTATGGGTCAATTAATAACTAGAATATAAATATAAGAGGAGACAGAAGTGTTGTAGCAATGTTAAAATTATTTATGACCTGGAATTCACTATGTAGTCTCAGGCTGGCCTCAAACTCACAGCAATCCTCCTACCTCCACCTCCTGAGTGCTGGGATTAAAGGCGTGGACCACCATGCCCAGCTAAATTATATTTTTCTTTTTAATTTAGTTTAATTTATTTGACACAGAGAGAAACAGGCAGATAGAGACAGACACAGAGAGAGAATGGGTGTGCCAGGGCCTTCAGCCACTGTAAACAAACTTCTTCAGATGCATGCACCACCTTATGCATCTGGTTAATGTGGGTCCTAGGGAATCGAACCTGGGTCCTTTGGCTTTGCAGGCAAGCGCCTTAACCGCTAAGCCATCTCTCCATCCCTCAATTGTATTTTATTTATTTGTTTGTTTGTTTGAGGTAGGGTCACACTCTAGCTCAGGCTGATCTGGAATTCACTCTGTAGTCTCAGGGTGCCTTTGAACTCATGACGATCCTCCTTACCTCTGCCTCCGGTGCTGGGATTTAAAGGCCTGCCCTGCCTCAATTGTATTTTTTAAAAGATTTTTTTTTTTTTTTTTTTTTTTAAAAGATTATTATTATTTTTTTTTTTTTTTTGGTTTTTCTAGGTAGGGTTTCACTCTGGTCCAGGCTGACCTGGAATTAACTATGTAGTCTTAGGGTGGCCTTGAACTCTCAGCGATCCTCCTACCTCTGCCTCCCGAGTGCTGGGATTAAAGGCGTGCGCCACTCATGCCCGGCTTCTTAAAAGACATTATTTTAAGGACATTCTTGGGATGTCAGGTGTCCCAAAGAAGGAAGACTGGAGATATACAGCTGGTGGTAAAGTGTTTGCCTAGTGTGTGTGACAGGTCTTTTGTTCAAACCCCAGTACCATAAAAAATATATATGTGTGTATGTGAGTGTAAACGTAATTGAAAGCTGGGCGTGGTGGATCACACCTGTAAGTAATTCCAGCATTTGAGGCAGAAGCAGGGGATCTCTGTGAGTTTGAGGCCAGCCAAGTCTACACAGTAAAATCCAGTCTCAAAAAAAAAAAAAAAAAAAAAAAAAGGTATTGTCGTGCACGCCTTTAATCCCAGCACTCGGGAGGCTACAGCAGAAGGATTGCTGTGAGCTGGAGGCCAATCTGAGACTACATAGTGAATTCCAGGTCAGCCTGGGATAGAGCAAGACCCAACCTGGAAAAACCTAAATAAATAAATAAAATATTTTTTAAATCCCTAATCAATAACCCCATCTTAATCTCCACCTTAATACAGATGTAATCTTAGATAAACCTTTGAGACCGCCTAAAAGGTGGATCTAATGCAATCACAGGATTATCTTCCCTTTTTTTGTTTGTTTGTTTTCCAGGCAGGGTCTCACTCCAACCCAGGCTAACCTGAAGCTCACTATGGAGTCCCAGGCTGGCCTCCAAATGACGGAGATCCTCCTACCTCTGCCTCCCAAATGCTGGGATTAAAGGCGTGCGCCACCCCGCGCGGCACTCATGTTGCCTTTTAAATTAGAAGTTAGTGCAAAGCGGTGGTAGGTGGTCTGAGACGGCTTTTTTGGAGCCAAGCCGAGCCGAGCCTGAGACACCCGGACGACCGCCTCGACCCCAGGGCGTACTGGGTGGATCCACACGGCTGCAGGCGCCAAGAGGGGCGCTGCACACCTGATCCGCTGCTGCCACCTGACTCCGTGCCCACGGGGGTATTTGAGGAAGCGCCTCCCCCGCCCGCCCACCGGCGGGTCTCGGGCTCTCCCACTCTCGGCCGGCTCTCCTCAAACGTGGATCTCCAACTGCAGGATCCCGACTTCTGGAACAGCCTCCATGGCCAGGTCCCGGGGTTGCTGGACTGGGACCTCGGCAACGAGGCCCTGCTGGCCATCACCACCTCGCACCTTCCCTTGTGGGAGCAGAACCGTGAGTCGCGTGGGCGCGGGCGGGGCTCCACGCGTGAACCCACAGCCTTAGGCCCCACGCGAGGGGCGGGGTGGCTTTTATTTTGACTGGGAGTGCCCGAGGGCAGTCCAGGCCGTCCTCCGGGATACCACGGGCTTTCTTCTCCAGCTCTCCACATCGTAGAACATTCTAGGCCTCGGCCTTGGCGCTTGCGCATTGCGGTTTGGCCTACTGAAGATTATTTCTCCCTAAAATACTCTTTGAAAACGCTCAGGACTGGGGGAGGGGAGTGTGGGGGGTGACTCAGCAGTTGAAGGTGCTTACTTGCAAAGTCTGACCGCCCAGGTTCCATTCCTGGGACCCTCTTCAAGCCGCGCATGCCTGCCTTTGTAGTGGCTGCAGGGCCTGGCGAGCCCCAAGTCAGTCATTCTCCTCTCTAATCGGGTGTGTGCGCATGTGTGTGTCTGCTCCTTCCCTGTCACTCTGCCTCTCCCTTTCAAATAAGAAATTTCCTTTTTTTTCCACGTAGGGTCTCGCTCTAGCCCAGGCTGACCTGGAATTCACTATGGAGTCTTAGGGTGGCCTTGAACTCACCGCTAACCTACCTCTGCTTCCCGGGTGCTGGGAATAAAGGCGTGTGCCATCAAACCCAGCTTCTAATTTACATATATATATATATTTATTTATTTATTTGAGACAGACAGAGAAGGGGGAGGAGAATGGGGCCAGGACCTTTAGCCACTGTAAAGGAACTCCAGATGCATGTGCCACCTTGTACAGCTGTCTTACGTGGGTCCTGGTTAATAGAGCCTGGGTCCTTAGGCTTCATAGGCAAGTACTTTAATGGCTAAGCCTTCTCTCCAGCCCAAGGGGAAAAAAAAAAAAAAATATATATATATATATATATATATATATGAAATTTCAATATTTTATTTATTTATATTTATTTGAGAGATGGAGAGAGAAAGAACCAGCCTGATACTACATAGTGAATTCTAGGCCAGTTTGGGCTAGCGAGACCCTACTTGGAAAAAAAAAAAAAATAGCCTGGAGTTTGTGGGAAATTTGTGGGTTGCCAATATAAACTTTAAATATCTGAGCCGGGCGTGGTGGTGCACCCCTAATCCCAGCACTAGGGAGGCAGAGGTAGGAGGATCACCATGAGCTCAAGGCCACCCTTCAAAAAACCAAAAATAAAAATAAAATAAAAGATCTTTGGGATATGGGTAGCATTTAAGGAGTGAAAATGGATGGACCAAGGCTGAATCTTGGGGGCATTCCATTGTAAACATTTGAAGAGAGAAGAGAGAACTGTCTCAAAGATGACCTAGCTCTTACTTTATAGCCCCAGGCTGGCCTCCAACTCACAGCTATTCACCTACCTTTGCTTCCCAAGAAGAGGCAACTGGGAGGGGGGGCTTGTGTGTGGTTTAGGAATTGAACCCAGGTTGGTAAACTGAACCCTGAGTTCCCAGGCTGACCTTTGCAAGCAATCTCCCAGTCCCCTTGTCCCCTTGTGGTCTTTTTTTTTTTTTTTTTTTAACTTATTTAGTGAGAAGTGAGAGAATTGGCGCCCAGGGCCTCAGCCATTGCAGTAGCAGTCCAGACGCTTGTGCCCCTAGTGGGCATTTGTGACTTTGTTCTTGCCTCACCTTTGTGTATCTGGCTTTCATGGGATTTGCAGAGTAGAACATGGGTCCTTAGGCTTTGCAGGCAAGCGCCTTAACTGCTAAACCATCTCCAGCCCCATGGTGGTCTTTTAAAATGTTTTTTTTTTTTTTTCTTCTTGGACTTCTGCAAAGAAAACAACACATTACAACTCTTAAGAACTGGATGGCTCGGCTACTTAGTTAAGCTTTTGCGTAGGAGATTCAGGACAGGCTGGACAACACAGCTAGACTCTTAGAAACAACTGATAAATGACACATAAAGTTGTTGGCTGATTGGTTGCTGGCCATCACCACCTCGCACCTTCCCTTGTGGGAGCAGAACCGTGAGTCGCGTGGGCGCGGGCGGGGCTCCACGCGTGAACCCACAGCCTTAGGCCCCACGCGAGGGGCGGGGTGGCTTTTATTTTGACTGGGAGTGCCCGAGGGCAGTCCAGGCCGTCCTCCGGGATACCACGGGCTTTCTTCTCCAGCTCTCCACATCGTAGAACATTCTAGGCCTCGGCAGAGCCTTGGCGCTTGCGCATTGCGGTTTGGCCGACTGAAGATTATTTCTCCCTAAAATACTCTTTGAAAACGCTCAGGACTGGGGGAGGGGAGTGTGGGGGGTGACTCAGCAGTTGAAGGTGCTTACTTGCAAAGTCTGACCGCCCAGGTTCCATTCCTGGGACCCTCTTCAAGCCGCGCATGCGTCTGGCGTTCCTTTGTAGTGGCTGCAGGGCCTGGCGAGCCCCAAGTCATTCTCCTCTCTAATTGGGTGTGTGCGCATGTGTGTGTCTGCTCCTTCCCTGTCACTCTGCCTCTCCCTTTCAAATAAGAAATTTCCTTTTTTTTCCACGTAGGGTCTCGCTCTAGCCCAGGCTGACCTGGAATTCACTATGGAGTCTTAGGGTGGCCTTGAACTCACCGCTAACCTACCTCTGCTTCCCGGGTGCTGGGAATAAAGGCGTGCGCCATCAAACCCAGCTTCTAATTTATATATATATATATATATATATATTTATTTATTTGAGACAGACAGAGAAGGGGGAGGAGAATGGGGCCAGGACCTTTAGCCACTGTAAAGGAACTCCAGATGCATGTGCCACCTTTTACAGCTGTCTTACGTGGGTCCTGGTTAATAGAGCCTGGGTCCTTAGGCTTCATAGGCAAGTACTTTAATGGCTAAGCCTTCTCTCCAGCCCAAGGGAAAAAAAAAATTATATATATATATATATATATATATATATATATATATATAATTTCAATATTTTATTTATTTATATTTATTTGAGAGATGGAGAGAGAAAGAACCAGCCTGATACTACATAGTGAATTCTAGGCCAGTTTGGGCTAGCGAGACCCTACTTGGAAAAAAAAAAAAAATAGCCTGGAGTTTGTGGGAAATTTGTGGGTTGCCAATATAAACTTTAAATATCTGAGCCGGGCGTGGTGGTGCACCCCTTTAATCCCAGCACTAGGGAGGCAGAGGTAGGAGGATCACCATGAGCTCAAGGCCACCCTTCAAAAAAACCAAAAAATAAAAATAAAATAAAAGATCTTTGGGATATGGGTAGCATTTAAGGAGTGAAAATGGATGGACCAAGGCTGAATCTTGGGGGCATTCCATTGTAAACATTTGAAGAGAGAAGAGAGAACTGTCTCAAAGATGACCTAGCTCTTACTTTATAGCCCCAGGCTGGCCTCCAACTCACAGCTATTCACCTACCTTTGCTTCCCAAGAAGAGGCAACTGAGAGGGGGTGGGCTTGTGTGTGGTTTAGGAATTGAACCCAGGTTGGTAAACTGAACCCTGAGTTCCCCAGGCTGACCTTTGCAAGCAATCTCCCCAGTCCCCCTTGTGGTCTTTTTTTTTTTTTTTTTTTTTTTTTTAACTTATTTAGTGAGAAGTGAGAGAATTGGCGTGCCAGGGCCTCAGCCATTGCAGTAGCAATCCAGACGCTTGTGCCACCTAGTGGGCATTTGTGACTTTGTTCTTGCCTCACCTTTGTGTATCTGGCTTTCATGGGATTTGCAGAGTAGAACATGGGTCCTTAGGCTTTGCAGGCAAGCGCCTTAACTGCTAAACCATCTCCAGCCCCATGGTGGTCTTTTAAAATGTTTTTTTTTTTTTCTTCTTGGACTTCTGCAAAGAAAACAACACATTACAACTCTTAAGAACTGGATGGCTCGGCTACTTAGTTAAGCTTTTGCGTAGGAGATTCAGGACAGGCTGGACAACACAGCTAGACTCTTAGAAACAACTGATAAATGACACATAAAGTTGTTGGCTGATTGGTTGGGTTTTTTTGTTTTGTTTTGTTTTGTTTTTGTGGTAGGGTCTTACTCTAGCAGCCCAGGCTGACCTGGAATTCACTATGTAGTCTCAGGGTGGCCTCGAACTCACAGTGATCCTCCTACCTCTGCCTCCTGAGTGCTGGGATTAAAGACGTGTGCCACCATGCCCAGCTGTTTTGCATTTTTATTTATTTGAAAGAGAGAGGGACAGAGAAAATGGGCACACCAGGGCCTCCAGCCACCGCAAATGAATTCCAGATGCATGCACCACTTTGTATATCTGGTTTACTTGGGTACTGTGGAATCGAACCTGAGTCCTTAGGCTTCGCAGGCTAGTGCTTTAACTTCTAAGCCATCTCTCTAGCCCTTGTTTTTGCTTTTTGGTTTTGCTTTTTGTTTTTTGACTTAGGGTCTTACTCTAGTCCAGGCTGACCTTGAACACACAAGAATCCTCCTACCTCTGCCTTCCTATTGCTGGGATTAAAGAAAGTACCAGGGCTGGAGAGATGGGCTTAGTGGTTAAAGCGTTTGCCTGAAAAGCCTAAGGATCCCGGTTCGATTCTCCAGAACCCCATGTAAGCCAGATGTACGAGGGGCACATGTATCTGGAGTTTGTTTGCAGTGGGTGGAGACCCTTGTGTGCCCATTCTCTCCCTGTCTGCCTCTCTTCTATCTCTCTCTCTGCTCACAAATAAATAAAAATTTAAAAAAAGGAAAATGAAATGTACCACCCCTCCCAGCTGGAGGAGGCTTGAGGACACATCTGCTAAGGAAGATCAGCAATTGTGATCTGGGGTTGTTGACTTGGAGTTACTTACCAGTCATCTGAGTAGAAATATTGAGTAGGCACTTGAATAAAGAACCTGGAGTGCAGGGTGGCACACACCTTTAATCCCAACACTCAAGAGGCAGCTGTAGAAGGATCACAGTGAGTTTGAGGCCAGCCTGATATTACATAGTGAATTCTAGGCCAGCTTGGAATAGAGCGAGACCCTACCTGGAAAAAAAAAAAAAAAAAAAAAGCCTGGGGGCCTGGACAGATGGCTTAGTGGTTAAGCGCTTGACTGTGAAACCTAAGGACCCTAGTTCGAGGCTCCCCAGGACCAAACCCAAGGGTCCCCAGGACCCACGTAAGCCAGATGCACAAAGGGACGCATGTATCTGGAGTTAGTTTGCAGTGGCACTTTCTCTCTCTCTCTCTGTCTCTTTCTCTCTCTGTCCATTGCTAATAAATAAATAAAAATAAACAAATTTTTTTTAAAAAGCCTGGAGTTTGTGGGAAATTTGTGGGTTGCCAATATAACTCTCAAAAAGATGACCTAGATCTTACTTTATAGCCCCAGGCTGGCCTCCAACTCACAGCTATTCACCTACCTCTGCTTCCCAAG
The DNA here is from genome assembly GCA_036365145.1 of Orientallactaga sibirica. Classification (NCBI taxonomy): domain Eukaryota; kingdom Metazoa; phylum Chordata; class Mammalia; order Rodentia; family Dipodidae; genus Orientallactaga; species Orientallactaga sibirica. The sequence continues at coordinate 18,209,685 of JAEOAD010000021.1, read as the reverse complement.
TGCTGGGATTAAAGGCATGCGACACCATGCCCAGCTTCTCCACTATTTTTTTTTTTTTTTTTTTTTTTTTGGTTTTCTGAAGTAGGGTCTCACTCTAGCTCAGGCTGACCTGGAATTATGTAGTATCATTATGTAGTCTCAGGGTGGCCTCGAACTCTCGGCGATCCTCCTACTCTGCCTCCTGAGTGCTGGATTAATGGTGTATGCCAGCACGCCTGGCTTGCCCACTTTTTTTTTTTTGAGACAAGTTTTCTCATTGTCCTGGAGTTCCCCAATTAGTATAGAATTAGTGTAATATAGAATGACTGGCCAGCAAGCCCCAGAGATTTACCTCTCTGCCTCCCAGTACCACCATGCCTGGAATTTTCACATTTTACGTTTTAAATTTTTAAAGTTTTTAATTTTAAAAAATAAGTGTTAATCTATAACATGACACTATGAGGCTCAGTGAGGGGATAAAATAGTTGTGGGTTTTTTTTGGGGGGGTTGGGTTTTCAAGGTAGGGTCTCACTGTAGCCCAGACTGAGCTGGAATTCACTACATATTTTTAGGGTGGCTTCGAACTCACGGGGATCCTCCTACCTCTGCCTCCTGAGTGCTGGCATTAAGGGTGTGTGCCACCCCGCCCTGCCTGAACAACAGGTTGGGTAGTGGTGCACTTTGTTGAAACAAAGAACACAGGAGGGAGAGCAAGAAAATGGAATTGAGTTTTAGAATGTTGAGTTTGAGCCGGGCTTGGTGGCACACACCTTTAATCCCAGCACTAGGGAGGCAGAGGTAGGAGGATCACCATGAGTTCAAGGCCACCCTGAGACATAGTGAATTCCAGGTCAGCCTGAGCTAGAGTGAGACCCTACCTCAAAAAACTCAAAAAAAAAGAATGTTGAGTTTGAAACTGGGTGTGATGGTGCATACTGGTAATCCTGGCAGGTTAAGGTAGGAGGATGGAGAGTTTGAAGCCAGCCTGGGCTATTTAGTGAGACCCTGTCTTGGGAAGAGGGCAAGAAAATAAAAAGGAATGAGAGATAGTTTGCAGTGCCTCAGACTGCCCAAGAAATGCCATCTAGTAGGCAGCTCTATTTAAAGGACTAACAAAGTGTGGTCTAGAGGTAAAATCTGAGAACCCTGGATTTATAGATAGTGAGTGATGACCACTGACTTGCATGAGATTATTCAGAATAATATAGGTGGAGTGAGAGAAAAAAGAATGCAGGCCTGGAGAGAGAGATGGCTTAGCAGGTAAAAGCACTCGGGAGGCAGAGGTAGGAGGATCGCCGTGAGTTCGAGGCCACCCTGAGTCTACATAGTTAATTCCAGGTCAGCCTGTACCAGAGTGAGACCCCACCTCGAAAAAAAAAAAAAAAAAAAAAAAAAAAGTGCCTGCTTGCAAGTCTGAGTGACAGCCCAGGTTCAAATCCCCAGTACTCATGTAAAGCCAGATGCACATGTGCATCTGGAGTTTGTTTGCTGTGGCAGAAGGTCCTAGTGCAATCTTTCTCTCCTTCCCTCTTTCCTTGCTTGCAAATATTTATAAATACTTTAAAAAAAAAAAAAAAGAATGCAGGGGCTGGAGAGATGGCTTAGCAGTTAAGGCGTTTGCCTGCAAAGCCAAAGGATCCCGGTTCGATTCTCCAGGACTCCACGTAAGCCAGATGTATGAGGAGCACATGCATCTGGAGTTCATTTGCAGTGGCTAGAGGCCCTGGTGTGCCCATTCTCTCTCTGTCTGCCTCTCTTCTATCTCTCTATCTCTCTGCTTGCAAATAAATAAATAAAAATTAAAAAAAAAATTCAGAGGAGTCGGAGAGGTCAGAGAGGTGAAGGGAACACCAATAGGATGTAGCCTCATGACCCCAAGGCCAGGCTCATACCAGTTCCCAGGAGATCTTTAAGGCCCAGCATCATGGGGTCACCATAGTAATTCTACAGTGTCTTGACCCTCTTTTGTCTTTTTGCCAGTTGCCAAATACAAACTCCAAATAATTGAGCCACCAAAACTGCCTTTGAAAAGGAAACTCAACGCTGATAAAGATGGTAAGAGTAGTGAGTTGAACAAGCTTGGCTCTATGTCCTGGGCTGGAATCACAGGGACACCCAAAGCCAGTGAGCTGTGGCACCGTCTTCTTTTGCTCTGCACAGGTCCAGATATTGAGCCCAACCCATGGATGTGGGTAAACCCCAACATTGTGTATCCCCCCGGCAAGCTGGAGGTGGAAGACCCTAAAGAGGAGGACCTGCCAAGCACACATCTCTCTGGTCAACCATTCCTGAAGGAGGAGGAAGCCAGCCGCTCAGACACCTCAGAGGCACAGTCACTGTTGCCTTCCTCGAGTGAGCAGTCGCCTCCCGGAAGCGGAAGAAGAAGCGAAAGCAGAAGCAGCCGCGGAAGCGTTTTGCCTCTTGCCCTAGCGCCTGGGAGGTAGGGATTGCTGGGCTGTGAGCCAGCCTTGGGTAGTATGCAGGGTGGGCACAGCGCTGGAGCATCAGCATTTGGGTTTCCGAGGGTCAGTAAAAGGTATTCAGGCTCAGAAGTGACGACCTGTAGCCTCGCACTGAGGAGAAGCCAGGATGGTGGTCCTAGACTGTGCGTCTTCTGCCACTGCACCCCAGAGCCGAGGCCAAGGAGGCAGGGCCAGTTCCTACTCTGTGCTCCTCTAGCTTACAGAAGAGGAGGAGGAGGCCAAGGACCAGGATGACAGCTCCTCTGTGGCTCTCCCATCCCCTCATACAAGGGTTCCCCTCCAAAGTCGGAGGCTTCTTCGGCAAGCCATCAGCCCAGAGGGGAGGCTGTGGTCCAGGCCCCCTCTCAATTACTTCCACCTAATTGCCCTGGCACTAAGAAACAGTCCCCCCTGTGGCCTCAACGTGCAGCAGATCTACAGTTTCACTCGGTATGTGCCCAAGGGGCCCTGTGAGGAGGGAGAAAGGGAGGGTCAGGGTCTGATGCCTTCCAACCTGGCCCTTGGCTGCTGACTCAGTTTCCCCATTTGGGCGTGAGGACATGTGCCTTCCCAGTTCTCTTTCCCCAGGCAAGTGCATGCCTACCCAGCCACCTCTTTTACCCCTTAAAAATTTAGCCCTCCAGCAGGGCGTGGTGGCACACGCCTTTAATCCCAGCACTTGGGAGGCAGAGGTAGGATCACCATGAGTTCGAGGCCACCCTGAAACTACATGGTTAATTCCAGGTCAGCCTGAGCCAGAGTGTGACCCTATGTCAAAAAAAAAAAAAAAAATTAGCCCTCCCTCAAAACACTAATCTACCTGGGCCAGACAATAGCTTCTACATTACCTCTTAAGATTAGCCAGAATAAAATCCAATTTTCCCAACATTGACCCCCATTTGATTCTCCTTGGATTTTTCTACCTGGCAGAGCACCCTGTATCCCCAGGGGCACCTTATTGAAACTTGCATTTAGTGATTTAATGATGTGTGTGCATGTGTGGTCTCTAGAATTGAACCCAGGACCTCACATTAGCTTTTTTCTTTTTCTTTTCTTAATGAGAGAGAGCGAAGTGGCAAGCCAGGACCTCAGGCACTTCAGTCAAACTCCAGAGGCACACATTACCTTGTGCACATGAGTGACCTTGTGCATATGGGTTCTGGGGAGTTGAACCTGGGTCCTTAGGCTTTGCAGGCAAGTGCCTTGACTGCTAAGCAATCTCTCCAGCCTTTTTTTTTTTTTTTTTTTTTTTTTTTTTTTAAGATAAGGTCTCACTCTAGCCCAGGCTGACATAGAATTCACTATGTAGTCTCAGGCTGGCTCCAACTCACAGTGATCCTCCTACCTCAGCTTCCTGAGTGCTGGGAATAGGACAGAGTTTCTTTGGGGGCCCTTTTCAGTATTAGGCAAAGAGCCCAATGTCATAGAATATTAATCTTCCAGTGTTTTATCCAGTCCTTGCTTGTGCTTTATTCCTGCTATGATAGAAATCCTGTGCCCTTAGGGTAGGGGCAGTGAACTAGGCTTAGAAGAAGGTTCTCAGCTGAGTATGGCGGCATGTGTCTGAAATCCCAGCACTCAGGTGGTAGAGGCAGGAGGATCAGGAGTTCAAGGTTATGCCAGCTCAGCTACATAGAGTACCCTCCCCCAACAACAACAAAAAAAAAGACTTCTCATAAGCAATGCACGAGAATGGAGGTTTACTCAATCAGCAAAGGGCAGTTCCAGACCAGCTTTCAAGAAGTGCTGAGGCTCCTGGCCCCTGGGGAGAGTGCGCTCCAGTGGAGGGCCCCTTCACAGAAGCCATTCCTTTCCTTACTTTACTTTCCTGTTCACAGACAGCACTTCCCCTTTTTCCAGACGGCTCCAGAAGGCTGGAAGAACACTGTCCGTCACAATCTTTGTTTCCGAGACAGCTTTGAGAAAGTGCCGGTCAGTATGCAGAGGGAGGCCAGCACACAGCCTCGATCCTGCCTCTGGAAGTTGACTGAGGAGGGACGACGCCGCTTTGCGGAGGAGGCCCGCACCTTGGCTTCCACTCAGCTGGAAAGTATCCAACAGAGCATGAGCCAGCCAGGTGTGAAGCCTTGTCATGCGTGGGCCCAAGGGTGGGGAACCTGAGGAACTGACCCATGCCTGGGTGCATCAACCTTCATCACACTCTGGGGGCATCTTCTGTAGGAAGCAGGGAGAATAGCAGTGGTTTGCGACCCTCTAGTGATTGATGTCTGCCTGAGGTGAGACCTCTCCAATGGAATTGGGACTTGATGTACAAGGAATTGGTGGGGAAACAACTGAGGGTGTAGCTGGGTCTGCTCACAGCCAGCATCCAAGTGCAAGTTCCTGTGAACTCTCTCCTTTTCTTACAGATGTGATGCCCTTCCTCTTTGACATTCAACTCTAAGAAGAATCAGTCATACCCTATTAAAGATGACCTCAGCAGCCTGTGTGTGTGTGTTGTTGTTGTCTCAGAGGATGAGTTTAAGGGGAGAGTGGAGCTCAGCTCCGAGGATGAAAATGGGGGGCTGGTGGATGCTCTTGAAGCAGTGGGTCAGTGCTGTGCATTTAGGAGAGACTATACCTTTCTCTTCCCAAAGGAGGAAAATAATGAGCCTTCTGCAGAATCTTGGAGCAAGTTCCATTTTTCTGGGGTATAAAGGTTATCTTAGACACTAGATTGTAGTAGCCAGCCCTGGGTGTGCCACCACTGATTCAGCTGACATTAAAAAAAAATTTTTTTGAGGCAAACTTAACAGACTGGTTTTTTTTTTGGTTGTGTTTTTTTTTTTTTTTTTTTTTTTTTTTTTTGAAGTAGGATTTCACTCTAGCCCAGGTGGCCTCAATCTCATGGCAGTCCTCCTACCTCTGCCTCCCAAGTGCTGGGATTAAAGGTGTGTGCCACCACACCTGGCTTTTTTTTTTTTTTTTTTATGTGAGAGAGTAGATCTGGCTTTGATGTGGATACTGGTGACTTGAACCTGAGCTGTTGTTAGGCTTTGTAAGCAAGGGCCATTTGTTCAAGTAGCTGCTGGGTACCAACCTAAGAACAGAGCACTGGCCTGCCTCAGCTATTATGGTAAAGAGGTAGGAAAGCATTTAGAGAACAGAGATACAGCTTTTTGGGGGGAGCTGGGGGGTGAGCCAAGCTAGTCTCAAACTGTAGCACAAGGATCAAGTATGACTTGATCCTAAATGCCAAGGCTACAGGGGTGTGCCACCTAGGCCAGCTTTTTTTTTTTTTTTTTTTTTTAAAGACAACTGCACCAGGGTTCCTAGCCACTGCAAACAATCTCCACACGCACTGCATCTGGCTTTACATGGGTACTGGGGAATCAAACCCCAGTCCCTAGGCCTGCCTTAACTACTGAGCCATCTTTCCAGCCCAAAATATTTTGTTTGTTTGTTTGTTTTTCAAGGTAGGGTTTTGCTCTAGCCCAGGCTGACCTAGAATTCACTGTGTTCTCTCAGGCTGCCCTTGAACTCACACTGACCTTCCTACCTTGGCCTCTCCATTGCTGGATTAAAGGCATGTGCCACCATGCCCAGATGAGCTTTTATTATTTATTTATTTTTTATTTTTATTTGAGAGACAGAAATAGGCAGGTAGAGAGAATGGGTGCACCAGGGCGTCTAGCCACTGCCAATGAATTCCAGATGTGTGTTTCCCCTTGTGCATCTGGCTTATGTGGGGCCTAGGGAGTCAAACCTGGATCCTTTGGCATTGCAGGCAAGCTCCTTAACCGCTGAGCCATCTCTCCACCCCAGATGGGCTTTTTTTATTTAAAAAAAAAAAGTTTCAGTGAGGCATGGTGGCACACACTTTTAATCCTAGCACTTGGGAGACAGAGGTGGCCATGAGTTCGAGGCCATCCTGAGACTTCATAGTGAATTCCAGGTCAGCCTGGACCAGAATGAGACCCTACCTCAAACCCCTCCCCCCAAAAAAAGTTTTATTTAAGCCGGGCGTGGTGGCGCACGCCTTTAATCCCAGCACTTGGGAGGCAGAGGTAGGAGGATCACCGAGAGTTCGAGACCACCCTGAGACTACATAGTTAATTCCAGGTCAGCTTGGACCAGAGTGAGACCCTACCTTGCAAAACCAAAAAAAAAAAAAAAAAGTTTTATTTATTAGAGAGGAAGAGGCAGAAAGAAAATGGGCACGCCAGGGCCTCTAGCCACTGCAAACTTAACTCCAGACATATGTGACACCTTGTGCATCTGGCTTTCCTTGGATACTGGGGAATGGAATCTGGGTCCTTAGGCTTCACAGGCAAGTGCCTCAACTGCTAAGCCATCTCTCCAGCCCCCAGCTGGGCTTTTGAGATAGGTTCTATCTTTTTTTTTTTTTTTTTTTTTTTTTTGAGGTAGGGTTTCACTCTAGTCCAGGCTGACCTGGAACTCACTATGTAGTCTCGGGGTAGCCTTGAACTCAGTGATCCTCCTACCTCTGCCTCCCAAGTGCTGGGATTAAAGGCATGTACCACCACGCCCAGCTTGAGATAGGTTCTTTCTATGTATGCCAGCCTGGTCTCACGTGCAGTCTTCTGCCTCAGCCTCCAAGAGCACTGGGATTATGAGCACATACCATCATTCCCAGCTCCTCCCTTCTTTACTAGAATTTAAAACTGGTGTTTATGTCTCAGGATAAAGATCCAACTATTCCATGGCTGCGTGCACAGAGGGGTGAGGTTGGAGATGAACATTAGGGGCCAATGGATCAAGGGAAGAGGGGCTAAGGGTTGGGAAAGATATGATGGCTCAGTGGATAAAGCAGTTGCTGCACAAGCCTGAGTACCTGAGATCAGAACCCGTATAAAAAGCCCAAAGCAAGCTAGGAATGGTAGCACATGCCTTTAATCCCAGCACTTGGGAGGCAGAGGTAGGAGGATCCCCATGAATTCAAAGCCACCCTGAGGCTACAGAGTGTCAGGTCATCCTGGGCTAGAGTGAGACCCTACATGGAAGAAAAACAAAAAGGATATAATCACTGGGCTGGGCATGGTGGCACAAGTCTTTAGTCCCAGTACTTGGGAAGCAGAGGTAGGAGGACTGCCGTGAATTCGAGGCCACCCCGAGACTACATAGTGATTTCCAGGTCAGCCTAGACTAGAGCTAGACTTTGCCTTAAAAAAAAAAAAAAAAAAAAACCTTGGGCTGGAGAAATGGCTTAGCAGTTAAGACGCTTGCCTGTGAAGCCAAAGGATCCCGGCTCGATTCTCCAAGACCCACGTAAGCCAGATGCACAAGGGGCACGTGTGTCTGGAGTTTGTTTGCAGTGGCTGGAGGCCCTGGCATGCCCATTCTCTCTCTGTCTGCCTCTCTTCTATCTCTCTCTCTCTCTCTCTGCTTTCAAATAAATAAATTAATTAATTAATTAAAAAAAAAAAAAAAAAAACCTTAAGCCGGGCTAGAGAGAGAGCTTGGCAGTTAAGGCGTTTGCCTGCAAAGCCAAAAGACCTTGGTTCGATTCCCCAGGACCCATGTAAGGCAGATGCATGTGGCACACATACAAACCTACCTAACACGCCTTTAATCCCAGCAATCAGGAGGCAGAGGTAGGCAGATTGCCATGAGTTCAAGGCCACCCTGAGACTACATAGTGAATTCCAGGTCAGCCTGAGCTAGAGTGAGACCCTAAAAAAAAACAAACCTAAATAGCCAAGCATGGTGGAATGTGCCTTTAATCTCAGCACTTGGGAGGCAGAGGTAGGAGGATCACTGTGAGTTTGAGCCCATCCTGAGACTACATAGTGAATTCCAGGTCAGTTTGGGCTAAAGTGAGACCCTACTTTAGAAAACAAAGGATCCAGGCCTCCCAGCCACAGCATGTGTGAGGCAAGAAGATCCAGAGTTCAAAGCCCAGTTCAAATATATGACAACTTGGGCTACATGTCTGTAGCAGACAGCTTCAGGTTCGCTGAGATGAACTTTCAGACCAGGCACAGTTATGGAAGAAGGGATATTTATTGAAGCTTATAGATCCAGGGGAAGTTCCACAATGGCAGAAGAAGCTGGCCTGCTTTCACAGGACCAAACACAGAGCCAAGCCAAAAGCCACACAGCACAGCACGCCTCAGGAACTCCAGCTAGGCACACTTTGCATATCTTTAGATTGAAATCCTAAACCTACCACCACATCTTAGGGCTGGACCCTAAGATCCACCCAGTGACTCTGCCTCCAGACAGGTGGCTACAGATGCAAACTACAAACTAATAAAACACTGAATATAGTGGTGGCCATCTATTCAAACTACCACAATGTCTTTAAAAAAAAAAAAAAGAGGGGGTGGGGAGGAAAATGTCATGGTTTATTGGCTTTAGTATAGAAGTTGTCAATAAAAAAAAAAAAAAAAAAAAAGGCTTATCAAGACCACAGCACACAAGTCTTCTGGACTTATATGACTGGTCTTCCCTCTTGTGCTTTTTTCCACCCTGCCTTTAGACCTGCCCAGAAATAAGGTAACAAGACTGGGTCCTCCGAAGTCCCTTGTCGGAGACTTCCAGAGCTGTGCTTGTCTCCTGAGAGTGGCTGCCAATGGCTGTGTTGCGGTGGTCTCATTGTTTTCATGTTTCCCTGTCCTGGTTGTCTACTCTAATGCAGCTCCTGTCTCCTCATTCTACAAGAACCTACCTCAGCTCTGCTCAGGAAAAGAGCTACATGGTGGGAAAGGAATGGGATGAAGTACTTTGCCCAGTATATAGTGGGAGTTAAATACATGACAGCTAGCCAGGCGTGGTGGCGCACGCCTTTAATCCCAGCACTAGGGCGGCAGAGGTAGGAGGATCGCCGAGAGTTCGAGGCCACCCTGAGACTACATAGTTAATTCCAGGTCAGCCTGGACCAGAGTTAGACCCTACCTTGCAAAACCAAAATAAATAAATAAATAAATGACAGCTAATTTATTATTCATTGTAAAACCTAAGTGGGAATCTCCTTCCTATTCCAGGTGGTTAATGGAGTAGTAATGGCTTGGATCAAAAAACAGGGCTGGAGAGATGGCTTAGCGGTTAAGGCACCTGCCTCCTAAGCCTAAGAATGCTGGTTCCAATCTCCAGCAGTTCCAATCTCCAGGTCTCAAGGTTAGCCAGATGCAAAGTGATGCGAGGGTGCAATGCCACACTGGACCACAAGGGGGCACACACATCTGGATTTCATTCTCAGCAGCTGAGAGGCTGCTGGCACGCCCATCTCTATCTGACTTCCTCTCCCTCTCTCTGTCTCTCTCCAAAAAAATAAAAACAGAAACAGCCAAGCATGGTGGCACACACCTTTAATCCCAGCGCTCAGGAGGTAGAGGTAGGAGGATCACCGTGAGTTAATAGGCCACCTTGAGACTACATAGTGAATTCCAGGTCAGCCTAGACTAGAATGAAACCTTACCTCGAAAAACCAAACAAACAAACAAAAACAATCATGTAATTTTTTGTGTGGTAGGTTATTTCATTGGTAAGATTCATTTCAAGGGGGCTGGGATGATGTCTCAGTGGTTAAAAGCACTTTCTTGCAAAGGCTGCTGGGCTGAGTTCATTTTCCCAACATCCACACAAAGCTGGATGCAAAAGTGGCCCATGTGGTATTTGTTTGCAGCAGCAAGAGACTATGCGTGTACATATATATATTTTTTTAACGATTTCAGGGAGGTAAAGTACTTGCACTATCCCTGTGGTAAGGCTGACAGTAGATCACACTAAACTAAGCATCATACAAAATACAACCTCCACTCACAGGGCCTCCCTTTCAGTGCTTTTGGAAACCAGGGAGGGCAACACAAAGGAGTCAGTGATGGTCATGTCCAAATCTCCAGAGCTTAGCATGGGGCCTGTTGAGTAATAAGACTGCACCGTTGGCTATGAATAGTCACTTCTTTAACAGGCAAATTCCATATCCCTTGGAAGCACACAGAAAGAGCAATTAGCTCTGATTGAAGGAGCTACAGACAGCTTCTCACAGGAGGAGAGCTTGGCACCGAGTGTTTCACAAATCTGGACAATAACTTCTCCAGAAGGGCCCTAAGCTAGCCCTGTTCTGTGGAGGTCAGCTCAAGCCTCAAAGAAGCAGAGGTACAGACGGGAGGTGAAAGAGAGCAGAGCTGAATGGAAAAGCACAGAGAGAACAGATGCTCAAGTCACGATGCAGTTATGTCCACACAAACTGATTCCCCCATTGAGACTATCTTGTTGAAAATGCATTGAACTTACCTAACCTAGGGAACTTCCTTGCTTATCAACCACGAATTGTGGAGCATCCATTGTTTCGTTCATGATCCCAGGGCTAACTGGGAACTGAGGCTTGGTGCTGCTGCTACCCATGGTGGCTCACACCTTTAATCCTAGCACTCAGGAGGCTGAATCACGAGATCACTGAGTAAAACACTGGCTTGGGTTACATCGTAAGGCTGTCTCAAGGGCTATAGACATGGCTTAACAGTCAAGGCGTTTGCCTGCAAAGTCAAAGGACCCTGGTTTGATTCCCCAGGACCCACATAAGCCAGATGCATCAGGTGGCCTGTTCATGCGCCTGGAGTTCATTTACAGTGGCTGGAGGCCCTAGTGCACCCATTCTCTCTCTCTCTCTCTCTTTCTCTCTCTCAAGTAAATAAGTAAATAAACAAATAAATAGAAAAAATTCTCAAAACAGAGATGACCAGGGCTGGAGAGATGATTTAGTGGTTAAAGTGCTTGCCTGTGAAGCCTAAGGACTGAGTTTTGATTCCCCAGTACCCAAGTAAGCTAGAGGCATAAGTTGGCACCATCTGGAGTTTGCTTGCAGCAGCTAGAGACCCTGGTGTGCCCATTTTCTCTATCTGTCTCACTCTCAAGAGAGAGAGAGACAGAAAGAGAGAGAGAGAGATGAGCCGGGTGAGATGGCACAGGCCTTTAATTCCAGCACTCACTCCAGAGGCTGAGGTAGGATCATTGTGAATTCAAGGTAGCCAGCCTGGGCTAGAGTGAGACCCTACCTGAGGGTGGGGGCAGAAGGCCAGTGTGTTGGCACACACCTTTAATCCCAGCACTCTGGGCAGAGGGCTAGAGCGAGATACTACCTCAAACCTAAAAAAAAAAAAAAAAAAAAAAAAAAAAAAAAAGAGGTGGCACTAGCTGTGAGCAGGTGGAAGATGACAGTCTTCCAGGCCACCATCCAGGAGCACATGGGGTTACAGTGGACCTTGGCAGAATTATACAAGGATGAAGCAAAAGGCAAGTCTGATAGATCTAAAGCCACAGTCTTCCAGAGCACTCGAACACTACCTCAATGGTTTAGTTCAGATGAGCATGAGTATGGTGGATTACATGTAGTTCAACCTTCAACTGGGAAAATTTTGAATGAATTTTTCAAAGTAGCAAAGGAACATGGGACCATTCTCCAAATGGAGCCACAATTTTTTTTTTTCTTTGCAGCACTTAGAGGCCCAGGTGTGCCCATTCATTCTATTTCTCTCTTTCTCTCCCTTCATTATTTATTTGAGAGAGAGAGAGAGGCGCAGATATAGAGAATGGGCATGCCAGGGCTTCCAGCTGCTGCAAACGAACTCCAGATGCCTGTGCCACCTTGTGCATCTGGTTTACATGGGTCCTGAGGAACTGAACCTGGGTCCTTTGGCTTTGCAGGCAAGCACCTTAACCGCTAAGCCATCTCTCCAGCCCCACAAAATTTTCAAGTGATGACAAAACTAAATCATTTACAGGAGGAGGATATAAATTGGGCAGTTCCTTTGGTAAGCGGTCTGAATATGTCTATGAAGAAAATCCACTGGCAAGATGCTCAGGTTTTACTGAAACTACGGAGCAGTGGTTTCAGTTTAGATGATGGAGAACTGAGACCTTACAATGATCCAACAAATGCTCAGTTTTTGGACTCTGTTAAGAGAAGAGAGATTGCCCTGGAGCTTCAGCAACTGGTTCGTGGTGACCAAGTGAGTTTGGACATGGAGGATCATCAGGATCAAGAACACATGAAATCTAGACTGAAGTTCAAAGCTTTTAGCAGAGAAGGGTAAAAACTTGGAAGCCTTACACCCAAAACAGTCAGTACACCTTCCTCCCTGGAAGAAGAGGATAAATCAATACTTAATGCAGTTGTTCTTTTTTGTTGTTGTTGTTTGTTTGTTTGTTTTCCAAGGTAGGGTCTCACTCTAAATCAGGCTGACCTGGAATTCACTATGTAATCTCAGGGTGGCCTCCAATGCTCAGTGATCCTCCTACCTCTGCCTCCTGAGTGCTGGAATTAAAGGTGTGTGCCACCACGCCTAGCTTAATGCAGTTGTTCTTATCAACAATTCAGTGCCCACTACAAAAATTCAGATTCAGTTAGCAGATGGGAATCATCTGACACAGAGGTTCAATAGAACACACAGGATCCTGGATGTACAAAACTTTATTATACAGGCCGGGCGTGGTGGCGCACGCCTTTAATCCCAGCACTTGGGAGGCAGAGGTAGGAGGATTGCCGAGAGTTCGAGGCCACCCTGAGACTACAAAGTGAATTCCAGGTCAGCCTGAGCCAGAGTGAGACCCTACCTCGAAACCAAAAAAAAAAAAAAAAAAAAAAAAACCAACTTTATTATACAGTTATGTCCTGAATTTGCAACTCTTGACTTTATTCTTGCGACTTCAGTTCCAAAAAGATAAAAGTCTGACACTAAAGGAAGCAGATATTCTCAACACTGTGATTCTCCAACAATTAAAATAAGATTGTTCCAATCCATGCAGTAGGACATAGGAATAAGTAATGTACCATATTGATAAGTAAAATGCTTCAGCATAAAGACAACAAAATTATTTTTTAATACTTCAGATAAATTTTGTTTTGATTATTATTATATCTTCCAGCCTTACTGTAGATAAAAATTAGACTAAGAATAGATCTTGATGTTTGGTTTTTAGTTATAGAGCTGGCTTACATTGATTGCTTTTAAACATTTAAGTCAACCAACTTGCTACATGGTCAGTGTTAATGTAACAATTGTTTGCAGATGAACAAAACCCCTTTGGGATAAATGCATTTGGTAAAATTTGCACTGAAGTTTCTGGATGCAGCAATAACCAAATAGACATTAAGAACTGTTGTTTGTGGGGCTTGAGAGATGGCTTGGCAGTTAAGGCGCGTGCCTACTAAGCCTAAGAACCTATGTTCAATTTCTCTCCAGATCTCATGTTAGCCAGATGCACAAAGGTGAGGCAAGCACAAGGTTGAACATGCCCACTAGGTGGCAAGAGAGTTTGGAGATCAACTGCAGTGGCCAAGGTCCTGGCGCCGCCAATTCTCTCTCTCTCTCTCTCTCTCTCTCTATATATAAATAAAAATAACTTAAAAAAACATTGATCATAAGCCAGGCGTGGTGGCGCACGCCTTTAATCCCAGCACTCGGGAGGCAGAGGTAGGAGGATTGCAGTGAGTTCAAGGCCAGCCTGAGAATACAGAGTAAATTCCAGGTCAGCTTGGGCCAGAGTGAAACTCTACCTCAAAAAAAAAAAAAAAAAAAAAAAAAAAAAAAATTACACTACCATGGCACCTTTTTTTTTTTTTTTTTTTTTTAAGATTTTATTTTATTTTATTTTATTTTTTTTTTTTTTGGTTTTGCGAGGTAGGGTCTCACTGTGGTCCAGGCTGACCTGGAATTAACTATGTAGTCTCAGGGTGGCCTTGAACTCTCAGCGATCCTCCTACCTCTGCCTCCCGAGTGCTGGGATTAAAGGCGTGCGCCACCACGCCCGGCAAGATTTTATTTTTATTTATTTATTTATTAGAGACAGAGAAAGGGAGAGAGAGAGTGTGTGTGTGAGAATGGGCACACCAGAGCCTCTAGCCACTGTAAAGGAACTCCAGACGCACGTGCCACCATGTGCATCTGGCTTATGTGGGACCAGGAGAATTGAACCAGGATCCCTAGGCTTCACAGGTATGTGCCTTAACTACTAATCCATCTCTCCAGCCCTACTGTAGCACTTTTATGGAATAAAGATATGGGCTAACCCTCATTATGGTTGTTTCCCTTTTATAGGTGGTTAGGCATTACAGTTCACTTGCAGGTGTTTCCCGCCTGCAGGCCCTGATGAGCAGAGGAGCTGGGGAGCTGACTTTGCTACTTAATGCCTCTGCACCCTTCTACACAAGTCTTTCTTCCAAGCCAGATTTTTCCTGCATGGAAAATGATAATACAACAGCACATAGCATTATTGTAAGGACTCAATGAGGTTATTTTTCAGTTGAACAGATGGCTTAGCAGTTAAGGCACTTGCTTGCAAAGCCAAAGGACCCAGGTTTGATTCTCCAGGATCCACATAAGCCACATGCACAAGATGGTCCATGGGTCTGTAGTTCGTTTGCAATGGCTGTATGCCCTGGAGCGCCCATTCTCTCTCTCCCCCTCTCTGCCTCTTTCTTTCTCAAATAAATAAGTAAATAAAAATTTTTTAAATATTTTAAAATACATTTTATTTATGTGTGTAAGAGAGAAAAGAGGCAGAGAGAGAGAGAGAGAGAGAGAGAGAGGGAATGAGCATGCCAGGGCCTTCAACCACTGCAAATGAACTCCAGATGCATGTGCCCCCTTGTGCATCTAGCTTATGTGGGTCCTGGAGAATCAAATCGGAATCTTTTGGTTTTGCAGGCAAACGCCTTAACCACTAAGCCATTTCTCCAGCCATTAAATTTTTTTTTTTTTTTTTTTTTTTTTTTTCGAGGTAGGGTCTCACTCTGGCCCAGGCTGGCCTGGAATTAACTATGTACTCTCCGGGTGGCTTCGAACTCACGGCAATCCTCCTACCTCTGCCTCCCAAGTGCTGGGATTAAAGGCGTGAGCCACCACACCTGGCTCTTAAAAAGTATTTAAAAAAATATATTTTAGGGCTGGAGAGATGGCTTAGCCATTAAGCGCTTGCCTGTAAAGCCTAAGGACCCTGGTTGGAGGCTTGATTCCCCAGTACCCACATAAACCAGATGCACAAGGTGGAGCATGCCTCTGGACTTCGTTTGCAGTGGCTGGAGGCCCTGGTGCACCCTCTCTTTCTCTCTGCCTCTTTCTCTCTCTGTCTGTTGCTAATAAATAAATAAATAATAAAGAAAGCTGGGCATGGTGGTGCATTTTTTAGTTCCAACACTTGGGAGGCAGAGTGTAGTAGACAGCTTCAGGTTCGCCGAGCTGAACTTCCAGACCAGGCACAGTTATGGAGGAAGGGATATTTATTGAAGCTTACAGATCCAGGGGAAATTCCATAATGACAGAAGAAGCTGGCCTGCCTTCACAGGTCCAAGCAGAGAGAGAGCAAAAGCCAAAAGCCACATAGCACAGCATACTTTAGGAACTCCACACTTTGCATATCTTTAGATTGAAATCCTAAACCCACCACCACACCTTAAGATTGCCTCCAGCCAGATGGACGCAGAAGCAAACAACAAACTAATAAAACACTGAATATATTGGGGGCCATCTATTCAAACTACCAACCAGAGGTAGGAGGATCACTGTGAGTTCAAAGCCAGCCTGATACTACATAGTGAATTCCAGGTCAGCCTAGGTTGGAGTAAGAGCCTACCTTGGGGAAAAAAAAAAATACATATATATATATGTATAATTTTTTAATATTTTCATTTTATTTATTTATTTGAGAGGGAGAATGGGCACACCAGGGTCCATAGCCACTGCAAACGCATGTGCCACTCTGTGCATCTGGCTTAAGTGGGTCCTGGGGGATCCAGCTGAGGTCCTTTGCAGGCAAGCACCTTAAATGCTAAACCATCTCTCCAGCCCAATGTATATAATTTTTTTTTAAGTACAGAGAGAGAGAGAGAGAGAGAGCGCGCAAATGAGTGTGCCAGGGCCTCCAGCCGCTGCAAACGAACTCAAGATACATGCGCCACATTGTGCATCTGGCTTTACATGGGTACTGGGAATTGAACCAGTGTCGTTAAGGAAAGCGCCTTGCCCACTGACCCATCTCTTCAGCCTTCAATGAGGTTATTAATGAAAAGTTCGGAACATAAGGCACATTTTGTAAATATCATTTATGACTTGTTGCGGGCCCTTGTCAGAGCCCAGATGAGTGTGGTCTGTGCGCCTCATCGACTCTGCCAGGTTTTCCAAAGGCGCAGGGGAGGGGAGGGACGGGGAGCGAACGGTCTGCGCAGCCGCACGATGGTCTGCAGTGGCGCCCGCCGGCCGCTGGGGACCGCAGGAGTTCCCGGTTTCCGCTCCGCCCCAGGGGTCAAGGGTCAGCAGACTGGGACAAGCCGCCGCTAGTGGCGGGTATCTGGGATCCTGGCCTATGGCACCGCCTCAGCGCTGCCCTGTGTGTCGCCAGACCTTCTTCTGCGGTCGCGGACACGTCTACAGCCGCAAGCACCAGCGGCTGCTGAGAGCGGCTCTGGAGCGACTGCTGCCCCAGGTGCGGACGCCAGGCCGGAGGGGTTGGGAGCATGGGCAGAGGGGACCGGTCCGCGGCGTCCTACCTGGCCTTCTTTCTGCAGATAGAGACCGCCCGCAAGGCCATCCGCGCCGCCCAGGTGGAGCGATACGCGCCGGAGCACGAGCGATGCTGCTGGTGCCTGTGCTGTGGCTGCGAGGTGCGGAAACACCTGAGCCACGGAAACCTGACGGTGCTGCACGGGGGCCTGCTGGAGCATCTGGCCAGGTGATGAGAACCCAGGGAGACTCCCCCAGCTCAGATGCTCGCGTGTGGGATGGAAGGTTGGGATGGGGGAGACCAAGGTCTCTTTTGTGATTGGTCGAGGTAGATGAATTGAGTCACCTTACAGGCAGGCAGTGCCAACCCTGGCTAGGGGTCTTCTGGTTTCCATATCAGTGGTTTCGGTGGTCTAAGCTAGAAAAGCCAGCTACCTCATATTTTATTAGAAGAAGGGAGTGTGGAGATCCTGAAGAGATTGGGAATAGTATTTCTATCCCTGCATTGCCCAACGCAGAAACTTAGATGCCAGTCTGCATTATTTACCCAGTAGTCAAATAACCAAGTACTCTTTTACTATTTTATTACTTATTTGCTTATTCTGTTTGTTTGTTTGTTTGTTTTCGAACTAGGGTCTCACTCTAACCCAGGCTGACTTAGAACTCACTCTTTTTTTTTTTCCCGAGGTAGGGTTTCACTCTGGTCCAGGCTGACCTGGAATTAACTATGTAGTCTCAGGGTGGCCTCGAACTCTCAGCGATCCTCCTACCTCTGCCTCCCGAGTGCTGGGATTAAAGGCGTGCACCACCACGCCCGGCTTTAGAACTCACTCTTGAAATCCGAGGGTGGCAAACTCACAGAGATCCTCCTACCTCTGCCTCCAGAGTGCTTTATTTTATTTTATTTTATTTTATTTTATTTTATTTTATTTTATTTTATTTATTTATTTATTTATTTTTTTTTTTTTTTTTTTTTTTTTCGAGGTAGGGTCTCACTCTAGCCTAGGCTGACCTGGAATTCACCATGTAGTCTCAGGACGGCCTTGAACTCACAGTGATGCCCTACCTCTGCCTCCCGAGTGCTGGGATTAAAGGCGTGCGCCACCACGCCCGGCTTATTTTTGGTTTTTTAAGGTAGGGTCTCACTCTGGCCCAGGCTGACCTGGAATTAACTATGTAGTCTCAGGGTGGCCTCAAACTCACGGTAATCCTCCTACCTCTGCCTCCCGAGTGCTGGGATTAAAGGCATGCACCACCACACCCGGCTATTTTATTTTTTTAGTTATTTCTTTTATTTTTGTATATGGGGGCGGGTGCCAGGATCTCTTGCAGTACAATGCCTGTCCAGCTTTATGTGGGCAGCTGGGGAATTGAACCCTAGCAGGCAGATTTTACAAGCAAGTGCCTTTAAGAGCTGAGCCATCTCCCCAGGCCCTCTTTTACTATTTTAATATATTTTATTTTTTTATTTGAGAGAGAGAGAATAGACACACCAGAGCCTGCACCCTCTTGTGCATCTGGCTTACATGGGCCCTGGAAAATCGAACCTGGATCCTTTGGCTTTGCAGGCAAACACCTTAACTTCTAAGCCATCTCTCCTGCCCCCTGTATTATTATTATTTTTGTTTTCAAGGTAGGGTCTCACCTCAGGCTGACCTGGAATTCACTCTGTAGTCTCAGGGTGGCTTTGAACTCAAGTCAATCCTCCTACCTCTGCCTCCTAAGTGCTGGGATTAAAGGCATGTGCCACTACGCCTGGCCTCCTTTACTATTTTAATATGTAGCTAAGATCATTTATCCCCCTTCATCCTCAGTCCAGAGCACAAGAAAGCCACCAACAAATTCTGGTGGGAGAACAAGGCTGAAGTCCAGATGAAAGAGAAGTTTCTGATCTCCCCCCAAGATTATGCACGGTAAGTCACTTGTTATGAAAGATGAAGTAGCAAAGTGAATTCTCCAGGTCTTTTTGTGGGTTTTCTTTGTTTTGCAGTACTGGGAGATTGAATCCAGGGTCTTGCACAGGTTCGACAAGCACAAATTCTCCTAATCTTTGTCAGGCATTAGATATTATTTAAATTAGAAAGTTCCAAGCTGGGCATGGCAGCGCACGCCCTTAATTGTAGCACTCCAGAGGCAGAGGTAGGAGAATTGCTGTGAGTTGGAACCCAGACTGGAACTACAGAGTGAGTTCCACATCAGCCTGGGCTAGAATGAGACTCTACCTCGAGAAAACAAAAACAAAACAAAAATTGGAGCCAGGCGTGGTGGTGCACACCTTTAATCTCAGCACTCAGGAGGCAGAGGTAAGAGGATAGCTGTGAGTTCAAGGCCACCTTGAGACTACATAATGAAATCCAGGGTGGCCTGAGCTAGAGCAAGACCCTACCTGGAAAAAAAAATTGAGAGAGAGATAGAAAGAGAGAGAATGGGTGCACTAGGGCCTTCAGCCACTGTAAACAAACTCCAGACACATGCACCACCTTGTGCATCTGGCTTATGTGGGTCCTGGGGAATCGAACCTGGGTCCTTTGGCTTCTCAGTCAAGTGACTTTACTGCATATTTATAGTTCCAGCATGTGAAAGCTGAATCAGGAGGATCCCAAGTTCCAGTCCAGCCTAGGCTACATGTTCAAAAAAAGACAAATAAGCCGGGTGTGGTGGCGCATGCCTTTAATCCCAGCGTTCAGGAGGCAGAGGTAGGAGGATCACCGTGAGTTTGAGGCCACCCTGAGACTACATAGCTAATTCCAGGTCAGCCTGGACCAGAGTGAGACCCTACCTCAAAAAACCCCCCAAAAAAAAAAAAAAAAAAGCTGGGCGTGGTGGTGCACACCTTTAATCCCACCACTCAGGAGGCAGAGGTAGGGAGGAGCGCTGAGTTCAAGGCCACCCTGAGACTATGTAGTGAATTCTAGGTCAGCCTAGGTTTGAACCTACCTCAACCCCAAAAAAAGACAAATAAATCAGTAATAGTGGCTGAAGAGATATGATAACTCAGTGATCAAAGGCACTTTTTTGCAAAGCTTCCTGGCCAGGTTCATTTCCCGTCATCCACCTAAACCTGGACATGTATTTGCTTGCAGCAGCAAGACAACTGACATTTCTAAATAAATTGGGAAGTTTAGGAGGGTGTTTATCAGTATTTACTGTTTTTATAGCATTTATTGTAGGAACTATAATTTTATTTTTATTTTTTTTTTTTTTGGTTTTTTCACTTGGTTGACCTGGAATTAACTTTCTCAGGGTGGCCTCGGTCTCGGGGTCCACCTCTGCCTCTGAGTGCTGGAATTAAAGGCTGGTCCAGGCTGACCTGGAATTAACTATGTAGTCTCAGGGTGCCCTCCAATTCATGGTGATCCTATCTCTGCCTCCCAAGTGCTGGGATTAAAGACATGCGCTGGGTGTCCTCATTGTTCCCGGGGGGGGGGTCATTGGCCACCGATGTCCCGGGCACAGGGAGGAGCTCAGGGGAAGTAGGGTCTTGGATCAGGTAAGTGCAGCAGGCAATGAACCACCCAGGAGACAGTCTGATGGATAGCATGCTCTCGTTTATTCAAAAGGTTGGTGGGTTTATAAACACTTGGGAAAGGTTGAGAAGGCATATACAGACTGTAAAGTGATTGGATACATAGGTTTATGGGTTGCTATCTAATTGGTTGGTGTTGGAAGGCAGAGGTTGCAAGGGAGAAGCTGCAAGGGAGATAACAGAAGTGGCAGGAAAAGCTACATGACTTCAGCCACATTGGATGGCTACAGCTGCAGGGAGACTGTTTACTATCATATAAGGGTCTCTTGGACAGCTGGCCACAAGTTAGGAACTGTGGGGGGGGGAGGGGCAAAGCCTAACTATAGTGCTTTTGGGATAGGGGTGAGGGCCAGCCGGATCCACCCATTCTGGGCAAAGATGGGGCACACTGCAACCTTGAGAAGGGAGGGCCAGCTCCGTCGCCAGAGTGGGTTCCGGAGATAAGGCCAGCTGCAATCACCACAGCCCAAGATCCCCGGCCATGTGCAACAGCCCAGACCAGCTTCCTCACAGTCCCAGTCCGTGTTTAGCAATGCCCAACAGTGTTCCACCACGCCCAGCTTTTCTATATTGAACACACAAAAATGTGATGACCAGGCACAGTGGAGGCTCAAGCTTGTAGTTTGGACAATTTGAATGGCTGAGGCAAGAAGTTTTTTTTTTTTTTTGTTTTTGGTTTTTTGAGGTAGGGTCTCACTCTAGCTCAGGCTGACCTGTAATTCAGGTTGGCCTTGAACTCACGGTGATCCTCCTACTTCTGTCTCCCAAGTGCTGGGATTAAAGGTGTGTGCCACCACGCCCGGCTGGCAAGAAGATTTTGAGACCACCCTAAGCGATATAACAAATAGACCTAATCTTCCCCCCACCCCCAAAAAAGTGACACACTGCTAGGTGTGATGCACACCTTTAATTCCAGCACTTGGGATGCTAAGGTAGGAGAATCACCATGAGTTTGAAGCCAGCATGAGCTACACAGTGAGTTCCAGGTCAGCCTGGACTAGAGTGAGACCCTGCTTCAGGGGAAAAAAACAACAACAAAGAGTGAAGTAGTTTGTGAAGTTTATAGTTGGTGTCTTGGACAGTTAGCAAATAGAAAACAGAATAACAAAGCCAGGTGTGGTTGCACATGTGTTTGATCCCAGCACTTGGGAGGCAGAGGTAGGAGGATCACCATGAGTTTGAGATCAGCCTGAAACTACATAGTGAATTCCAGGTCAGCCTGAGGTAGACTGAGACCCTACCTAGAAAAACAAAACAAACAAAAAAAGACAACAGTATAATAAAAAAAAAAAATGGGGGGCTGGAGAGATGGCTTAGTGGTTCAGGCATTTACCTGCGAAGCCAAAGGACCCAGGTTCGATTCTCCAGGACCCACATAAGCCAGAGACACAAGGTGGTACATGCATCTGGAGTTCATTTACAGTGGCTGAAGGCCCTGACATGCCCATTTTATTTCTCTCTGCCTCTATCTTTCTCTCAAACAAATAAAATTAAAATTATAAAAAAGATTTTAAAAGATTGATTAGAATCAGAAAAAACAAAGCTGGGCATGGTGGTGGTGCACACTGTGAATTTGAGGCCACTCTGAGAATACAGAGTGAATTACAGGTCAGCCTGGGCTAGAGGGAGACCCTACCTCAAAGAAAAAAAAGTTGACTGTGACTGTGGGGCTGGAGAGATTGCTCAGTGAATGAAGCACCCACTGTTCAAGGTGGAGTACTTGAGTTCAGATCCCAAACCCTACATAAAAAGCTTGAAGCTGCAGTGCACTTAACACTGATAGTAAGATGGAAGGTGGAAATAGGAGATGTTCCCAAAAGCTGGTGTTGAGCACAGCAAAGAGCAGAAAATTGAGAAGCGCTGCCTTAAATGAGGTGACAGGCAGGACCAACATGAACATTGTCCAATAACTTCCATATATGCACCTTGGCATATGTGTGCCTGCACTCATGAACACACACAAGTAGATAAAAATATTTTTAAAACATTTTTTGTTGAGTTTTTTAAATTTTTGTTTATTTATTTGAGAGAGAAAGAAAAAGGTAGAGAGAAAGACAGAATGGGTGCACCAAGGGCCTCCAACCACTGCAGACGAACTCCAGATGCATGTGCCACCTTGTGCAACTGGCTTACATGGGTCCTGGGGAATCAAACCGGGGTCCTTTGGCTTTGCAGGAAAACACCTTAACTGCTAAGCCATCTACTCCAGCCCTAAAAGTATTTTTTTTTAACTTTTTATTTTTTATTTTCTATTATTTTTCTTGGAGAGAGACACAGAGAGAGACAGAGAGAGAGAGAGAGAGAGAGAACGATAGGGGGAGAGGAAGACAGAGATGGGTGCGCCAGCAGTGTCTCAGCTGCTGCGAACGAAATCCAGATGTGTGCGCCCCCTTGTGGTCAAGTGCAGCATTGCGCCCTTGCGTCACTTTTTGCGCCTGGCTAAACGTGGGACCTGGAGATTGGAACCGGCATTCTTAAGCTTGGCAGGCAAGCGCCTTAACTGTCAAGCCATCTCTCCAGCCCTAAATTTTTGTTTTGGTTTTTCAAAATAGAGTCTCACTCTAGCTCAGGCTGACCTGGAATTCACTATGTAGTCTTAGGGTGGCCTCGAACCCATGGTGATCCTTCTACCTCTGCCTCCCAAGTGCTGGGACTAAAGGCATGCCACCACCATGTCTGGCCCTAAAAATATTTTGGGGATTTTTGTTTGTTTGTTTTGTTTTGTTTTTCGAGGTAGGGTCTCACTCTAGCCCAGGCTGACCTGGAATTCATGATGTAGTCTCAGGGTGGCCTCGAACTCATGGTGATCCTCCTACCTCTGCCTTCCAAGTGCTGGGATTAAAGGCATGCGCCACCACGCCCGGCTAAAAAGATTTTTTTGAGTTGACTATCTTCAACCAAACAGATGTGAGATTCAGGCTGGGCATGGTGCCACATGCCTATAATCCCAGACAAATCTGAGGAATGAGAAGCATAAGTTCAAGGCTAGTTTATGCTACATAGTGTCATCCTGTCTTAATTTTAAAAAGGGGGCATGGCTAAGGAGATGGTTTAGTCAATAAAGTATTTACACAAGGTTGAGGACCTGAATTTATATCCCCAGCACCCACGTGAATCCTGGCATGGTGGCACAGTCCCGTAATCCCAGAACTAGAAAGGCAGAGACAGGAAGATTCCTGGGGCTTGCTGGCCAGCTAGTCTGCCTGAAACAAGCTCTTCTCTCAAAAAATAAAAGCTGAGCCAGGCGTGGTGGTGCATGCCTTTAATCCCAGCACTCAGAAGGCAGAGGTAGGAGGATCGCTGTGAGTTTGAGGCCACCCTGAGACTACAGAGTGAATTCCAGGTCAGCCTGGGCTAGAGTGAGACACTACCTTGAAAAAAAAAAAAAAAAATAGATAAAAATAAATAAAAGCTGGCTGGGTATGGTGGCACATGTGTGGGGTTTGATTTGGGTGTCCTCCATAAACTTAGGTGTTCTGAATGCTAGGTTCCCAGCTGATGGAGATTTGGGGACAAATGCCTCCTAGAGGCAGTGTATTGTTGGGGGCAGGCTTATGGGTGTTATAGCCAGTGTCCTCTTGCCAGTGATTGGCACACTCTCCTATTCTTATTGTCCACCTGATGTTGGCCAGGAGGTGGTGTCCATTCTCTGTTCATGCCATTGTTTTCCCCTGCCATCTTGGAGTTTCCCCTCAAGTCTGTAAGCCAAAATAAACCCTTTTTTTCCCAAAAGCTGCTATTAGTTGGATGATTTCTGCCAGCAATGTGAACCTGACTGCAACAGCACGCCTTCAATCTCAGCACTTGGGATGCTGAGGCCATGGCTATATAGTGAATTCTAGTATAGCCTGGGTTACCAGATGAGACTTTAATGCCAAAAATTTAAAAATTCTTGGGCTGGGGAGATGGCTTAGTTAAGGTGCTTGCCTGTGAAACGTAAGGACCCAGGTTCCATTCCCCAGAACCCACATAAGCCAGATGCACATGGCACAAGCAGCTGGAGTTCATCTGCAGTGGCTAGAGGCACTGACACACCCATTCTTTTTGTCTCTTTCATAATAAATAAGAATATTGCCAGGCGTGGTGGCGCACACCTTTAATCCCAGCACTCAGGAGGTGGAGGTAAAGGTAGGTGGATTGTTGTGAGTTTGAGGCCACCCTGAGACTACATAGTGAATTCCAGGTCAGCCTGGGTTGGAAAAAACAAAATAAATAAATAAATAAAAATATTTAGCCAGGCATGGTGGTGCACACCTTTAGTCTTAGCGCTCAGGAGGCAGAGATAGGAGGATCATTGTGAGTTCAAGGCTACCTTAAGACTACATAGTGAATTCTCAGTCAGCCTTGGCTAAAGTAAGACCTATCTCAAAAAATAAGAATAGCTGGGCGTGGTGGCGCACGCCTTTAATCCCAGCACTCGGGAGGCAGAGGTAGGAGGATCGCCATGAGTTCAAGGCCACCCTGAGACTACATAGTTAATTCCAGGTCAGCCTGGACCAGAGTGAGACCCTACCTTGCAAAACCAAAAAAAAATAAAATAAATAAATAAGAATAATAATAGTAAAAATAAAAATTCTTGCTGGGCATGGTGGCACACACCTTTAATTCCAGTACTCAGGAGGCAGAGGTAGGAGTATTGCTGTGAGTTCGAGGCCACCCTGAGACTACATAGTGAATTCCAGGTCAGCCTGGGCTGAAGTGAGACCCTACCTCGAAAAAAAGTCCATGTCTATGGAGGTTGTCAATGAAAATACGTATTTGCAGAGCTTCTCATAACTGGTGAGGCTGGAGTTATTTTCAATTGTTTGTTTGCTTTTTAGATTCAAGAAATCCATGGTGAAGGGTTTAGATTCCTATGAAGAAAAAGAAGATGAGGTGATTAAAGAGGTAAGGAGGGAAGGTCTCTGAAGAACCTTTCCTCCTTATCATCAACTTGTCTAAAGATTCTCTCTCCCACAGATGGCAGCTCAGATTCGTCAAGTAGAACAGAGCCGGCAAGAAGTGGTCCGATCTGTTTTAGAGGTTGGTTTCCCTCGGAGGATCCAGAGCAGTATCCAAATCCACTGGTCCCTGCTTCCCCAGGTCCAGCACTTC
Organism: Orientallactaga sibirica; assembly: GCA_036365145.1. Taxonomy (NCBI): domain Eukaryota; kingdom Metazoa; phylum Chordata; class Mammalia; order Rodentia; family Dipodidae; genus Orientallactaga; species Orientallactaga sibirica. The sequence continues at coordinate 18,184,222 of JAEOAD010000021.1, read as the reverse complement.
AACCATCTGCCCTTCTAAGAGAACTCATGGATTATACTCATCTGCCTGGCCTGAATTCCCTTATCTGTCTGTCCACTAGGGGGGGGCAAGCTTAGTTGGTGGAGACGTGGGCAAGGCTGGGAGCTTACAAAATGGGCAGTAGCCTCCATATGATACTGGGGTCTGAAGTATGGGGACACCACCTAGACAGGTTCTTAAGCATCATAGACACATTTATTTTTCCTGAATAAAACTCAGCCTCAGATAGACCCAGACTCAGAAGAGGGCTCTTCAGCACCTGGAAGCTGGGAAGGGACAAACAGGTAAGATTATGATTATCAAGAAGTCAACCTCTAGTTTAATGTGGTATCTCAGAGCAGTCTGTGGCCTTAATTATTGTTTTTAAGTAGAGAGACAGAGAAAATGGGCATGCCAGGGCCTCTTGCCACTACAAACATACTCCAGATGCATGCACCATTTTGTACATTTGGCTTTATGTGGGCTCTGGGGAACCAAACCCAGACTGGAGGCTTTGCTAGCAAGTACTTTCTTCTTTTTGTTTTTGGAGGTAGGGTCTCACTCTAGCTCAGGCTGACCTGGAATTCACTATGTATCCTTAGAGTGGCCTCAAACTCCCCGCGATCCCAAGTGCTGAGATTAAAGGCATGCAACACCACGCCCAACTAAGCAAGTGTTTTTAAGATGAACCATCTATGGCCTGCTTTTTTCTTTTTTTGCTTTTTCAAGGTAGGGTCTCACTGTAACCCAGGAATTTACTATGTAGTCTCAGGGTGTTTTTTTCTTTTTTTTTTTTTTTTTTTTTTTTTTTTAATTTTCAATTTTTGTTTTGGAGTAGCATCTTGCTCTATCCTAGGCTGATGTGGAATTCACCATATAGTCTCAAGGTGGCCTTGAACTCATGGCACTCCTCCTACCTCTACCTCCTGGGATTAAAAGCATGTACCACCAAGCCCAATTTGTTTTGGAGTTTCTGAGGATAGGTTTCAGTCTAGCTCAGGCTGACCAGGAACTGACATTATTGCTCTAGGCTTTCAGCTTCCCTACTGCAAGGATTATATGCCACCATGCCTAGCTCTCCAGTCTATAACATGGATCTTACTCTAGCTCAGGCTAATCTGGAATTCATTATGTAATCTCAGGGTGGTCTTGAACTCACAGCAATCTTCCTACCTCTGCCTCCTGAGTGCTGGTATTAAAGACATGTGCCACCATGCCAGGCTTTTTATTTTTTTAAGATTTTGTTTTTATTTATTAGAGATACAGAAAGAGAGAGAATGGGCATGCCAGGGCCTCTAGCCACTGCAAATGAACTCTAGATGCACGTGCCACCATGTGCCATCTGGCTTACGTGGGACCTTAGGCTTTGCAGGCAGATCCCTTAACTGCTAAGACATCACACCAGCCCTTTTTTTTTCTTTTTTGAGGTAGGCTCTTGCTCTAGCCCAGGCTGACCTAGAATTCACTGTGTAGTCTCAGGGTGGCCCTGAACTCACATACTCACATTGATCCAAATGCTGGGATTAAAAGTGAGCCCCACCTTGCCAGACTCAAGTAATTGACCTTTTGACTGTCAAGTGAGAACAGATCTTTGCCATCCCAATGGCTCAAGAACCTCATCTGCCAGCCTGGCTCATGTCTTTCAGCCAAGTAGCCTCCAGCTCACAGCAGCCCTCACACTCGAACCTGCGACCAGCTCCAGAGCTTGACTGGATGGAGACAGGACAACCTCTGACTTTCATTGGCCATCAGGTACAACAGATAAGCAAATCTTCCCCTCAGACCCCAGGATAGCCCAGTGTATGCCTTTCTGCTTCTTCTGGTCATCCCTCTCTGCTAACCTGGTGTGTTCATTGCAGCTCATCTCTCAGATCCACCTTACCCATACTCCTTGCCAGTGTTGCCACTCAGGAATGTTAACTCCTTAGTACAATTTCAGTTATCCCATGGGCATCTGAAACCCCCTCTACTGTCACTCTACTTGCAGGTTCCTATCATCTCTCATACTCTGCCAATTTTACCCTGTCTCAACTTGTTCTTGAGATTCACTGATTTACCATGTGATTCAACACTGTCAGAAGTACAGAAGTGCCAGCAGTTGGGCCCACCCACCCATAAATGTGTTGCCTCTAGCCATGGGTGTCTTGTCTCACTACTTTATCTTGGTTCTTTTTATCCCCATTTTCACCACAGGATGCACCTGGAGTTGGTAACGTCCACTCAGGTAAGAGACAAAAGTTTTGTTTTGAGACAGTCTAATGTAGCCCAAGCTGGCCTTGAATTTCTGCCTCCAACACTTAAATGCTGGGTTACAGGCATGTACCACCATGCTTGGCCAGTTTATTTTTTTGTGTGGTAGGATCTTGCTCTAGAATTCACTATGTAGTCTCAAGATGGCTTCAAACTAACAATTTTCCTACCTTGGCCTCCCAAGTGCTGGGATTAAAGGCCTGCACCACCACCCCTGGCATTAAAAAAAAATCTTTAGCTGGGCGTGGTGGCTCACGCCTTTAATCCCAGCACTCGGGAGGCAGAGGTAGGAGGACTGCCGTGAGTTCGAGGCCACCCTGAGACTACATAGTGAATTCCAGGTCAGCCTGAACTAGAGTGAGACCCTACCTCGAAAAACCAAAAAAAAAAAAAAAAAAAAAAACTTTACATATTTGGGGTGGAGAGGAGAGAGAAAAGCAGATAAAGAATGGGTGTGCCAGGGCCTCCAACCACTGCAAAGGAACTAACATGTGCCACCTTAAGCCTTGAAGGCAGGAGCCTTAAGTGCTAAGTCCCTTTATTTTAATAATAAAGTTCAGCTGGGTGTGTTGGTGTACAACTTATAAAGTCCCAACTTTTGGGGGGGCTAACATAAAAAAATTGCTATTGAGTTCAAGCCTAGCCTGGGGCTTATAGAGTTCCGTGTTCAAAAAAAGGTGACTAAGTAAAGCATGTATTTAAGTATTTGTAGCCAGAATAGGTTAAAGTTAAGCAAGAAAACAATCACAATAGCCAGACATCATGCACACCTGTAGTACCGGCACTTGGGGGAATAAAAATAAATGGACAGATGTTTAGGCAAATGTAAAATGAAAACCCTAACAAGACAGGAAGAGGTAGGTTGTAGTCCTGGATAGTTTTGTTGAGGTCCACACTAGACTATAGTCAAAAACGAAGCTGGGTGTGGTGGTGCACACCTTTAATCCCAGCACTTGGGAGGCAGAGGTAGGAGGATTGCTGTGAGTTCGAGGCCACCCTGAGAGCACAGTTAAATTACAGGTCAGCCTGGACCAGAGTGAAACCCTATCTCGGGGGAAAAAAAAAAAACCGAAGCTGGGGGCTAGAGAGATGGCTTCCAATCTCCAGGTCCCACGTTTGGCCAGATGCAAAGTGATGCAAGGGCAAAATGCTGCACTTGCTCACAAGGAGGGCACACACATCTGGAGTTCGTTAACACTGGCTGAGAGGCTGCGGGCACGTCCATTCTATCTTCCTCTCCCTCTGCCTGTGTCTCTCTCCAAAAGAAAAAAACAAAACAAAACACGAAGCTGGGCATGGTGGTGGCGGCCTTTAATCCCAGCACTTGGAAGGCAGAGGTAGGATTGCCATGGGTTCAAGGCCACCCTGAGACCACATAATGAGTTCCAGGTCAGCCTGGGCTAGAGTGAGATCCTACCTTGAAAAACAAGACAACTGGTTGCACCAAGAGCTGTCTGGAATTGGAACTTTGCTATATTCAACCAATAAGGAGATACTGATATATGGAACATGAATGTTCTCCATTATGTTACAGACATACCTCCCCTCCTAAGTACATAATATAGAAAAACTACTATGCCTCCAAACCATGTATACACATATACACACACACAGTTTATTTATTTTGGTTTTTCGAGTTAGGGTTTCACTCTAGTCCAGGCTGACCTGGTGATCCTCCTACCTCTGCCTCCCCAGTGCTGGGATTAAAGGTGTGCGCCACCACACCTGGCTCAAGCTATTTTTTTTTTTTTTTTTTTTTTGGGTTTTGCAAGGTAGGGTCTCACTCTGGTCCAGACTGACCTGGAATTAACTATGTAGTCTCAGGGTGGCCTCGAACTCTCGGCGATCCTCCTACCTCTGCCTCCCAAGTGCTGGGATTAAAGGCGTGCGCCACCACGCCCGGCTCAAGCTATTTTTTAAGTGCACCACACAGGTGGTGTAGTGCTTTAAGTTAGTCTAAGGGGACTGGAGAGAGAGCTTAGCAGTTAAGCACTTGCCTGTGAAGCCTAAAGCCAGATGTACCAGGGGGTGTCTTGAGTTCAGTTTGCAGTGGCTGGAGGCCCTGGCACACCCATTCTCTATCTGCCTTTTTGTCACTCTCAAATAAATAAAAGTAAACAAAAAATAAAATAAATTAGTCTAAGGTTTTCAACATCTTATTTCAACCAAGCTTCAGAATTCCTAGGTTTGGAACATGTTCCATTATAGTATATAGGTTAAATAAATGCTTTAGTTTTTGTTCAGTGGATCTTTTTTCAGGTGCCACGCCTCCCTGGATGAGCCAAGATGAGGACTATAGCTTTGGAAACCAACAAATAGGACCCTCCTATGAAGAATTTCTTAAACAAAGTAAGTAAACTACCTCAAGAAGGGCAGAAATTCCAGGTAACAACACCCAAAGCCATTCCCTAAGTTGAGTTCAGTGACATGTACCTATAGACCTAGGTGCCTCACAGTCTCAGACTGAACTGCTTTGGCCAGCCTAGCCAGAATAGTTAAGACCCATCCACAAAGAAAAATGTTTCCTTATCTCTGCAGAGGAAAAACAAAAACTGAACAAACTCCCCCCAGAGCGAGTTGGGGCCAACTTTGACCACAGCTCCAGCACCAGCGCAGGCTGGTTACCTTCTTTTGGCAGAGTGTGGAATAATGGACGCCGCTGGCAATCCAGGTATGGATCTAGTGCCAGGGCTACAGACACCCTACTATCTCTGCTGTTTGTCATTAACTCTCATTTCTTTTCAGGCATCAATTCAAAACTGAAGCAGCAGCAAGAAACAAGCAGCAGTCACATAAAGAGAAAAGCTGACAATGCTTCCCGGCACACACACTTCGAATCACAAGGCTCAAAAGGCCTATTTATCTCACATCCCCTATTATTCCTAAGAAACAGACAAACTCATTTGTTTGACTTAATAAAATTTTATTTTTCCAAATGTACAGTCGAGTTGAACCTGTTTAAAACAAAACAAAACAAAACTCAGAACAAGGTTTTGTAAAGGGGATGTATAATGCTTCCTATACCATGAGTCCTTAGGTTCTTGCTCACCTGTTTATGCATCTTCACCAGCAGCAGGGGCATCTCCACCCTTGGTGTTTCTGGTGTAAATCACTTGAGCTCTGTGCTTTGAAACCAGTTTGATAAGTCCTAGAGAGAAAGGACAAGGTTTTTACAGAATGGATGTGTAACAAAACTGCTTAAGTAAGACAGGTGCGTCTATAGAGCTTGGGGTTGAGACAAGATCTCACTCAAACTCAGGCTGACCTGCATGCACAATGTTGCGATCCTAGGCATGTGCTAGCACCACACCTGCTGGTTGACAATTTAAATTCAGGATCTACTATAACTTAGTGATCTCCACATGTGGAATAGTGGCAACTGTTAGTAAATCCTCACACCACAGGACCGTGAATTGCCTGAATTACATACTTAAGTTGGTATCTCAACACATTTATTGAAAACTACAGGGTGAGGGCCGGAAAGATGGCTTAGCGGTTAAGGCGCTTGCCTATAAAGCCTAAGAACCCAGGTTCAATTCTCCAGTACCCACATAAGCCAGATACACAAGCATCTGGAATTCATTTGCAGTGGCTAAGAGGCCCTGACACACCTATTTTATCTGCCTCTGCTTCTCTCTCTTCTCAAATAAATAAAATAAAATTAAAAAACCACCGGGTGAGCCGGGCATGGTGGCACACACTTTTAATCCCAGCACTTGGGAGGCAGAGGTAGGAAGGATCACAGAGGATTGAGACCAGCCTGAGACAACAGTGAATTCCAGGTCAGCCTGGGCTATAGTGAGATCCTACCTCAAAAAACTTTTCCTAATAACACTATCCAGATAGTAACCCAGGGGCTGGAAAGATGGTTTAGGTATTAAGGCACTTGCCTGTGAAACCTAAAGACCCAGCTTCAATTCCCCAGTACCCACGTTAAAGCCAGATGCACAGTTCATCTGCAGTTGCTAGAGGCCCTGGCATACCCATTCTCTCTCCATCTCAAAGACATTAACCCAGGGGCTGGGCATGAATCCCAGCACTTGGGAGACAGATGTAGGAGGACTGCCATGAATTCGAGGCCACCCTGAGACTACATAGTGATTTCCAGGTCAGCCTGAGCTAGGAGGAGACCCTACCTCCAAAAACCATTAAAAAAAAAAAAAAAAAAAAACAGTAACCTGGGCTGAGAGATGGCTCAGAGGTTAAACGGGTTTGCCCATAAAGCCTAACAGCCTTGGTCCAATGCCCCAGTACTCACATAAAGCCAGACGCACAAAGTGGTGTATGCATGTGGAGTTTTCAGCCTCTGGAGGCCTTGGCGCGACCAATTTCTAATAACTTTAACTTAGTAAAAAGACAGTAACCCCCAAAAGTAGACACCACCTCCCCCCTCACCTTTACTAAGGAGCTCCTGAAGGGCCGCCCTGGCCAAGGAACCGCGGATCTTCAGTCTCTCAGAGACCACAGCAGGGGTGATAAGCTTATAGTTGGGAACTTCTTTACAGAGTTTGTCGTAAGTAGCTTTGTCGAACAGGACTAGGTTGTTGAGCTTGTCCCGAACTTTGCCTTTGGACCACTTCTGCTCACAAAGACCAAAAAAATATTTATTTTTCCGCAGAAATCCCAGTAGAAACATTTCTCTCCCAAACTACCTATGTCTGAGAATTTCCTTCATTTATCGTAGGCAAGTTTTAGAGTTGCAGGTAAAGGTAGATCTTTGGGGCTTTGAACATGGAGGAAATCTCTACAGGATCTGTTTAGTATGCTGCACACTGGAGCTAACTCTTTAAATAACTGTGTGATGTTTAAGGAACGCACACCCAAATGAGTATCTCTGCAGCATGGCTATCACCCGCGACCTGGCGGGAGGCGAACCGGGAGAGACCAGCCCCTACCTTCTTTTTGGCCTTGCCCCCAGACTTGTTGACTGGGTCTTTGTCTTTCTTAGCCGACTTCCCGGCGTCTTTCTTCTTCTTGTCGTCCTTGGGCGGCTGCAAGAGGACAGCGGGGATGGAGGAGGCGGCTGCTAAGGGGACAAGCCCCACCACTGCACGTCCTGGCCCAGCGCCGGCGCCCCAACGCCGCCGAAGCACATGGGGGAGCGAGCCCGGGCCCGCCCGAGACCCAGAGCTCAGCGCCCGAAGCCCACCCGCCCGCCCACCCACCCACCGCCCCAGGCCGCGGAGCACCGGCGGCCCTCGGAACCCCGCCGCTCGCCGTCCTCCACGCTCACCATGGCGAAGCTCGGAGAGCCGCGGGGACCACTGCAGCTTCGCTAAGATGTCGGACAAAAAGGAAGTGCTGCTCACCGACGGTCCCAGAAACCTCCTGCCCAAGCGAGTACTTCCGGGGCGAAGGGCGGGGCCAGGCAATGGGAGCCAGGAAGTGACTTCCAAGTCACGCCTCTAACGCCCGCCCTGGCCCCAAAGACGCTGCTGTCAGTCACCGCGGTCTATTAGTTTTCTTCTGCGGCTTGGGCTTATAACGTCGAGTGCGCAAGCGCCGCAGGTAGCGGGCGCGGGCCTGGAAGGACCGAGCCGGGGTGGCGGCCCGGGGAGCGTGGTGTGACTGACGTTCCGGGACGGAGACCTCCCGAAGAGATCGGATCGGAGGGCCCCGGAGGCTGCAGCCATGGCGATTTTCAGTGTGTATGTGGTGAACAAAGCTGGCGGCCTGATTTACCAGTTGGACAGCTACGCGCCCCGGGCTGAGGCTGAGAAAACCTTCAGCTACCCACTGGACCTGCTCCTCAAGCTGCACGACGAGCGGGTGTTGGTGGCCTTCGGCCAGCGCGACGGCATCCGGGGTGGGCCAGGGGTGGGGGCGGGGCCGGCGGGGGCGGGGCCGGCGGGGGGCGAGGCGCCCCTGATCCTTGGCCTCTGCTTTGCAGTGGGCCACGCCGTGCTGGCCATCAATGGCGTGGATGTGAATGGCAAGTACACGGCCGACGGGAAAGAGGTGCTGGAGTATCTGGGTAACCCTGCCAATTACCCTGTGTCCATTCGATTCGGCCGGCCCCGCCTCACCTCCAATGAGAAGCTCATGCTAGCCTCCATGTTCCACTCGTAAGACCCCCCGCGGTTGTTGGGTTTTTTTTTTCACTCCCAAAGTCATCGAACCCAGTGCCTTGCTTATGCTTAACAAATGCCCTATCACTGACCACACCCTCAGCCCCTGTGCCTTATCTTTCTGGTGCTCTTGTCCTGCACCTGTCTGTAGGCTGGTTAGGTTAACGTGCTTCTATGGGCACCCTCTATGTGGGTAGTCTTTTTCTACCCCTTAAGTGGTTGGTTCTTTTATCAAAAGGAAAGCTGATTTGAATATCTAAGGTTTTATGTGAGATTGCATAGGGATGTGGTCTTTCATGACCCAGCTGTTTATGTCAGCCATAGTTTCATCATCTTTAATCAGTTGAATCAAGTATCCTTTTAAAATGGTTTCCAAGCTGGGCGTAGTGGCTCACGCCTTTAATCCCAGCATTCCGGGAGGCAGAGGTAGGAGGATCACCATGAGTTGGAGGCCAGCCTGAGACTACATAGTGAATTCCAGGTCAGCCTGAGCTAGAGTGAAACCCTACCTTGAAAGACCAAAAAATAAAAATTTAAAAAAATTTAAAAAATGAAAATGGTTTTGGGGCTGGAAAGATGGCTTAGTGTTTAAGGCATTTGCCTGTGAAGCCAAAGGACCCAGGTTCAATTCCCTAGGACCCACGTAAGCCAGATGCACATGCGTCTGGAGTTCCTTTGCAGTGGCTAGAGGCTCTGGCATATCTATTCATTCTCTCTCTCTCTCTCTCTGCTTGCAAATAAATAAACAAGGGGCTGGAGAGATGGCTTAGCAGTTAAGCGCTTGCTTGTGAAGCCTAAGGACCCTGGTTCGAGGCTCGATTCCCCAGTATCCATGTAAGCCAGATGCATAGGATGGCATATGCATCTGGAGTTCGTTTGAAGTGGCTGGAGGCCCTGGTGTGCCCATTCTCTTTCTACCTCTTTGTCACTCTAGCCCAGGCTGACCTGGAATTCACTATGTCATCTCAGGATGGCCTTGACTCATGGTGATCCTCCTACCTCTGCCTCCCAAGTGCTGGGATTAAAGGTGTGTGACACCACGCCTGGCTGATTTTTCCAACTTTTTCAGAGTCAAATGTTTTGTAGTGAAATGTGTAACATGAAATGTATGCAAAGAGTCAAGTGAATTTGAGCTGGCCATGGTGGTGCACACCTTTAATCCCAGCACTCCAGAGGCAGAGGTAGGAGGAGGATCACTTCAAATTTGAGGCCACCTTGAGACTACATAGTGAATTCCAGGTCAGCCTGGGCTAGAGTGAGACCCTTACCTTAGGGTAGGGGGAGTCAAGTAAATTTGAAAGAAATTTTCACTCTGTCTGGCAGTTTACACTACTTCTGACTGTCCTAGGCTACAAAGTGAACTCATCAGCAGATAGGGTTACTAGTGGGAAAGTTTAAGAAGCTCCCCTCCCTTACAGCACTGGGTACATTCTTGACTTTACCTCCTTTGCATCCAGGCTCTTTGCCATTGGTTCCCAGCTGTCTCCTGAACAGGGAAGCTCAGGCATTGAGATGCTAGAGACAGACACATTCAAACTGCACTGCTTCCAGACACTGACAGGTATGTGTCTCCAGAGAGGCCAGAGGGATAGACGGGACGTGTTAGACCCAGGGATTGACCAGAAGCAGCTTTGGTAAGCAAGGATAAGAGTGGTATCAGGTTTTCTAGGAACAGTGTATAGAAACCTCTGTTTATTTTGTGAATCCAAATGTCCCAGCATGCTCAGCCCTGGCTATCCTGGGTTTGGATGAAATTCATCATGATGTTAAACTGCACACATTTTAGAAAGTGTGAATGTTGTTTCAAATTTGATAGCCAAATGGAAGTGGCCTTTGGATCCTATCATTGCCTCAGTCCCTTGATGCAAATCATTGAAATTGCTTTTGTTCTCTGCTTAGCACTATTTCTGCTGAGAATTCCAAGACTGAAAGTCTGATCACTCAGTCATTTGGTGGCAGAGTAAAGTCATTTCATTTCTCGAGCCCATTCAGTCTTCTATGTTATGGAGCAAATATAAAATGAAAACAGGCTTGTGATAGTGCTTTACAGAACTGAGAGTGCTGCAAAAATGCAGGATGACATTGGATGCATTCTCTGTCCTTGGATAACATTCCTGGCTTTTCTGCAGGGATCAAGTTTGTGGTTCTGGCAGATCCTAGGCAAGGTGGAATAGATTCTCTTCTCCGAAAAATTTATGAGATTTATTCAGACTTTGCCCTCAAGAATCCATTCTATTCCCTGGAAATGCCCATCAGGTAGGTGGCCCCATTTCCCAGATACTGAGCAAAACCTTGTGCTCTTCCCCAAAGTCATTTGAAGTATAAAAGTCTTACCTTTAAGCTAAGACAAGTGATTGGCCTTTGAGAACCCAGTGTTTCCTTGTAGTTCATGTCCCTCAAGTAGAATATTCACTGATCATGCCTAGGCCCCCAAATAGTGACAGAGATTCAGTTCTCACACTTGTTTCCTTGGTTTGGTGTAGGTGTGAGCTGTTTGACCAGAACCTGAAGCTAGCTCTGGAGGTGGCAGAGAAGGCTGGGACTTTTGGACCTGGATCATAAGCTAACTTGCAATGGACCTCTAAATTCTAAGAGATCCCACAGCAAGGGTTTTGCTGCTTCCATTCCAATGGAGATCCTGTTGCAGCAGCCTTGTTAATATACTTGAAAAATGTGAGAATACTGAGTTTGGTGACATGAACTGATCCCTAAGCCAGAATGCCATGTCTGCTTCCTTTCTGTATATATCATGGTCCTACTTCCCTGTGCTGTACAGATTTATTTATGGAGGAATCTTGCCCATAATGCTATAATAAATACTCTTTTGTTCTACTAGTCACTGTGTTCATTGGGGGAAAAGCATGAGGTGGCATGGAAATAGCAAAATGAGATGCTCCATTCTGGTAGAGAACAAAACATGTAAGTGTTCTCTGCATAAGTGAACATGATTGTTTGATTCATGCGCCTTGGATCTAGTCCCAAAATGGCTTATTTCCTGGGAGCCTGAGGTAGTGGTGGTAGTGGAGCATTTGCTAGCACTTAGAGGCAGTCCTCACTGCATTATCTCACTTCAACTCTTACATCAGGAGCTACATTCTATTACAGACAGAATTAAGCAAGGTACAAAATCCATGCTTCAATGTTCCCAAGTGAGGGGCTGGAGAGATGGCTTAGCAGTTAAGGTACTTGCTGGAAAAGCCAAAGGACTCAGGTTCAGTTCCCCAGTAGCCATGTAAACCCAGAAGCACAAGATTGTGCATGCTTCTGGAGATCAGTTGTAGTGGCTAGAAGACCTGGTACATCCATTCTCTCTACCTGCCTGCCTCTTTCTCTCAAATAAATATTTAAAAGCAAAAAGTCCCATCCAGGCATGGTGGTGCACACCTTTAATCCCAGCACACAGGAGGCAGAGGTAGAAGGATTGCTATGAGTTCGAGGCCACCCTGAGACTACATAGTGAATCCCAGGTCAGTCTGGACCAGAGTGAAACCCTACTTCAAAAACCAAAAAAAAGCCGGGCGTGGTGGCACACATATTTAATCCCAGCACTCGGGAGGCAGAGGTAGGAGGATCGCCGTGAGTTCAAGGCCACCCTGAGACTACATAGTTAATTCCAGGTCAGCCTGGGCCAGAGTAAGACCCTACCTCGAAAAACCAAAAAAAAAAACCAAAAACAAAAAGAAAAGTATCCCTAAGTGAGCTTGGACCCATGCTTTCTGACCACCTCCATCAAGCCATTTAACCTGCCTGCAACCCAGTAGCCTTGTCTCCACTGAACTGTACAGTATTCAGTGAAAACTGAGCTTGAGCTCAAAGGCTCAAGCTATACTTCAGCTCTCTCATACCAGGGAAATGAAATGTTTCATTTGGAGTGGAAAGAACAGGGTGATATTCTTGTTTTTGTGGCAGGGTATCACTCTAGCCCAGGCCAACTTGGAACTCACTCTGCAGCCCCAGGCTGACCTTGAACTCACAGTGATCTTCCTTCTTCAGCCTCCTGAACTTAAGAGCAGGTGATGATAAGAGTAATTTCCCAAGGAAAGCTGTCTCTAGCTTATAGCACCCCTTTTGAAAAAGTGAGTCACTGTTTACTATCAAATCTAGTTTTATAATTTGTAACATGGCAACTTGCATCCCCTCCTCCACATGTCTCCCTTGTGTACCCCGGTGTACTGATGAAAATGGCTGCCTCTCTTCCCTTGGGGACTGAGGTACTGGTGATAGCTTTTCCCCACTGTCAAGAGGCCTTAGGGCAGAGCAGAAGCCACAAGCCATTAATGTCCTGCAGCTGCAGGGACAGTCTCCCCTCAGATGGGGATGGGTGGCAAGGACACAGGGCTCAGGAGGGAAAGAAGGGTAACTAGACCCCCTGACTACGGGAGTTTCTGTTTGTTTGAAGGTAGGAAATAGGAGCTGATACAGTCCACAAAGGTTTTCACTTCAAAAGAGCAAAGATCAGGGGAGCCTGGACCTCCTCAGTCACTGATAACTTGCAGCACTACTCTGGGCAAGGGGCCAGTGCAGACATTTTCCAGTTGAAAAGGCAAAGGTTCCAGTTGAAGGTTCTGTGCTAGCTGGAGCAGCCCCCTTTCTTTGCTGCATCCCACCAGGGAGGCTGGAGGTGGGAGATTCCATCGTGGGTACTCTCTTCACTCAGCTTTCTTGGGTACTCGGCCCATCTTGGTGCGGATGTTTCGGAGCAGGAAGAAGGCAGCTGTGCTGGCTGCACAAATCACCTCAGCTACCCAGAAGGCTGTGCTCCAACTGTAGTGCTTGGCAATGGTGCTGAAGGGTAGCCCAGCCAGAAAGCCACCCACTGTCAAGGAGAAAGGGAAAATCCTGAGCCACACAAGGCTAAAGCTAGTGGGCTGGCAGGCCTGGGCACAGTAGAGCAAGGCAGCTACCAGAGAAGGTACCACTTACCATTGGCCATGAGCCCCACAATGGCATGAGAGGTGCCACATAAGTTGGGAGGAGCGCTCTCATTGGCTATGACTCCAAACAAGGCAATAGGACCATAGGAGGAGAAACCAAACACAGCTCCCAACACTAGGATCCAGATCTGCAAGGGCAGTCAGGGGAGGCATCAGTCACAAAGCCTACCTGCTGCCTGCACACCATTGCTAGAGGACAGTGGTAGCCCCCAGGAACAGATCAGTCAAGGGATACTCCGTGACCCTGCTCAACTCACTTCCCAGTACAACTGACAGAATGGATGCCACAGAGCCAACCCAAGGCCTAAGTGGGTAGGGACAGGAAGCACAGCCAACTCTCTGAGTTGGATGCTGGCTTAGAAGTTATGCAAGCTGGACTGCTTGAGGGGCAAAGCAGAGGGGCAGGATAAAAGTGAGACAGACCAGGAGGAAAACCAGAAATATCTTTAAGGCACCTCATGCTCCGTAAAGCCCGTAAGTTCAGCGAGAGAATGGAAAGCCGAAGTCCAGAAAGCTACGTCCTAGAGGAGTAGAGAGAAGAAAACCAGGCCCAGAGTGGAGGGAGGGAACCAAAATACAGAGACGAGGAAATGAAGTTTAAAAAAAAAACTGAAAGGGAAATTGGAAAGGCAGAGAAAGAGCTGGCCCAGGTAGGTAGCCTTGGGAGAGACTCTTTCTTTCTCTCCTTGTACCCTGCCATCAGCTAGGCTCTTCATATTTACCTTGGGAGAGTCACTGGTCACTGTTACCCGGAAGAGGTACATGGAAGCCGTCATGCCAGCCATCATGAACAGCAGCAGGCCATGGCGAGGGTTCCCATACACAGACAGCCCTGCCTATGGATACAGTCAATACAGTCCCAGCCATGTCAGGCCCTCAGAGCAGGGCAGAGCACCCCCACCCCTGGACTCTGACACAGCAGGTCCACTGCTGACATGTCTTTGGCAATCCCATCACAGTTCTTGGCCCCAGGCAGCTCTGGGAGGCCCTGGGACCTGCTTATGTTCTGAGGCCAAATTCCACAACATCCCTTCCTCCACCTTGGGGCAGGCATGGGACACGTGCTGGGAAGCTGCACTCAGTCCACTGCCACCCCCAGTTTTCCTGGAGCAGTGGAAAATCCTACAGACTGGGTTTAAAGAGATTTTGGCTCTCCCTGCCATCAGTTAAATCCTTTTCCGCAGCAGCCTTATGTCTAGACCTCCAGGGCAAGTAAAAGAAACCTGGAATCATTCCCATACCTTACCCAACTTAAACCTGAAGAGCCATTGGGCCCAGGTCCCCAGCTCTCTTCCTTCTAGTCCCTTGGGTCGGCTCACCTTTGCCATGGCCCGGTCTGACAGGTAGCCAGCTGCAATGCTGCCTACGAGGCCTCCAACTTCCAGAGCACTCATGTAAGAACTACCTGCATAGGGAGTTGTAGAAAGAGTGTGTGAAGGGTGTTTCAGATTGGGATCGTCCCACAATGGCTTATGGAGACATACAGAGCCCCCCCACCCCACCCCAAGAGTGCCTTTCCTTAGGTAAGAAGAAAAGAGGATAAAGGGACGTAGGGCCAGGTGTGGTGGTGCATTCCTTTAATCCCAGTACTCAGAAGGCTGAGATAGGAGGATCACTATGAGCTTGAGCCCTTCTTGGGCTACACAGTTTCAGGCCAGCCTGGACTAGAATGAGACCCTGCCTCAAAAAAATAAAAAAAAAAGGGAATTGGGGGTTGGATTACTCATCCTCTACAGTAATTCCTGATTCTTGGCCTATTCTTGTTCCAGTACTCATCTTACCCACAAGGGCAGACTGTCCTTTTTCCTGGATGAGGAAGAACTGGCCCCAGTCTGTACAGCAGGTCTTTACTCCAAAAACCACAAGGTAGCCAGTGGAGAGCACCCATAGGTAGGGAGATAGCAGCAGCTCCTGTAGGGTACTCTCCTCCTTTGATGAGCCTGGAGGTGGGGAAAGGCCAGGCAGGCCTCAGCTCTGCTCCTGCAACCCTGTCCCCACGGCACCCCCACCATTCATTAATCAACCCTAGGGACAAAGTCCATGGGCACAACCAGGATTGGTGTGGTATCCCCTTGAGCCCCTGTCCTCCTCTCCCTGACTCTGCTGCAAACCTCAGTGAATGAACAGAACTGGGGATAGGGCATATGGAGGAAGGCACTCAAACCACTTGAACTTGGGATGCTATCCAGAACAGAAAGGTCTGTGCTGCCATGAGAAGGCTCAGAATATAATGTGAGTAGAGTTTCACTTATTTCCCACCCAATGCCTATTGCTACTCCTTTCCCTATATCCCCTGGCCAGCATAGGCTATTCCTCAACAAAGTTCTCCCATGTGGAGGCCGAATGAAGGTGCTCCAGTGGTCAGCTTGGTGGAGGCTCACCCTTCTTGCCCTTTGAGGGGGTAGGGTCCAGGTTGCGGAGTCCAACATCAGCAGGTTCATTGTGGATGAGCAGTAGACAGAGGAAGGAGACAACCACACACAGAGCCCCAGACAAGGCCAGCGTGCTGCGCCAGCTGTAGCTCTGGGCAAGGATGGTTGCCAGGATAGGGCCCAGCCCTCCAGCCAAGTTCATACTGGTCGACAGAACAGCCCACCAAGTGCCAAACTGGGATGGCTCAAACCACTGTGAGGCAGAAGGGGCAGAGTAGGTGCCTGGTCTTATAGCCCACACTGAAGGAGGGTCTCACGAAG
The DNA here is from genome assembly GCA_036365145.1 of Orientallactaga sibirica. NCBI lineage: Eukaryota > Metazoa > Chordata > Mammalia > Rodentia > Dipodidae > Orientallactaga > Orientallactaga sibirica. The sequence continues at coordinate 18,168,280 of JAEOAD010000021.1, read as the reverse complement.
GGCAGATGCAGAGTCTCACATTACAGGAATGAGGGAGAGGGTGCAGTTACTTGGCAGGGTCACTTCCCTCATCTGCCACCTGATCCCACCACTCCTAAAATATCTTGACAGGCAATAGGAGCTGGCAAAGAACTCCTGAGGAACCTGCTGTGGGTTAGGTACGAAGGGGAGTGGATAAAAGGGGGTGCTTCCAAATTCTCATTAGGTAACTAATTCCCGCCAATCCAGAAAGGCTTGTTGGATGCACTCACCTTCCGTAGGATCTTCCCACAGGGGGGCCAGCCTAGTCCCTGTGCCAGGCCATTAAGGAACCAGAGAGCAGCGAAGACAGATACCGTGGAGCTCCAAGAAAAGACTATGTTAACCAAGCCGACCAGGAGCAGCCCAGAAGAGAAGAGCCAGCGAGCACTCATCTGGTCAGACAGCACCCCGCTCACAAACTTGCTGATGGCATAGGCTGCTGACTGGCTGCTGGTGATGAGCCCTGGAGTGGAGGGGATCAGGAAGCAGGACACCTGGGGGGTTAGAGGCAGGGCAGAGGCACAGGAGGGGTGGAGGAAGGCAAGGGGTCAGGTGTGTACAGGTGCCCGCAGGGTGAGGTGGGTTCCTTCCCAGAGAAACAGGAGGACCTGTGCTTCACATCTGACTCTCTTGAAGGACCTGCTGCCTCGGCTAGCTCTCCTGCCTGCCACCTCTACGCATCATCAGCTCCAGCCCCAGGCTGACCTGTGACTTCTCAGCCTCTTGGAGAGTTCTACTGTAGGTGTCTGGACAAGGGAAGTGTTTCCTTCCCTAGGAATTGCATATGCCTGATTTCATGTCACCCTAGATGCCAACCTAAGGCCTGTAGCAGTTCTGTTGCCTCACCTATGAACATGAGTGAAAGACTCAAACTTAGAATCAGAAATCTTATTCTTCCTGGAGGGGAGCGTGCCAGGCCACATCAAATCATGGTGTCCACTTCTCAGTGCTCACAGTGTCACTCACCCGCAGCCTCAGTATGCACACCACAAGGTGTGAAAACCTTGCTCAGAACATCCCACTCCCACCTCCAGACACACTCAACATGAACAGTGCCTCTGAAGACACATGTGGGTCACAGGCATATGCACATCAGATGAGCAGCCAGCCTCAGTCCTTCATCCACACTCATGCACATGAACCTCAGAGCCTCTGCATCTGGCATGTGCTACTGTGCAGGCCCTCCATGCATACTGCATACCTGTACATACCATACTGCCCAGTCTGTCCTGCCACTTCTGTGACCCTGGGCCCACCGCCCTACCCTTACAGAACTCACCCAAATCATCCTTGTCCAGAGAGATCTCTTCCACCAATGACGGCATGACAAAGGAGAAGGTCTTGCGGTTGAAGTAGTACAGGCTGTAGCCCCCAAACATGGCTGCGAAGATGACAGTGCGATAATAGCCATAGCCTTGGGCTGCCATGCTGGAAATGAGCCGGCCCTGCTGGCCAAGTCACGGCACCTCTGACCACAGCCTCTTGACTGATCCTGCCTGCAGCGTTCTCAGTGCCCAGATCTGCTGAGTTGGTTTTTCTTCTTCGGCTCCCTCCTCCACCCAGGCTCTCTTTATAGCTGCCTTCTGGATAATCATTAACCCCCGGGGGTGGCAACAAGGGAACCTAGTGTCCTGAAGGAGACAAGAAAACAGGAAATTATTGAAACCAAACTGTGGGGGTTGGGGGACCCTAGGGGGGGCTATGTCTGTGAGTCTGGCCAGCACCCTCTGTGTCCCCAGGATTTCTGCCTTTCTCTCCTTTTCCATGTTCTACTGCCAGTGAAACCAACTGTGATTAAAAGTTCAACATAATTACTTTTGTCAGGATGAGCCCAGGGGAGGCCGAGGTAGGATGAACAGAGGTACCCTCTCTATGTGGCCCTACTGCCTCAGTCACTGAACCTTACTCAAGGATCTACTGAGGGCCTCAGTTACCAGGTTACCAGGCATTACAAGTCACCAGTTTCTACACTCAAGTCACTTTCAGTCAGTCGCAAACCAGTACTACCCTAACAACTCCCATCTCCAAGCTTTCCACAGCTGACCTCACTGACATTTAGCACTTGATGATGTGTAACTTTCCTGGTTTAGTTGTCCCCGCCCCATGCTCAGGGGATATATTCCAAGACCTCAAGATAGTACTGAACTCTGCACGATGCTTACGTATAACAATGATAAGACTTAACTTGTAAATTAGGCACTGTAAAAATTAATAAACAGAGCCGGGCGTGGTGGCGCATGCCTTTAATTTAAACACTTTGGGATGCCGAGGTAGGAGGATGGCTGTGAGTTTGAGGCCACCCTGAGACTACATAGTGAATTCCAGGTCAGCCTGGGCTAAAGCAAGACCCTACCTCAAAAAATAAATCAATCTCTCTCTATATATATATATATATAGAGAGAGAGAGAGAGAGAGAAACAAAATTACTCAAAGCCCATTAATTGTTTATTTTTGGAATTTCCCACTGATGTTGACTCCAGTAAGACAAGACAAGAGAGGACTGCTGTAGTTACAGAACTTTAGCAGGGGCAATCTCCCCACTTCGCCCCACAGTGTCATCCATAAAGCGCCCTAAGGGTTGAGATGTTGATGGGGGGGCCTCGGGACCGCTGCCCCTGAGTCCCATTACACGGCGACGTCATTCTGGGCTTACGTCCAGCTGGGGCTTGCAGGGGGTCTGGACGGCGTGCGGGCAGCACAGTGCACGGGCGGCTTGGGGCCCGAGTGCGGAAGCGCCCAGCCTCGCCGGGCCCGGCCGCATGCCGCGGCCTTTCCGCTCGGCTGGGCAGCAAGCGGAGCAGAAGGCGTGGGCGCCCGCGGAGCCGCGGCCGCACGGAGCCCTGGGGCCCCTCTCCCCGGAGGCCTGGCGGGGCCGCAGGGCGCCGAGAACCGTGAGGGCACCCGCCCACACCTCGTGTCCTCAAGCCTCCCAGGACACCCGACTCCCGGGCTGTGAACCAGGAGCCTCGGGAAAAGTCCGTCATCCCGGAAGAACAGTCGCAGGGACATCCCCGGCCTGAGACTCCCCCTCCAGCCCCGCTCTAGGTAACGGCCCTCCCTCCCGTGCCTCCCCCTACCTGGACGGAGGCGGGAACCGGTTAGGATAGGGCGGGCCGGTACGGAGGGGTGTGCGCATGCGCCAGGTGGGCGGGGCCTCCGTCGCTTGGGCGGGTGGACGGACTCGTGCGGGGAGGTGGCCTTGGCTCTGCTCTAAAGCCCCTTGCTTGAGGGCGGTGCCGCTTAGGGGCTGAGCTCATTACGTTCCACAAGCACATTTCTGAGTGCCTCTTATTAATACACACGCGCAGAAAAGTAAAGTACAATCATTATTCCTGAGTTATAGTCTGGAGGCAGTCCGTCCTTTTTTTTTTTTTTAAGATTTTTAATTTTTATTTATTTATTAGAGACAGAGAGAGGGAGAGTTAGAATGGCGCATGCCAGGTCCTCCAGCCACTGCAAACAACTCCAGACGCCTGCGTCCCCTTGTGCATCTGGCTTACGCGGGACCTGGAGAATCGAACCGGGATCCTTAGGTTTCGCAGGCAAATGCCTTAACCGCTAAGCCATCTCTCCAGCCCTGGAAGCAGTTTTGTAGGTATTTTTTTTTTTTTTTTTCAGTACGTTCTCATTGTAGCCCGGGCTGACCTGGAACTCACTCCGTGGTCTCAAGGCTGTCCTCAAACTCTCGTAGGTAGGTATGAAATGCATGCAGTCCTCCTTACAATTTGGAATTTTAGCTCGTGGTGGCACTCTTGGGGGTTAGAGATAAAACAGTATAACGGGGCTGGAGAAATCACTTAGCGGTTAAGGTGTTTGCCTGCAAAGCCAAAGGACCTTGGTTAGATTCCCCAGGACCCACGTAAGCCAGCCGCACAAGGTGGCGCATGCATCTGTAGTTTGCAGTGGCTGGAGGCCCTGGCACACCCATTCTCTCCCTCTCTCTGTCTCTCTGTGTCTGCCTCTCTCACTCTCTCAAAAAAAAATTAATTAAATTAAAATTTAAAAATATTTTTTAAAAGCCAATATCACCTTGGAGTCCAGACTTGCTTCAAACTCCTGGAGATCCTCCTGCCTTTGCCCCTAAATGCACATGTGTCATCACACTTGGATTAGACTCACTCTCCAACCCACTACATTTTAAAAAATATGTTATTTTTATTTATTTGAGAAAGAGAGGGAGAAAGAGAATGAGAGAATGGGCGCACCAGGACCTTCAGCTCTATCTAGTCTCAAGCTAACCTCAAACTCACAATGACTCTCCTACCTACTCAGCCTCCCAAGTGCTGGGATTAAAGGTGGGCGCCACCACACCTGGCTACAGGAGCATTTCATAATGAAAAATTGGAGACAAGAAACCTTTTGTCCTAAGACAACTCATGACAGAAGGCTTGGGGGCAGTCATGATCCCCACCAGATCTCAGACCCCCCCATGCCAACTGTATGCAATGATTCACCAGATCTCAAAGCCCCCTATGCTAGCTGTATGCAATGATTCACAAGGTCTTGTGGCCTCCTCAGGAGCCAGAGTATACAAAGGGACAATGAGCCCCACTGAAGTGGCTGCTTTGGGGTCTCCATGCTCTTGTGAGTAAGCTCTCACCTGGAGACTAAGGGAAAAGCATTCTCCGGGGTGGGGTAATCCTGACATAGGGATCTCTACCTAAGCAGTTATGCGGAGGTCAAGAGGGCATCATGCAGGATGGGATGGGACTTTTAGGTGGTTTGACTACTCTGGGGTCTGTCTCCAAGCTCTGTAAGTAGCCCTTACCCTGCAACTGAGGGCGGAGCATCAGAGGAGTAATCTTGACACTGGACCCCACCAAAATGGCTGCTTTGGGGGCGCCATAATCCTGTAAATCCCTCACCCAATAAACTCATTGGTTCACCAAACCAGTATTGGTGCAATCATACTTTGACCTGCCATCTGAGCCCTATGTGGGGTGAAGACATGTGTTTGTGTCTTCCCAAGGGAAAGTTTTCTGTGACAAGGCCCAGGGCTACGATCCCAGCTACTCAAAGATTAAAGCAGGAGGGCTGGAAAGATGGCTAGGTAGCTAAGGCACTTACCTGCAAAGCCAAAGGACCCAGGTTAAATCCCCCAGACCCACATAAGCCGGACGCACAGTGTGGCATGTGTCTGGAGTTTGTTTTCAGCAGTTGGAGGCCCTGGTGCACCCATTATCTCTCTCCCTGTCTCTTTCTCTCTCAAATAAATAAATAAATATTTATTATTATTATATTTATTTATTTATTTATTTATTTATTTATTTATTTATTTTGGTTTTTCGAGGTAGGGTCTCACTCTGGTCCAGGCTGACCTGGAATTAACTATGTAGTCTCAGGGTGGCCTCAAACTCACGGCGATCCTCCTACCTCTGCCTCCCGAGTGCTGGGATTAAAGGCGTGCGCCACCATGCCCCGCTTAAAATAATTTAAAAAAAAAAAGATTGAAGCAGGGGAATCACAAGTTCAAGACCTACTTAGACTCCACAGTAAATTCAAGGTCAGACTGGATAACCCTGTCTCAAGATAAAAATTTAAAAAGACAGGGCTGGAGAGATTGCTTAGCAGTTAAGGCACTTGCCCGGCAAAGCCAAAGAACCCAGGTTCAATTCCCAGGACCCATATAAACCAGATGTACAAGGCAGCACATGCATCTGGAGTTCCTTTGCAGAAGCTAGAGGTCTTGGTGTGCCCATTCTCTCTCTCTCTGCTTCTCTCAAATAAATAGGGCTAGAGAGATGGCTTAGCAGTTAAGGTGTTTCCCTGCAAAGCCAAAGAACCCAGGTTCGATTACCGAGTACCCATGTAAGCCAGATGTACAAGGTGGCACATGTGTCTGGAGTTCATTTGCTGGGGCCGAAGGCCCTGGCACACCCATTCTCTCTTTCTCTACCTGCTTCTCTTTTTTTTAGATTAATTTATGTATTTGACAGAGGAAGAGGGAGAGAGAATGGGTGTGCCAGGGTCTCCGGCCACTGCAAATGAACTTGACGCATGTGCACCCTTGTGTATCTGGCTTACATGTGTCCTGGAGAATTGAACCAGGATCCTTTGGCTTTGCTGGCAAATGCCTTAACCACTAAGCCATCTATCCAGCCCTCTATCTGCTTCTTTCTTTCTCTCTCTCAAATAAATAAATAAAAATAAATAAATAAAACAAAAAAAAACTTTAGTGAAGTTTTAAAATATATATTTTTTGTTTATTTTGATAGAGACAGAGAGAGAAAAAGAGAGAGGGAGAGAATGGGCATGCCAGGGTCTCCAGCTACTGCAACCAAACTCCAGATGCATGTGCCCCCTTGTGCATCTGGCTTACGTGGGTACTGGAGAGTTGAACTGGGATCCTTTGGCTTTTCAGGCAAACACCTTAACCGCTAAGCCATCTCTCCAGCCCCACAAAAAAATTTTTTTAAAAAGACTATCCACAGCTGGGTATGGTGATATATGCCTTTAATCCCAGCACTCAGGAGGTAGAGGTAGGAGGATTTCTGGGAGTTCAAGGCTACCTTGAGACTACATAGTGAATCCCAGGTCAGCCTAGGTTAGAGTAAGACCCTACCTAAAAAAAAAAAAAAAAAAAAAAAAAAAAAAAAAGACTATGTACAATGAATATACATTATCTCTCTCTCTCTTTTTTGTTGTTTTTTTTCAAGGTAGGGTCTCACTCTAGCCCAGGCTGACCTGAGGTAGAATCTCACTCTGTAGCCCAGCCTCTTGAATATTCAAACTAAATGTGTGTGCCACTGTACCCAGTTAAAAATGACTCAAGTGTACCGCTTAATGATTTTTTCTTTCTTTTTTTTGGTTTTCTGAGGTAGGGACTCACTCTGGCCCAGGCTGACCTGGAATTAACTATGTAGTCTCAGGATGGCCTCGAATTCCTGGTGATCCTCCTACCTCTGCCTCCTGAATACTGGTATTAAAGGTTTTTGTTTTTTTTGTTTTTGTTTTTTTTTTTTTTTAACATTTTTGTGCCAACTGGTGCAATAATGGTATGTTTGTTTATTTTTATTATTTATTTATTTATTTTGTTGGTTTTCAAGGTAAGGTCTCACTCTAGTCCAGGCTGACCTGGAATTCACTATGTAGTCTCAGGGTGGCCTCAAACTCACAGTGGACTTCTTACCTCTGCCTCCTTGAGTGCTGGGATTAAAGGCATGTGCCACCATGCCCAGCACAGTATGTCTATTATGGGAGAAACCAATTGCTTTCTTTTTTGTTTTCGTTTTTGGTTTTCCAAGGTAGGGTCTCACACCAGCTCGGGCTGACCTGAAATTCACTATGTGGTCTCAGGATGCCTCGAACTCAACGGCGATCCTCCTACCTCTACCTCCCGAGTGCTGTGATTAAAGGATTGCGCCACCATGTCTGGCAGAAACCAATTGCTTTCTAACTGTATTGGAGGCCTGCTCCATAAGAGGGAATACAAACCTGGTACTGAAAACCTAGTCAAAAGCCTATGGTGGGGGAGGTCATGAGTCCTAGGAAGTAACACCTGTTGTCTGGTCAAATGCATATGTTATGCCCACCAAACTGCCCTGCAAGCACTACCTCGGAAAACCAAAATAAATAATAAATTAATAAATTAAAAAGCGCCACCATAGTGCTGAGAAGGGACAGTGGAGTGTTCAACACTGAGACATCTCTATCACATCCTTGAAAGCTCAGGGTCCCTTGCAGAAGAGGTGGTAGGAAGAATGTAAGGGCCAAAGAGGATTACTGCTTATAATGCAATCTTCCAGACACAAAATGGCCTTGATATTCATGACCTCACTGTGCCTGGCACTACCTACAAAAGACCTTCATAAGAGGAAAAGATGATGACATCAAAATAGAAGAGAGACTAATCTTAAAGAAGGGATTCAATCGAGTGGATTTGAGAGGAGAATGGGAATTATCATGGTTTACTGTTTATACTCAAGGAAGATAGCACTAAAAAGCTGTCAGAAAATTTTAAAAAGGGGGCTGGGGAGAAGGCTCTGCAGTTAAAGGTGCTTGCTTGTTGCCAGGTATGGTGATGCACGCCTTTAATCCCAGCACTCGGGAGGCAGAGGTAGGAGGATCGCCGTGAGTTCGAGGCCACCCTGAGACTACATAGTGAATTCCAGGTCAGCCTGGGCCAGAGTGAGACCCTACCTGGAAAACCAGGAAGAAAAAAAAAAAAAGGTGCTTGCTTGCAATGCTTGATGGCCTGAGTTCTATTTCTCAGTACCCACATAAAGCCAAATTCACAAAGTGGTACATGAATCTGGAGTTTATCTGCAGTGGCAAGAGGCCCTGAAATGCTCACTCTTTTTCTCTCTTTGCAATTAAGTAAAAATAAAATACTGAGCTGGGCATGGTGGCACACGCCTTTAATCCCAGCACTCAGGAGGCAGAGGTAGGAGGATCGCCGTGAGTTCAAGGCCACCCTGAGACTACATAGTTAGTTCCAGGTCAGCCTGGGCCAGAGTGAGACCCTACCTCGGAAAACCAATAAATAAATAAATAAATAAATAAAATATTAAGCCAGGCGTAGTGGCACATGCCTTTAACCCCAGCACTCGGGAGGCAGAGGTAGGAGAATTGCTGTAAGTTTGAGGCCACCCTAAAGACTATATACAGTGAATTCCTGGTCAGCCGGGCTAGAACAAGATCCTACCTCTAAAAACACTAAAAATAAATAAAAAAGAAAACATTAAATTTTAAAACATTTTGAGAGGGAGAGAATGCATGCACTAGGCCTCCTTCTACTACACAAGAACTCCAGATGCATTCAACAGTTTAATGTGTCTTGCTTCACATGAATATTGGGGAATCAAACCCAGGCCAGCAGGCTTGGCACTCTTAACTGCTGAGTCATCTTGCCAGCCCTCTTTTTATTTGCATATGTTGGGCGGGGGAGCCACACCGGGGTCTCTTGCCACTTGCAAATGCCTTACTTTACATAGGCAGCTGGGGCTTTGCAAGATTAGCAGGCTTTACAAGCAAGCACCTTAAATTGCTGAGCCACCTCCCTAGCCCAAGGATGTATTTTTTAAAGGAGATTGAATGAAGGGCCTCCTGCATGGTAGGCAAGGACTTTTATCACTGTGCTACAACCGCAGCCTCCCCACCCTGTGATGGTTTGAGTGCAAAATGTTCCCCATAGCCTCATGTATTTATAATTAAGCCTCATACTTGATCTTTAGCTGGTGGAGCCTTGGAGGAAGTGTGTTGCTGGGGGTGGACCTGGAGGTTTAAAAGTCCACTCCCACTGGGTGTTCATACTTTGCTCACTCAAGCTACCACCTCCTTGCTGATGTGACATTCTGAGTCTGCTTTTTGCTCATGTCATGTTTTCCCCACCATAATGAAACTCCCCTAAAAACTGGAAAACAGAGCCAGGTGTGATGGCGCACGCCTTTAATCCCAGCACTTGGAAGGCAGAGGTAGGAGGATCTCCAGCTCAAGGCCACCCTGAAACTACATAGTGAATTCCAGGTCAGCCTGAACTACAGTGAGACCGACCTCAAAACAAAAACAACAACAACAACAACAAAAAAACCTGGAAAACAAAAGCCAGGGATGGTGGCACATGCCTTTAATTCTAGCACTTGGGAAGCAGAGGTAGGAGGATCACCATCAGTTCGAGGTCAGGCTGAGAGCAAAACCCTACCTTAAAAAAACACTGGGAAAGCCGGGCGTGGTGGCGCAGGCCTTTAATCCCAGCACTTGGGAGGCAGAGGTAGGAGGATCGCCGAGAGTTCGAGGCCACCCTGAGACTACATAGTTAATTCCAGGTCAGCCTGGACCAGAGTGAGACCCCACCTCGCAAAAAAAAAAAAAAAAAAAAAAAAAAAACACTAGGAGCCGGGCATGGTGGCACATGCCTTTAATTCCAGCACTTGGGAGGCAGAGGTAGGAGGATCGCCAAGAGATAGAGGCCACCCTGAGACTACATAGTGAATTCCAGGTCAGCCTGAGCCAGAGTGAGACCCAACCTTGAAAAACCAAAAAAAAAAAAAAAAAAAAAAAAAAAACACTGGAAAACAAGGGCCGGAGAGATAGATGGCTTAATGGTTAAGGCACTTGCTTGCAAAGCCCAAAGGACCCAGGTTCGATTCACCAGGACCCACATAAGCCAGATGCAAAAGGTGACACATGCATCTGGAGTTTGTTTGCAGCAGCTAGAGACCCTGAGGTACCCATTCTCTCTTCACTCAGGTGGAGAGGTAGGAGGATAACTGAGTTTAAGACCAGCCTGAGACTATGTAGTGAATTCCAGATCAGCATGGGCTAGAGCGAGACCCTACCTCAAAAAAAATTAAAAGGGCAAGGGGGACTGGAAAGATAGCTCAGTGGTAAGAGCCTGCCCACCAGGGTTCTACTCCTCAGCCACCTACTTAAAGCCAGGCATTCGTTTGCAGTGGCAAGAGACTGATGTACACACACATGAACAAACAAGCAAATAAAAACAAAGCTCATCTCTCCTGATGCTTGAACCCCCAGGTTTCTGCTCTGGTAGGTTTTATGGTACCCACATAAAGTCAGATGCATGTCTAGAGTTCCCATTCTCTCTCAAATATTTAAAGTAACAAAATTTATAGAAAAGAATATTTTATTGAAACAGTTTGTCAATTAACAATGGAGCTAAGTACAATTTGATTCAAACCTGTCCAACCAGCCTGAAAAGCTAATGAAAGAACTCAAACATACAGAAAAGGGGCTGAGTGGGACCTTTAAGTCTCTGCCAATGTGGCAAAAAAAAAAAAAGGGGGGGGGGAGGAATAGGAGAGAAGAAAAGACAAAATGACTGACACGACAGGGTTTGTTTTGTCCTGGAGCTAGTGCAATAGCCCTAGTTCCTGTTACAGACACAATACTTCAGGGCAGACTCCCTGGGCATCAGCATAGTGGGTTAGGGCTCCCTCTTAGCAGAGCAGTGCACACCAGGAAGACCAGCCCTGACCCTCTTCCTTTACCCACAAAGCCTGCCTCAAAGAGTGAGGTGGCATTTTTACATTCACACCACGGTCTTTCCATCTCCCAGAGTCTCGGGACAAGGGCTCACAGTAGAAAGCACATTTTTGGTCAGTCCAGGGGGGAAAGGAGGGGAGAGGGAAAAGACTTGGTCTGGAAGAGGGAGGAAAGGGACATGTGTCACAGGAACCTGGAGAGGTAAGGGTTTTGGGTGCCTACATATATCAGCATCCATGCCAACCACTCTACATGGCTTTCCTGGGCCCAATAGCTCACAGCTGACTTTTCTACATCACTCACTCTAGCAAGGCAGGGGATTCCCTTCTTACTCTGGCCACCAGGGGTCACATGGGCCTGTGAGAACAGATGGAAGGCTTTGGGCTGGAGGCAGAGAATGGCCCAACCTTCACCAGGAAAGCAAGGAAGAGTAAGAATCCAGAAAAGAATTTGGGGGAGGAGCTAAGGAAAGAAGACTAGAGGGAAAAGCTGAGACAGACACCAAAGCTGGTGACCAAGGCTCTCTAGACACTGGCCCAAAAAGGACACTGATTTCGTGGAAGAGGAAAGGAAGTCTAGAGAAGATGGGACACTCCCCAGTGTCCCACAACATCCTTCCTCCCTGTTACCAGCCAGCCACTGGCAGCCATTCTCTCACCTACCCACAGGCAACCAATTAAGACATAATAGTGATTTTTTTTCCCCAAATGCAGGGCCGGATGGGTAGGGGACCAGAGAGTGGAGAAGGGGACAGAACAAAATCAGATTTTAACCATGGAGCTACTCCAGAAGGAACTGCTGAGAGCTCCCTCCTGTCCCAGGGTGAGAGCAGGAACTTGAGCCCGAGGGCAGGATCAAGCCTCGCCCTCACCCTACTGTGTAATAAATAGAGGGTAGGAGCTGGAGAGACAGGAGGTGGGTTATAGCTCATCGTTCTTCACAGGCCGCTTCTGTCCAGCTGGCTGCTCCTTTTGTTCTGATTCTGTGGGGAGAGCAAGAGGAGGATGGCAGTGAAACAGGTGCCTGCCCTCCAACCCTACCAGGCGCCCAAGACTTGTGTGTGGCCCTCACCTGCACCAGGACCTTCTAACTCCAGAGGTTCAGCGTCTGCTGCTTCTGAACCTACATTTTTAGAAGAAATCCATTAATGTCAAGAGGCAACTAGTAAATATAATAAACAAGATGTGTGGGCCATATTTGTTCTTTGCCTTTTTTTTTTTTTTTGTAAGGTAGGGTCTCACTCTGTAGTCCCAGGCTGGCTTTTAACTCACATCGATCCTATCTCTACCTCTGAAGTGCTTAGATTAAAGGCATATACCACCATACCTGGCCCTCCGCCCTTTTCCTTTGATAAATTTTTAAAAATTGTTTGTGTGCATGAACGTGTACACATACACACAGAGAGACAGAGAGAATGGCCACACCAAGGCCTCTAGCCACTGCAAACAAACTTCAGATGCATATGCCACCTGGTGCATCTAGTTCTATGTGGGTACTAGGGAATCAAACCCAGGCCGTCAACTTTGCAAGCAACCTCCATAACTGCTGAGCCATCTCTCCAGCCCCCTCTGCCTTTTTTAGTTACACAATGTTTTTAAAAAATTAAAGGCCGCCGGGCATGGTGGCGCATGCCTTTAATCCCAGCACTTGGGAGGCAGAGGTAGGAGGATCGCCATGGGTTCGAGGCCACCCTGAGAATACAGAGTGAATTCCAGGTCAGCCTGGGCTAGAGTGAGACCCTACCTCAAAAAAAAAAAAATTAAAGGCCATCACCCTGAGACTACATAGTGAATTCCAGGTCAGCATGAGCTAGAGTGAGACCCTACCTCAAATAAATAAATAAATAAATAAATAAATAAATAAATAAATAAATAAATAAAATAAAATAAATAAAGGCCAAAACCTAAGTGGTGACTCATAACTTTAATCACAGAACTTAGGAGGCTGAGTAAAGTGGACAGTTGTGAGTTCAAGGCCAGCCTGTGCCACAGTGAGACCTTCCTTCAAAAAAACAAAACAAAGCCGGGTGTGGTGGTACACGCCTTTAATCCCAGCACTAGGGAGGCAGAGGTAGGAAGATTGCCGTGAGTTCAAGGCCACACTGAGACTACAGAATGAGATCCAGGTCAGCCTGAGCTAGAGTGAGACCCTCCTGAAAATAGGAAAAAAAAAAATGCCGGGCATGGTGCACACACCTTTAATCCCAGCACAAGGGAAGCAGAAGTAGGATAATTGTATTGAGTTTGACGCTACCCTGAGACTACACAGTGAATTCCAGATCAGGCTGGGCTACAGCAAGACTCTACCTCAAAAAAACCAAACAAAAAAAAAAGGGGGGGGGTGGCCTGGCTCAGCAGTTAAGGCGCCTACCTGCTAAGCCTAAGAACGCTGATCAATTCTCCAGGTCCCAAGGTTAGCCAAAGTGATGCAAGGGTGCAATGTCACACTTGCCCACAAGGGGGCACATGCATCTGGAGTTTGTTCACAGCAGCTGAGAGGCTGCTGGTGTGCCCATTCTCTATCTGTCTCTCTCCAAAAAAAAAAAAAAAAAAAAAAGCCTAAAGCAGGGTGTGGTGGCGCAAGCCTTTAAACCCAGCACTCGGAAGGCAGAGGTAAGAGGATCGCTGTGAGTTCAAGGCCACCCTGAGACTACATAGTTTATTCCAGGTCAGCCTGGGCCAGAGTGAGACCCTACCTTGAAAAACAAAAAAACAAACAAACAAAACAAAAAAAGCCTAAAGCCAAGGCTGGAGAGATGGCCTAGCAGTTAAGGTGTTTGCCTGTATGGCCAAAGTATCTTGGTTCGACTCTCCAAAACCCACATAAGCCAGATGCACAATAGGGCATATGCATCTGGACTTCTTTTGCAGTGGCTGGAGGCCCTGGTGTGCCCATTCTCCCTCTCTCTAATAAAAATATTAAAAAAAAAAAAAAAAGAAGCCTGGGGCCTGGACAGATGGCTTAGCAGTTAAACCCTTGCTTGTGACGTCTAAGGACTGCGGTTCCAGGCTTGATTCCCCAGGACCCACGTAAGCCAGATGCACAAGGTGGCGCATGCATCTGGAGTTCATTTGCAGTGGCTGGAGGCCCTGGCATGCCCATTTGCTCACTCTCTCTCTCTCTGCCTGTCACTCTCAAATAAAATAAATAAAGTTAAAAAAAAAAAAAAGCCTGGGCTGGCTTAGCAGTTAAGGCATTTGCCTGCAAAGTCAAAGGACCCAGGTTTTATTCCCCAGAACCTACATAAGCCAGATGCACAGGGTTGCGCATGCATCTGGAGCTCATTTGCAGTGGCTGAAGGCCCTGGCATGCCCATTCGATCTGCCTCTCTGTCTCCCTCTCTCTCTCAAATAAATAAAATCCTTTTTTTTTTTTTTTTTTTGGTTTTGCAAGATAGGGTCTCACTTTGGCCCAGGCTGACCTGGAATTAACTATGTAGTCTCAGGGTGGCCTTGAACTCACAGTGATCCTCCTACCTCTGCCTCCCAAGTGCTGGGATTAAAGGTGTGTGCCACCACGCCCAGCTTAATAAAATACATTTTAAAAAAATAATTAAAATATGTTGCTATGGCAGACGATAAAAAAGATTTTATAGGGCTGGAGAGATGGCTTAGGGGTTAAGGCGCCTGCCTCCTAAGCCTAAGAACACTGGTTCCAATCTCCAAGTCCCACGTTTAACCAGATGCAAAGTGACGCAAGGGCGCAATGCCGCACTTGACCACAAGGGGGCGCACACATCTGCTGGCGCGCCCATCTCTGCTTTTCTCTCTCTCTCTCTCCAAAAAATAAAAATAAAATAAATAAATAAAAAATAATAAAAAAAGATTTTATAAAAAGAGTGTTGTGTTTTTCTCACAGATTTGCTTAATTGAGTTCTACTATTAATCAGTACCAATGGTCTCTTTTCCTACTGTTTTGTTTAATTAGCATTACTGACCAGAAAAGCAAACAATGGAGGGTATATAATTCCAAGTAAGCACTTAGGTTCACATTTTTACAATAAAGTAATAAAATCTAAAAAAAAAAAAAAAAGAGCCTGAAGCCATAGTAGACTTCTGTAATCCTAGCACGCTGATACAGACAGCACAGATAGAATTTATAGAATTACTCAAAAAGTTGTGTTGAGCACAGCCAACAACAGTAGAGCAAGAATCCAGAGAAAAATCTTGCTGCAAGTGAGGCGGACAGGGAGAGAATGACCTGAAAATTGTTCCCTGGCCTCCACATACACATGCCACACACAAAAATAAATAAAGGCCATCCAGTTCATGGGCTATCAAGAAATAGGCCATGCCCACCAGTTCACTTGCCCCAGACTTATGCTAAGTCCCACTCTCAATCACAGCTTCCCCAACTCACGAGACTCTTCTTTTTCAGGTTCTACAATGGGCTTTGCCTCTTCAGTCTGGCCTGGAGGGAAAGCAGGAGTAAGACAGAGCTCTGGGAAGAGCAGGGGACTTCTCTTCCTGCAGAAGTTGGAGCCAAGCACTCTGACCTCACCTGTGGGTGGGATGACCTTCTCCCCCTGGTCACTGGCACTGGCATTGAGGGGAGGCTCTGCTCGGGTGCCATTCTTGTCCTTGGGCCGGGGCCGGGGCTTGGCAAACTTGGCCTTGTTGAGCAGATATTGCACCTCACGGTCCAGGGCCAGCATCTTGGCCTCAATGTCTTTTGAGAGCAGCACAGGCTTCTCTGTAGCAGGAAGCTTGGCCTGCTCAGCCATAGTTGCATTCTTCCAGGCCTGTGGACAAGGCCAGGGTAGCCTCAGAACTAGACGTAAAGAGGACAAATGCCTACCCCAGAGGCAATCACTCTCAGTCAGCTTCAGGCTCCTCCTACAAACCACACATCACCCTGCCACCCTTGGCATCCCAGAGCACCAGCTAAGGATCCAGTTGTATATTCACAAAGTGATTACCCAGGTCTCGTTGATGACTTTCTCTAACGTTGTCATCTCCACCTCAGTGAAGATCTGGTCCATCTCTGGGATAAGCCGGGCACCCCTGTGAGCCAGAAAGAAAACAATCAGCCTGGGGCAAAGGGGCCTAGGCTGTGGGGAATGGGAAACTGACAGGAATGGCAGCCTTGCAGGGCTTACACACACACACACACACACACACACACACACACACACACACACACACAATATAGGACCACTCACTTGAGGAAAATGCTAGAATGGTTGAGGAGATTGTCCAGGGCTGAAAGCCGTTCAGGCCATTTCTTGCGTTCTTCCACCCGAAAAAAAAGTCCTTGGCATAGCTTCTTTAGCTCAGCCAACTTCTCCTTCAACATCTGATGGACAAGGGGTTAAGAGTAATGAAAGGTTGAAAGCAGAGCCCAGGATTCAGGCTTGCATCCTTCTCTCCCTAACCCTGGCAGCAGAAGACCAGAGTGCCCAATCCACCTGCCATATCCTGGGAGGCCCCTTACCACAGTAGTGGCCCCAAATCCTTCATCCTCCAGCCAGGTAGAGGTGGCACTGAGTTTCGCAGAGATCTCTTCCCTCTGTTCCTCAGTAGACACTTCCTGGTACTCGGGCTGATACAGCTTGTCCTAAGGAAGGACACAAATCCAAGTATGATGTGAGCCGCAGGGCAGGCTCAGAAGAGCCAGATGCCCCCCCCCAACCCAAGCCTTATGGGGCAGGGAGTACCCCAGTCTGCCAACCTGGGTTTCAAAAATAAATGCTTCCAAGCTGTTGGCAGCTTTCTCTCGTTCCTGCTTTTCTAGGTCTCGGAGGGTCAAGTCCTCAAGTCTTCAGAGAAAAGGAGAGGCAAGAATGAGGGAGAGACACTGGAACTTGGTCCCCTCCCAGAGGCAGCATTCCTCCCTCAGTCTGTCCCAGTGTCCCTCTTTGTACTTCTGCACAGAACGAGCCAGCTCATCCTCTGGCAAGTCAGGCAGGTCCAGAACAGCCAACTCCACTGCGATCTCCTCTACCATCTTCTGCTTCCGGGCAGGCTTCTGCTTCTTTTCCTCCTCAGAGGCTGGAGGGACACCCTCAGGCCCTGCCTGTCCCTTCTCATTGGGCTTCTAAGTGCAAAGAACAGTGGCAAGGTTAGCAAGCCACCTCCTTCCAAAGGGCAAAAACAAAGCAACTTCCATCTACTCCTTTAGCTCCTGGCTCCACTGCTCATCTTCTGGCCAATGCTCACCTGGGGCTCAGGCTTGTCCCCACTATCTTTTTCAGCAGGCTTGTCTTGATCAGTGGCTGTGTCACCCTTAGGCCCAGGAGGAGTAGGCTGAGAGGTATCTTCCACTGGGGCCTCAGCTTCCTCCTTCAGCTCCCCCTGCTCTCCAGGCTCATCTTTGCTTCCCTCGGTAGGGTTCTCCTCTTCTTCCTGGGAGACAATTACCAACAACTATGGGCCAGGCCTGGCCTTCACCACTTCTCTGCCTGGAAGGGATCTCAGAATAAAGCAGAAGGGGAGACAGATGACATCCATATGTGAACAGTCTGGGCTAGATGAGTAAAAGGAGGGTGACAGAGGATGCTAAAGAGAATGGGCACAAGGAATGGCCCCAAGTCTAGAGGAGCACAAGAAAGAAGGACATGGTTAATCCAGTATAGGATACAGGGAAAGGCAGGGCCATCACAGCCCAGACAGCTAGAATGCCCACCAGATTCTCTGCTTCTGCTACCTGCCCCCAATGCTGCTCTTCATACTATACCCTCTTACCTGGACAGCATCGGTACCATTCTCTTTGGTATCTGATGTGGTACCACCTCCAAACAGGCTGGAAATAGTGTTGCCAAGTTCTAGGGAGAAGGAAACCCAGAGACTCAAGAGAGGACCAAGCACCGGCTCCACTTCCTACTTTAAGGGCAATGCTGTCACCTCAAAGCACACACCATGTATGTTTGTTCACTCACTTGTTCACACATACACACATGTGCACACACACAGGTGCCCATACTCATCTTACTGGTTAAAGTAGATTCCTCCTCTGGGCTATCCGCCACCAGGGTCTCAAATACAGACTCCACCTATTTTGAAACAGGTTCAAAATACAGAGCTGCACATGCAAACCACACTTCTCCATAAATGCTTTGCTTATGCATACTAAGTGATTTGCAGCTGTGCTGGCCTACTTGTTTTCTTTTCTTTTTTTTTTTTTTGGTTTTTCAAGGTAAGGGTCTTGCTATGTGTAGCCCAGGCTGACCTAGAATTCACTATGTAGTCTTGGGTTGATCCTCCTACCTCAGCTTCCACACCTGGTTCACTTTCTTTTCTAAAGACTCTGGATGGTCGCCTGCCCCTTTGATTACCAGCCCTCTAAGGACACTCACATTCTTTCTCTCAAAGCCATCCATGTCTCAGTAACACAATGGACCAAACTTCCCACTGCGCTACAGATATTATCCAAGAATTTTTTTTTTTTGGTTTTCTGAGGTAGTGTCTCACTCTAGTTCTGGCTGACCTGGAATTCACTATGAAGTCTCCGGCTGGCCTTGAACTCACAGTGATCTTCCTACCTCTGCCTCCTGAGTGCTAGCATTAAAGGCGTGAGCCACCACACCTGGCTCCGAGATTTACTTTTTTAAAAAATATTTTATTATTTTACAGAGAAAGAGGGAGAAAAAGAGATTGGGTGTACCAGAGCCTCCAGCCACTGCAAATGAACTCCAGACGCGTGCATCTGGCTAACATGGATCCTGGGGAATCAAACCTGGGTCCTTTGGCTTTGCAGGCAAATGCCTTAGCCACTAAGCCATCCCTCCTGCCCCAAGATTTACTTTTTTTTTTTTTGGAGACAGAGACAGAAAGAGGAAGACAGAAATGGGTGCGCTAGCAGCCTCTCAGCTGCTGCGAAAGAAATCCAGATGCGTGCTCCCCCTTGTGGTCAAGTGCGGCATTGCACCCTTGCATCACTGCATCTGCCTAAACATGGGACCTGGAGATTGGAAGCACTGGAAATTGGAACCAACGTTCTTAGGCTTAGGAGGCAGGCGCCTTAACTGCTAAACCATCTCTCTAGCCCCCAAGATTTACTTTTTAAAAACAGGCTTTTAGATGCACAAGGGGGCACATGCATCTGGAGTCCATTTGCAGTGGCTGGAGGCCCTGGCGTGCCCTCTCTCTCTCAAATCAATAAATAAAAAAACAGGCTCTTCCAAAATAAGAAAATCTCAAGGCCTGGACAGATTGGCACGTGCCTTTAATCCCATCACTGGGGAGGCTGAAGTAGGATCGCAGTGAGTTCAAGGCCTGCATGGGCTACAGAGTGAGATTTTTCCCTTGAGAAATTAAAAACAAAAGTTGTTTAGTTCCTTCTAAGCAAGTTACAAAGTCCATAAGCATATTTGGGCTATGAGAAAGCCCCATCAGATCCCTGTTAGTTCTGTTTAGAGCCAAGATTGCTCTGACTTAATTCTATAACTCTTTTGGTTATTCTGTGGAACCCACTTTGGGAAAGGCTAGCAGGCCCCAGGCTCCTGCTCTGTCCTCACACAGGGTCTCCTTTTGTTCTCACCCTGTCTAGACTGAGCACACCACTCTCATCCAAGTTGAAGTGCGCCTTGATGCCCTTGGACTCGTAGTCTGGATATTTCTTGAAGCTCTCACCCACACCTTTTAGCTTCACTGTGGTCAGATTCTGGGAGCCAAATACCCTGGTTGGGAAGGAAAGGAGTTTGAGCAGACCCACCAGGCTCACTTCTGACTCTAGGCTATATAGCCTGTTGGCATGAGATGTCAGGGATCCTGCCCAAAGACACTCAGAAGGAAGGAGGCACTCTTGAGAGGCTGTCATAACTTCAACTTAACCCACTGAAGCTCTGCAAGCCTCACAATGCCCTTTCCCTAATCTACACGTCATCTGGTAAATGCACCTCCCCCTCCCTAGAGGTCCCATCCTGCCCCCGCCCCTCACCGAAGATCCTCAGGCCCCAGGAAGCCCAGGTCACCATAGTTGATGTGAAAGTTGAAATCATGGCTGTAGCGGTTAAAGGTGATGACTTTGCGTTGGGGGTAGGGCCCCATGCGTGAGAAGAGCACACGTTTATTGTGCTTCAGGCTGTGGATCCCAGGCTCCTCCTCCACCTCCCTTGTGAACTCCACCTACATAACAGCAGAGAGAAGGTACACTGGAAAACAGGGCAAGTTCTGCAGTAGGGATGTGAGTGTGAAGACCTCTTGGTAGGAAGGCAAAGGATAGGCTTCTCCCACTTGGAGAAGCAAAGGGAGCTTGTCAGATAAGGTTACTCACCAGGATGGGATAGATGACAGCATCACGCACGACAAAGGGCTTCACCTTGAAGGCCTTGCTGAGTGCAGCTGCCTGGTACACAGCCCCCATGGCAGCTGCTTCATCTGCATTGATGTTCTTCCCTAGCTCCTCCCTGAGAGAGGAGGCACACACTACAGCACCAGCCACCATCATCCCATACCTCCCACTGCCAGACTCCATGCCAAACCCCCACACTCACTTGCCCACAGCCTTCAGCAGCACCTCTTGAACTTTGGGAACACGAGTGGCTCCACCCACCAGGATCACCTGCTCAATCTCATCCTACAAAAGGGGGAGAAGGTGAGATGCAAGCAGTTAATGCCTTTTCGCTACACTAGCCCTTCCCCCCACACTGATGTTTCCTGCCCCATTCCTGCCAGGCACTTCTGCCTCCCCCATGCTCTCACCAAGTTCATCTCGGCACTCTGGAGAGCCTGATGGACAGGCCCAGGCACCCGTTCAAACAAGTCTGCACACAACTCTTCAAACTCCACTCGAGTCACTTTTGCCTTGAAGTCCACATCATCCATCAAGCCTTCAATCTGGGGGAATAGGGAACTATTAAAAGGGGTTCTCATCCTGGTCCTACTCTCTGTGGTAAAGGACTTTGGAAGGGTGGCAGGTTTGCCCTCTACTAAGACCCACGTAGGAACCTGGGCCATGTGGTCAACATTGGCACTCAAGATGGTTTTGAGCCGATTGGCCTCCCGCAACAGCTTGGCCATGGCACGTGGGTTTTCCCGGACATCGTTAGCTCTCTGTCCCTTGCGTTGCTCATTAAAGAGTCCAGCCAGGTGTTCCCGCAGTCGAAGCTCCATCTCTAGGCCACCCAGGGTACGGTCAAACCTGTTCAAAAAAGGGAGCAAGCCGGGTGTGGTGGCGCACGCCTTTAATCCCAGCACTCGGGAGGCAGAGGTAGGAGGATTGCTGAGAGTTTGAGGCCACCCTGAGACTACATAGTTAATTCCAGGTCAGCCTGGACCAGAGTGAGACCCTACCTCGCAAAACCAAAAAAAAAAAAAAAGGCGGGGGGGGGGGAGCAAGAGCCAGGCATGGTGGCACAGGCCTTTAATCTCAGCACCCAGTATGCGAAAGGCAGAGGTAGGAGCTCAAGGCCACCCTGAGACTACATAGTGAATTCCAGGTCAGCCTGGACTAGAGTGAGACCCTACTTCGAAAAAACAAAAAAAAAAAGGGAGCAAGTAGTGTGAGGATACACAGAGTCCCTCCATGGGCACAAGAGCCCATCCATATTTTGAAATATACTAGTAGCAGAGGGCAAAGGATATTGGTCAGTGGTAAGCACCTGCCCAAAAGTGGCATGAATTGGGGGTGGAGTGAAAAGACGGGTCTCTGTGGTCTTTGCTGTCAAATAATTTATAATCTTGCAATTCAACAACCTTGTAAATGTGAAATCATAATCACACATGTTAAAAATGAGAGCACACAAGCCGGGCGTGGTGGCGCATGTCTTTAATCCCAGCACTTGGGAGGCAAATGTAGGATGATCACCATGATTTCAAGGCCACCCTGAGACTACAGAGTGAATTCCAGGTTAGCCTGAGCTAGAGGGAGATCCTACTTCGAAAAACAAACAAAGCAAAGCAAAACAAAACAAAAATGAGGCCACACCAGGCTAGTGAAACACACAGAAATGTTTGCTACTCAAGGCAGTTAAGGAAAGCATTCCTGAGTAAAGATGCTAGAACTAAAACCTCAAGGAAGAGGTGGAGATGATTAGGTATACAAAAAAACAAAGAATGTTCTAGGCAAAAGATATAATCTCTCTAAAGACTCTGAGATAGAGAGGTAGGAGGAAAAAACATGGCACGTTTCAAAGGAAGGCAAATATACTCAAAGAGCAAAAGGGTTTAATGACAGCTAATGAGAGTTGTGGGAGTTGGGTTCAGAAGAAATGGGTAACAATCAGATTGGCATTTTGTTTTTTATTTATTTTGTTGGTGTGGTATTGTGAATTGAGTCCAGGACCCCACAAATGCTAGGCAAGGACTCTAATGCTACTGAGCTATATCCCTGGCTCCTACACAAGCATTTTAAAGAAAACTCCTAGCCGGGTGTGGTGGCACAGCCTTTAAACCCCAGCACTTGGGAGGCAGAAGTATGAGAATCACTGTGTTCAAAGCCACCCTAAGACTAAATCGTGAATTCAAGGTCAGCCAGAGCTAGAGTGAGACCCTATCTCGAAATAAGACAAAAATAAATAAATAAATAAATTTTAGAAATTTAAAGAAAACCTAGGGGCTGAAGAGAAAGCTCATTTTGTAAAGTGATTGCCTCACAATCATTAGGACCTGAGTTCAATCCCTAGTATCCACATAAAAATGCTAGACATAGTAGTGTGTACTTATAATGCTGGCATTGGGAAGGGGAGAAATGAGGCTAAGTGCTTGCTGACCAACCAGTCTAGCCCAATTGCCAAGTTCCAGGCCAAGGAGAGGTCCTGTACTAAAAAAAGATTGATGGTGTTCTTGAGGAATGACTCCAAAGATTGTCCCCTGGCTTCCATATTACATACATATTAAAAATCTGGACTACCTGGGTGTGGTGGCACATACTCAGGAGGCAGAGGTAGGAGGATTGCTGTGAGTTCGAGGCCACCCTGAGAATACACAGTGAATTCCAGGTCAGCCTGAGCTATAGTGAGACCCTGCCTTGAAGAAAAAAAAATCTGGACTGAAGCTGGGAATGGTGGCACACGCCTTTATCCCCAGAACTCTGGAGACAGAGGTAGGAGGATCGCCATGAGTTCAAGGCCAACCTGAGACTACATAGAGAATTCCAGGTCAGCTTGGGCTACAGGGAAACCCTACTTCAGAAAAAACAAAAACCTTTCTAAGGTTGGAGAGATGACTCAGCAATTAAAGCCCTTACCCATAAAGCCTAATGACCCAAGTTCGATTCCCCAGTACCCACATAAAGCAAGATGCACAAAGTGGTGCATGCAACTGGAGTTAGTTTGCAGTGGCTGGAGGCCCTGGTGCACCCATTTTCTCCCTCTCTCTGTCTCTTTTTCTCTCAAATAAGTAAATAAATATAGTATTAGGACTGGAGAGATGACTTAGTGGTTAAGGGACTTGCCTGCAAAGCCAAAGGACCTTGGTTCGATTCCCTAGGACCCATGTAAGCCAGATGCACAATGTGGCACATCCATCTGGAGTTCACTTGCAGTGGCTACAGGCCCTGGCATGCCCATTCTCTATCTCTCTCTGCTTGTTTCTCTCTCTCTCAAATAAATAAAAAATAATGAATAAATAAATAAATGAAATATTAAAACAAAAGACAATGAAGCCAAGTACAGTGGTGCCTGCCTTATAATTCAACCACCCCAAGAAATAGAGGCAGAAGGATTGACACAAGTTTGAGGCCAGCCTGGTCTACCCAGAATCCAAGCCAACCAGGATTTTACAGCTAATTTTTAAAAAATATTTTACTTTTCTTTATTTATTTGAGAGAGAGAGAATGGGTATGCTAGGGCCTCCGGCCACTGCAAACAAACTCCAGATGTACGTGCCCCGTTGTGCATCTGGCTTACGTGGGTTCTGGGGAATCAAACCTGGGTCCTTTGGCTTTGCAGGCAAGCACCTTAAACACTAAGCCATTTCTCCAGCCCAAAATTTTTTTAAAAATATTTTACTTATTTATTTGACAGAGAAAGAGGAAGAAAGAAAAGGGCACGCCACAGCCTCCAGACACGTGCGCCCCCTTGTGCATCTGGCTAACATGGGACCTGGGGAATCGAACCTGAGTCCCTCGGCTTTTCAGGCAAATGCCTTAACTACTAAGCCATCCCTCCAGCCCGTCCCCTAATTTTTTTTTTTTTTTTTAATTTTATTTTTTTTGAGGTATGGTCTAATTCTAGTCCAGACTGACTTGGAATTCACTCTGTTGTTTCTGGCCAGAATTCACAGCAATCTTCCTAACTCAGCCTCCCAAGCACTAGGATTAAAGGTGTGCACCACCGCATCTGGACAAAATCTTTTTATTTTTATTTTATTTTATTTTTTTTTTGGTTTTCCAAGGTAGGGTCTCACTCTAGCTCAGGCTGACTTGGAATTTACACTGCAGTCTCAGGATGGCAACTCCTTGGCAATCCTCCTACCTCTGCCTCCCAAATGCTGGGATTTAAGGTGTGTGTTACTACGCCCAGCACAAAATCTTTTTTTTTTTTTTTTGGTTTTTCAAGGTAGGGTCTCACTCTAGCCCAGGCTGACCTGGAATTAACTATGTAGTCTCAGGGTGGCCTTGAACTCTCAGCGATCATCCTACCTCTGCCTCCCGAGTGCTGGGATTAAAGGCGAGCGCCACCACACCTGGCTTTTTTTTTTTTTTTTTTAACATTTTATTTTTATTTATTTATTTGACAGAGAAAGAGGGAGACAGAGAGAGAGAGGGAGAGAGAATGGGTGCACCAGAGCCTCTAGCCACTGCAAGTGAACTCCAGACGTACGCATCCCCTTTTGCACCTGGCTAACGTGGGTTCTGGGGAATCGAACCTGGGTCCTTTGGCTTTGCAGGCAAACACCTTAAATGCTAAGCCATCCCTCCAGCCCCCCCGCCTTTTAATACTTTTTATTTTTATTTATTTATTTTAGAAAGACAGAGTCAGGCAGAGGGAGAGAGAGAGAGAATGGGCGTGCCAGGGCATCTAGCCACTGCAAACAA
Organism: Orientallactaga sibirica; assembly: GCA_036365145.1. Lineage (NCBI taxonomy): Eukaryota > Metazoa > Chordata > Mammalia > Rodentia > Dipodidae > Orientallactaga > Orientallactaga sibirica. The sequence continues at coordinate 18,143,401 of JAEOAD010000021.1, read as the reverse complement.
ACTCCAGACACATGTACCATCTCATGCATCTGGCTTACATGGGCCTGGGGAATTGAACCTAGGTCCTTTAGCTTTACAGGGAAACGCCGTAACTGCTAAGCCATCCCTCCAGCCCAAAATCTTTTTTTTATAACAATCGTTTTTTTCTGTCTCAAAAAAGGGGACACCAGCCAGGCGTGGTGGCGCACACCTTTAATCCCAACACTTGGAAGGCAGAGGTAGGAGGATCACCATGAGTTCAAGGCCACCCTGAGACTATATAGTTAATTCCAGGTCAGCCTGGGCTGGAGTGAGACCCTACCTCGAAAAACCAAAAAAGAAAACAGAAAAAAATAAATAAATAAACAGAAGAGAAAGTAGCTAGGGACATGGTCCAGTTGCTTGGCAAAGCCTGCCAGCATGGGTTCAATTCTCCAACCACCCACATAAAGCAGAACATGCACTCATTTGCAGTGGCAAGAGACCCTTACACATATGTGCGCGCACACACACACACAAACATATTAATTAAAGAGAAAAGGGTTAAAGGAAAAAAAAAAAACAAGATAACGAGGGCTAGGGATATAGCTCAACAGTGGAGGTTTTGCCTAGCATTTGTAAGGTTCAATCCCAATAAACAAACAAAAATGAAAGACAACCACAGAGGTAAGTAAACTAAATGGGCCAGGAAAATAAGAGTGACTGAATCTTACAACCTACGTATCATCTCACAAATGTTTATGTTCAGAAAGCTCCCTGACTTTTAATCTCCCCAAGATTGTCTTTCCCTTCTTTGGAAGCAGCCCCTCTTAGTGACTGATGCTTTACCCAAGAGCATTTCTACAGAGAAAAGGGAGCAGGCAGCTGCAATCCAGGAAGAAACTCTTAACCTAAGGGTCTTTATAACTTACCCCACACCCCTGATCTGCAGCTGTGGTTGCATCCCAGCCTCCTTTGTCTTCACTGTCTGGTAGGTCACGATGGTGCACACGGTGCTGCCTGAGCCCATGTCATAGAACATGACATTCTGTGGATACAGCAAGGACACTGTCACAGGAATTTTATCAAATCCAAGTGTCTGCCTACCCACCTGACTGCACACAAGGGGATGAAATTCCCAACAGCATAAAGCCAAACACCTTCAACGAAGGCTCACTGGAGGCCACTGTCACATTTTGATAAGAGTCAGCCATGCAACACTGCAAATAGGGTCTAGCTGCCTCTGTCCTCACACCCAGCACCCTCTGGATCTGGTCAGGAGAGCGCCCTGGTTCACCTGCGCAGTGGCGTTGATATCTTTCCGTCGGAAGACACCATAGCTAAGGGCAGTGGCAGTGTTATCGTTGATGAGCTGCAGCACTTTGAGACCAGCCATGCGGGCAGCCTGCAACACAGCTCGGCGCTCAGCTTGGTTGAAGAAGGCTGGCACAGTGATCACAGCATCTTTAATAGGCTGCTCTGTAGAACACAAAAGATGACGGTCCCATCAGCTCCAACTTCAGACCACTTTAACCAACCTCAGTACTTCTAACATTTCAGGCCAGGTAATTCTGTTGGTGGCTGTCCTGTGTATTATAGTATGTTTACGGCCTCTCTGCCTTCTATTCACTAGATACCAGTGGCATAGTGCCAATTGTGACAACCAAATGTATCTTTAGACATAGTCAAATATTCACTACCCTTACAACTGACCCCACTTGATATTCACTGCTTTAGAGCTCAGGGAACCTGGCTGTCATGGGCCCAACGTTGGCACTCACCCGCAAAATCTTCAGCCAGGGAACGGGAGTAGTTGAGAACCATGCCCAACACCTCCTCAGGTGAGAACTGAAGCTGCCTGAGAAGAGATGAGGCAAGGAGAATCAAACACTAAGGCAGACATCACAAACATTCCAAAAAGGAGTCCGGCAGAGCTGCTGGGCCCGCCTTCCCCAGCAGAACACTCACGGGCTGATCTGGAAGCGCACAGTCTGCCTCTCTTTGTCAATGCTTAGCTCATGTTCGGGGAAACGGTCCCGATAAAGGGCCACATGGGGGTTATCTGCTTTCTTCCCTAAAAGGTGCTGGAAATAACGGAGTGTAGCCTTTGGGTTCTTGATGGCCTGAGAAGAGGTGAAGGTTAAAAAAAAAAAAAAAAAAAAAAAAAAAAAAACAGGAAAGTGTAAAGCCCAAGCCCAAATAGCCTGCATCTTACATCAGTGATGGATGATGGATGAGGGAACAGACTCTGGGAGCACCAATCTAGCAAGGGGACTGCTACTCACCATGCCTGCTGCAGTGTCTCCTAAGAACCTTTCATTTTCTTTCAGGGTAACAGTCACTGGAGTTTTCCTCCGGGATTCCCTAAGGGAGGTATGCATTAGACCCAGGTGCCTACAGCAGGGTATGTGAACCTAGGCACCCTCACACTCCCCACACACACTCAGCCATGAGTCTGTTGTAGGTACTTCAAAAACCACACACACCCTTGGAGCCCAGACTCCTTTGTTATTAAGCTACCCTCACTTGTTCAATACAATCTCCATGGGCACTCCAGGTTTGACAATGGCCACCTTCATGGATTCACTGCCCAAGTCCACAGACATTACAGCCAGAGTATCTGCAGGGAGAACAGAAAATAGGATTGCTTGTTAATGCTCACCTTCCTGAGGGCCCTGGAAAGCATACTACTTTCTGTGCCTATAGATGACCATGAGATGGTAGTAACACATACATTATGTGTCCATACAAAGTTTCTTTTTATTTATTGAGAGTGATAGAGAGAGAAAGAGGTAGATAGAGAAAGAGAGAATGGCGCACCAGGGCCTCCAGCCACTGCAAAGGAACTCCAGATGCATGCGCCACTTTGTGCATCTGGCTTACGTAGGTTCTGGGGAATTGAGCCTCGAACCAGGGTCCTTAGGATTCACAGGCAAGCACTTTACCACTAAGCCATCTCTCCAGTCCCTCCATACAACGTTTCTACTTCAGAGCCAGGCATGACGGCGCACGCCTATAATCTCAGCACTTGGGAGACAGAGGTAGGAGGATCACAGTGAGTTCAAGACCACCCTGAGAGTACATAGTGAATTCCAAGTCAGTCTGGGCTAGAATAAGAGCCTGCCTGGTGGGGGGGGGGGACTTTCTACTTAAAAAATAAAAAACATGAGAAAGGTCCAACAACACTACAGAGTTGTTACAGGGCCCTCATGTCCCCTTCCTGCCACCCACTCTTCTTTTGATCCCGCTGTCTAGTACATACCACTCAGGGCCAACAAGTCTGCCAAGAGGATCGCCATCAAGGTCCAACAGGCAGGCCTCCCTGGCCTCTGTCTTCTGACTGTGGCTGCCATTGTGCCCCTGGGGAGAAGGAAAAAACACTTGTAACTGGATGCCCTGAGTGAAGGAAGAAAGAACTACATACCAGAACAAGGTCTATGATTCTTATCTACTACATTTTGACTCAAAAGTAGAGGAGCTTCCTCCATCGTCATCCCTCCCTCCAGATGAATTCCCAACATCCTCCCAAGTTAGGGCCCAGACAAAAAGCACGGATCCTCGGTTCCACCTCATCCCTAAGTGGAGAAGGTAACAGGACCGGAGGAAGAGAACCTGGGCCTGTTTTCCAGCACTGCACGGGCACTGTCTATCAAACCCACCTGGGATGGGGCCAGAGTCCCTACAACTCACTCAACTACCACCTCACACCTGGAGCTCCCCTGGCGGCAGGGCAAGCCAGGTTGGGCCTGGACAGGAACTAAATGGTGATGACGTTGGGAATGGCTGTTAATGGAAGAAGGCCCGTCTCCCCTTGGGCATCCCTGAGGGTGGTCCCGCTCACCCTCTTTCCCCATCCCACTCCTGGACCCCACGGCTCGTCCGAGCGGACGCGGTCTCGGGTTAGGTTACTCCTCGGCTGAGGGTTCACCTAAGCCTCACCTGACGAAGATGATGGATCCCGCTCCCGGAAACGTATCCCGGCCCTCCCCTAGGGCGTGGGGGGTCGCCCGTGGTACAAGGCGGGGGGTCGCGCACGCACCGGCTTCCTCGGGGCCCTCACTCCCGCTAGCGACCCGCCCCCGGAGCTAGCACGCTGCCTCCCTTAGGAGCTATGGCCCGGCAGCTCCTCCACCCTCACCCCGGCTCCTCTGGCCTTGCGCTTCGGTAGCCCTGGCTCTGGGGATCCACGCGGCGCGGACGTACCCACGAGGCCGGCAGCGGACCCCCAACCCGCGCCCTTCACAACTCCCCTCGCTTTGCAAACAGTTACAGTGACCACCAACCTCTCGGCGGCGTCTCGCGCACCAGCCGGCCCCGGACGCGGCGCGCGCTCATTGGCGCCTCCTCGGCCCGGCCCTGCGCCCCGCATCTGGCCCCGCCCCTAGCGCCCGGCGCGCGTCTCTATTGGTCCACGTCCTGGACCCGCCCCTTAAACGGCCCCGCCCCCCGAAGCGTGCACCAGTTGGGACAAAACCGCCGGTAGGGACTGGTGATTGGGCCACGTCATTGGCCCGCGGGTTTGCTCTCTTCTCGCCGGTGCTTGGCTGGCTAGTGGTCCACGCGGGACCTTGTCCAGTTTCCGAGCTAAGGTGCATCTTTGGGTAGGCCGCCGAGTGCCCCGCACCTGGAACAGATGGGGCGTTCGGACAGTTAGGTACTCAGGCCTCGTCTTCCGGTTACCTGGAGTGCCTCATCCGAGGAACCGGAATGACCGCATCCCCACCGCACCTACCCGGAAGTGGTGCTTGCGTGGGAATTGAAATCCACACGGCCCTAGGCCTTGGCTAGACATCAGAGAATGGCTGCACCCTCAGACATGGTTCCTCCAACCTACCTGTTTCCTTGAGCAAACTTAGGTCACAAAAATGATGTTCGGGGCTGGAGAAATGGCTTAGTGGTTAAGGCGTTTGCCTGAAGCCAAAGGATTCCGGTTCGAATCTCCATGTCCCACGTAAGCCAGATGCACATGGCAGCACATGTATCTGGAGTTCGTTTGCAGTGGCTAGAGGCCCTGGTGTGCCCATTCTCTTCTCTCTCTCTCTCTCTCTCTCTCTCATGAATAAATAAATAAAAATAAATCTTTTTTAAAAAAAATGATGTTCGCAGCCTAGAGAGAGTTCAGTTGTTTAAAGCGCTTGCTCTCAAAGCCTATGTGTCTGGGTTCGATTCCCCAATACACACAGAAAGCCAGATGCACAAAGTGGCGTAGACATCTGGAGTTCCTTTGTAATGGCAAGAGGTCCTGGCTGGCCCATTCTTATTCTCTCACACGCGCGCGCAAATAAATAGAAGTTTAAAAAATCATATTCCCAGACCAGGCGTGGTGGCGCACGCCTTTAATTCCAGCACTTGGAAGGCAGAGAGGTAGGAGAATCACCAAGAGTTCGAGCCCACTCTGAGACTACATAGTGAATTCCAGGTCAGCCTAGGCTAGAGCAAGACCCTACCTTGAAAAAAGAAAAAAACAAAAAATGATGTTCGGGCTGGAGAAATGGCTTAGCTGTTAAGGCGTTTGCTTGCGAAGTCAAATGATCCTGGTTCTAGTCTCCAGGACCCATGTAAGCCAGATGCACAAGGGGCGCATGCATCTGGAGTTCATTTGCAGTGGCTAGAGGCCCTGGCGTGCCCATTCTCTCTGTCTGCCCCCTTCTATCTCTCTCTCTCTGCTTACAAATAAATAAATTAATGATGTTCCCTGATGATAAGTCAGAAATAAATAATGTATTAGTGGCAGAACTTGACATGGACTCTAAGCTCCATTTTTAAATAAATATTAATTTATTAATTAATTAATATTTATTTGACACACAAAGAGAATGGATGTGCTAAGGCCTCTAGCCACTGCAAACAAACTCCAGACACATGTGCCACCATGTGCATCTGGCTTACATGGGACCTGGGGAATCGAACCTGGGTCCTTTGGCTTTGCAGGCAAGTGCCTTAACTGCTAAGCCATCTCTCCAGCCCCAAGCTCCATTTTTATGAGAAAGGATATTCCAAACTCTAAGGCACTACATACACAAGATACTTGCAAGATTGAGCAAATGAGTGTCACCTTTTATGTATTTCCGTTCCATTAAATCTCGTATTTTCCCTTTTTTTCTTTCTTTCTTTTTTTTTTTGTTTTGGTTTTTCGAGGTAGGGTCTCACTCTGGCCCAGGCTGACCTGGAATTAACTATGTAGTCTCAGGGTGGCCTTGAACTCATGGCAATCCTCCTACCTTTGCCTCCCGAGTGCTGGGATTAAAGGCGTGCGCCACCACACCCGGCTTCGTATTTTCCCTTTTCAACTAGTAAGATCATAGAATTAAAACGCCTCAATCCCCTGTCTGCTGTTTTTCTCTACTCATTTCCTTCTTTGCTAGTCAGCCCCTTTGAAATGTGGTCCTTGGACTGCTCACTTCTCTTACACGTGGAAAGCAGCCTGTCTCCCCACTAGATCCATACCAGGTGTCCTTGCACTGAAGGCTCTTCCTTCCCTTCCTCCCTCCCTCCTTTTCTTGGGAATTGAACCCAGGGCCACTGCACGCTATGCACTACCAACTGAGCTACAACCCAGAAGTCCCCTCCTCCAACTTTTTTTTTGTCTTTCTTTTATTTTTTTTTTTTTTTTTTTTTTTTTTTTTGAGAGAGACAGAGAAAGGGAGAGGAAGACAGATAGAGATGGGCACGCAAGCAGCCTCTCAGCTGCTGCTAACGAATTCCAGATGTGTGCTCCCCCTTGTGGTCAAATGCAGCATTGTGCCCTTGTGCCACTTTGCATCTGGCTAAACATGGGACCTGGAGATTGGAACTGCTGGAGATTGGAACCAGCGTTCTTAGGCTTAGGAGGCAGGCGCCTTAACTGCTAAGCCATCTCTCCAGCCCCCTCCTCCAACTTAAAAAAAAATTTCTTATTTATTGGAAAGCTGGTGGGGGGGGGAGAATAGGAGGATGGGCAGACCAGGGTCTCTTACCACTGCAAACTAACTCCAGATGTATACACCATCCTATGTATCTGCTTTACGCAGGCACTAGGAAATCAAACCCTGCTGGCTTTGTAAGCACCTTTAACCATTGAGCCATCTTTCTAGCCCCTAAAATAATGTTGTTTTTTGTTTGTTTGTTTGTTTGGTTGGTTGGTTTTGTTTTTTTTTTTTTTTTGTTTGTTTGTTTTGTTTTTGAGGTAGGGTTTCACTCTGGTCCAGGCTGACCTGGAATTCACTATGTAGTCTCAGGGTGGCCTTGAACTCACGGCGATCCTCCTACCTCTGCCTCCCAAGTGCTGTTGTTTTTGTTTTTGATGTTGTTTTGAGGTAGGGTTTCACTCTACTCCAGGCTGACCTAGAATTCACTATGTAGTCTCAGGGTGGCCTCAAACACATGGTGATCCTCCTACCTTGGCTTCCCTACGTGCTGGGATTAAAGGTGTGCATCACCACTCCCAGCCCTGTTTTGTTTTGTTTTGGATTTTGTTATTTTATTTATTATTTATTTATTTGTTTATTTATTTATTTTGGTTTTTCAAGGTAGGGTCTCACCTTCTAGCCCAGGCTGACGTGGAATTCACTATGTAGTCTCAGGGTGTGCTTGAACTCATGGCAATCCTCCTACCTCTGCCTCCCAAGTGCTGGGATTAAAGGCATGCACCACCACACCCAGCTTGTAATGTTTTTAATCTTATTCTACTTGTCCTCTCTAACCACCTCCCTCTCCTATTAACAAGCTTCTTCCCCATTAATTCCCATCTTACTTTCATACCCTCTTTTTAGCCTATTGCATTAAATTAGTGTTACTTTTTTTTTTTTTTTTTTTTTTTTTTTTCGAGGTAGGGTTTCACTCTGCTCCAGGCTGACCTGGAATTCACTATGTAGTCTCAGGGGGGCCTCGAACTCACAGCGATCCTCCTACCTTTGCCTCCCGAGTGCTGGGATTAAAGGCGTGCGCCACCATGCCCGGCTTAGTGTTACTTTTTTTGTACTTTCAAGGTAGGGTCTCCCTCAAACCCAGGCTGACTTGGAACTCACTCTTTAGTCTCAGGCTGGCCTTGAACTCACAGCAATACTCCTACCTCTGCCTCCCAAGTTCTGAGGTTTAAAGGTGTGCACCACCACACCTGGCCAGCTCTTGTCGTTGTTAATATTTTATTTATTTGAGAGAGAGAAAGAGGCAGATAGAGAAAAAGAGAAAAGGAGCATGCCAGGGCCTCTAGCCACCACAAATGAACTCCAGACACATTCGCCCCCTTGTGCATCTGGCTTACATGGGTCCTGGGGAATTGAACCAGGGTCCTTAGGCTTCACAGGTAAATGCCTTAACCACTAAACCATTTCCCCAGCTTTGTTTGTTTGTTTGTTTGTTTGTTTGTTTGTTTGTTTGTTTTTAGAGGTAGGCTCTTGCTCTAGCCCAGGCTGACCTTGAATTCACTATGTAGTCTTAGGGTGACCTCAAACTCATGGCGATCCTCCTACCTCTGCCTCCTGAGTGCTGGTATTAAAGGCATGTGCCACCACGCCAGTCTTCATTCTTTAAAATATTTATTTGCAAGCAAGAGGGGAGGGGCGCCAGGGCCTCTAGCCACTACAAAGGAACTCTAGATGCCTGTGCCACTTTGTGCATCTGGCTTTATGTGGGTTCTGGGGAATTGAACACAGATTGTGAGGCTTTGCAGACAACTGCCTTAACTGCTGTGCCAGCTCTCTGGCCTGCTTTGTTTTTGAGACAGGGTCTCATGTAGTCTAGACTGGCTTCCACCTTGCTATATAGTCAAGACTGGACTTGAGTCCCTGATCCTGCCTGTACCTCCCAAGTACTGGGATTACAGAAAGATATTTCTTTCTCAATTATTGGCCAACTATTCAGTTGAAATTTTTCCATCCATTTTAATGTTTAAAATGTATTGAGCCTCTGTGAAAATCTATCACTGTGCTAGGTGCTTGGAATCCAGATTTAGGTATAAACTTGTTCTTGCCATCAAAGAAGTCACAAACTGGGGGTTGGAGAGATGGTTTAGCTGTTAAGGTGCTTCCCCTGCAAAGCCTAATAACCTGGGTTCAATTTCCCAGTACCCATGTAAAGCCAGATACACAAAGTGGCGCTTATATGTGGAGTTAATTTGCAACAGCTAGAGGCCCTGGGGTGCCCATTCTCTCCCTCCTCTCTCTCTCCCTTCCTGTGTCTCTGTTTACAATATTTTTTTTTCTTTGTTTTTCGAGGTAGGATGTCACTCTGTCTCAGGCTGACCTGGAATTCACTATGTAGTCTCAGGGTGGCCTTGAACTCACGGCAATCCTCCTACCTCTGCCTCCCGAGTGCTGGGATTAAAGGCGTGCGCCACCACACCCAGCTACAAATATTTTTAAAATTTATTTGTGAATAAAGAGAGATAGAAGAAAGACAGCAGAGAGAAGGCATGCCAGGGCCATCAGCTGCTGCAAACAAACTCCAAATGCATGCGCCTCTTTGTGCATCTGGATCTATGAAGGTACTAGGGAACCAAACTGTGGTTGTTAGGCTTTGCAGTCAAGTGCCTTAACCCCTGAGCCATCTCTCCAGTCCACAAATAATTTTTTTTTTTTTTTTTTTTTTTTTTTGCTCTTTCAAGGTAGGGTTTCACTCTAGCCCAAGCTGACCTGGAATTCACTATGTAGCCTCAGGGTAACCTCGAACTCACAGCATTCCCCCTACCTCTGTCTCCCAAGTGCTGGGATTAAAGGCATGTGCCACCATACCTAGCCTAGAAATAATTTTTTAAAAGATTTTATTTTATTCATTTATTTATTAGAGACAGAGAGAGGAGAGAGAGAGATAAAGAAAGAATGAGCATGCCAGAGCCTCTAGCCACTGCAAACAAACTCCAGATGCATGTGTCACCATGTGCATCTGGCTTACGTGGGACCTGGAGAATCGAACCTGGGTCCTCAGACTTCACAGGTATGCGCCTTAACCACTAAGCCATCCTTCCAAACCCTAGAAATAATTTTTTAAATTTAAATTTTATTTTATTTTAGAGAGAGAGAATTGGTGCACCAGGGCCTCAGCCACTGCAATCGAAGTCCAGACACTTGCACCACCTGTTGAGCATGTGCAACCTTGCGCTTGCCTCACCTTTGTGCCTTTGGCTTATGTGGTATCTGGATAGTTGAACATGGGTCCTTAGGCTTTGCAGGCAAGAACCTTAACCTCTAAGCCATCTCTCCAGCCCAGAATTTTTTTTTAATTTTGTTTTTAAAATTGTATGTATTTGAGAGAGTGAGAGAAAAACAGAGAGAATGGGTATGCCAGGGCCTTCAGCCACTGCAAATGAACTCCAGACACAAGCACCTGTATGGCACAATACAGGCCTGGTCCTAGCCAGACCGCATGGCAGAAGACAACAGGAAGTGGCTTCTGTAAATATGGCGTTTTGCGCAGGCTTGATGTGACAACAGTTACAGCCCCATGCTCGCGAGAAGCCTACTACGAGATGTCCTGTCCAGAGACAGGCTGTCATTGGTCACCAAAAGGGGACCGCCCCATACAAGGATTAACAGCCCCTTAAAACCTATGTGCATTGTGCTAAATAAACGAGTTTGTGGATTCTCGCTTCCGCTTTCACCCAACTCCCGGAGTCTGTGTCGTGACTCCGTGCTGCTCACCCCAATTCGGCAGAAACCCTATCGTCCCTCCTGAGCTGGCCTTGGGGGGGACCCCAACAAGCACCCCCTTGTGCATCTGGCTTACATGGGTCCTGGGGAATTAAACCAGGGTTCTTTGGCTTTGCAGGCAAATGCCTTAACCACTAAGCCTTCCCTCCAGCCCAGAAATAAATTTAAAAAAAAATTTTAAGCCGGGCGTGGTGGCGCACGCCTTTAACTCCAGCACTCGGGAGGCAGAGGTAGGAGGATCGTGTGAGTTCGAGGCCACCCTGAGACTACATAGTGCATTCCAGGTCAGCCTGAGCTAAAGTGAGACCCTACCTCGAAAAACCAAAAAAAAATAATAAAATAAATAAAATTTTAAAAATTGGCTGGGCGTGGTGGTGCATGCCTTTAATCCCAGCACTTGGGAGGCAGGGGTAGGAGGATTGCCACAAGTTCGAGGCCACCTTGAGACTCCATAGTGAATTCCAGGTCAGCTTGGGTAGAGTGACACCTTACCTCGAAAAACAAAAAACAAAAAAAATTTTTGGCTGGGCATGGTGGTGCATGCCTTTAATCCCAGCACTTGGGAGGTAGAGGTAGGAGGATCTCTGAGAGTTCGAGGCCACCCTGAGACTACATAGTTAATTCCAGGTCAGCCTGGACCAGAGTGAGACCCTACCTCGCAAAACCAAAAAAAAAAAAAAATTTAAATGGGTTGGAGAGATGGCCTAGCAATTAAGGCACTTGCCTGCAAAGCCAAAGGACCCAGGTTCGATTCCCCAGGACCCATGTAAGCCAGATGCACAAGGTGGCCCATGTGTCTGGAGTTCATTTGCAGTGGCTGGATACCCTGACATTCCCATTGTGTCTCTTTCTCTCTACCTGCCAATTTCCCTCTCTCTCTCTCTCTAATAAATAAATAAATAATAATTTTTTTAATTAAAAAATAAGTGCTGCAGAGATGGCTTAGCAATTCAGGTGCTTGCCTGCAAAGCCTAAGGACCCAGGTTCCATTCCTTAGAATGCACGAAAGCCAGATGCCCATGGAGGCACATAGGTCTGGTGTTTGTTTGTAATGGCCAGAGTTCCTGGTATGTCTATTCTCTCTCATGATAAATAAATACATAAATAAATAAATAAATAAATAAATAATTTTTTTTAAGGGGCCAGGCATTGTGGCACATGCCTTTAATCCCAGCACTTGGGAGGCAGAGGTAGGAGGATTGCCGTGAATTCAAGGCCACCCCAAGACTACATAGTTAATTCCAGGTTAGCCTGGGCCACAGTGAGACCCTACCTCAAAAAAACAAAAAAAAACCCAACAACAACAACAAAAAGAAGAGCTGGATGGAGAGATGGCTTAGCGGTTAATGCAGTTGCCTGCAAAGTATAGTGGCACATATATCTGGAGTTGTGTTTGCAGTAGCTAGAGACCCTGGCGTGCCCATTCTCTCTCTCTCTCTCTCTTAAATAAATACTTATTTATTTATTTTTGTTCTTTCTTTCTTCCTTTCTTTCTTTCTTTCTTTCTTTTTTTTTTTTGGAGAGAGACACAGAGAGAGAGAAAGGAAGACAGAGATGGGCGCGCCAGTAGCCTCTCAGCTGCTGAGAATGGAATCTAGATGCGTGCGCCCCCTTGTGGTCAAGTGCGCCATTGCACCCGTGTGTCACTTCGCATCTGGTGAAACGTGGGACCTGGAGATTGGAACCACTAGAGATTGGAACCAGCATTCTTAGGCTTAGGAGGCAGGTGCCTTAACTGCTAAGCCATCTCTCCAGCCCTATTTTTGGTTTTTCGAAGTAGGGTTTCACTGTAGTCCAGGCTGACCTGCAATTCACTATGTAGTCTCAGGGTGGCCTCGATTTCACAGTGATCCTCCTCCTACCTCTGCCTCCTGAGTGCTGGGATTAAAGGCGTGTGCCACCATGCCCAGCAAATAAATACTTTTTAAAAACAAGGTCACAATCTGGAAGTAAATATATTTGTGATTTCATGCACATTAAAATATGTTACACGACTGCAGATCAGGAGACTCAGTTCCCATTCCTAGGGGAGCTCTCACCTCCAGAATAGTCTGGGTAGGAGCAGTTTTGTAGCTGTTACAGTTCGAAGCCCAGTGCTGCCCCTGGGAGGGGCAGCAGGTGTGAGTACTCTGGGGAGTACCTGTTTTGTTCTCTGACCAGAGAGAACAATGTTTTACAAGAACCAGTTGAAGAACAATGGAAAACTTCTCATGTAAAACAACTGATTTAAATTGACCATGGCTAGTGAGTTCACTGTTCTTATCCAGAATAATTGGTTCGTAAATCTTTTCTCTGACACTGCTGAAACCCAAAGAAAGAAAATTGCCATCTTGTATGAAGAAAATGGACCAAACTGACAGAAGATTAAAGTAAACACAATCAGGCATGGTGACCCAGGCTGATAATTCCAGAACTCAGCAGGCCGAAGCTGCAGGATATGGAGTTCTAGACCAGACTAAGTTACCTGGGAAAGCTTGATTTTTTTGGTGGGTGAGGGAGTTTGAGGTAGGGTCTCACTCTAGCTCAGGCTGACCTGGAATTCGCTATGTAATCTCAGGGTGGCCTCGAACTCACGGCAATCCTCCTACCTCTGCCTCCCAAGTGCTGGGATCAAAGGCATGCGCCACCCTGCCCAGTCAGATCTTAATTTTTTTAAGAAAGAAAGAAAGAAAGAAAGAAAGAAAGAAAGAAAGAAAGAAAGAAAGAAAGAAAGAAAGAGAGAGAGAGAGAGAAAGAAAGAAAGAAAGAAAGAAAGAAAGAAAGAAAGAAAGAAAGAAAGAAAGGGAGAGAGAGAGAAAGCCGGGCATGGTGGCGCACGCCTTTAATCCCAGCACTCGGGAGGCAGAGGTAGGAGGATCACTGTGAGTTCAAGGCCACCCTGAGACTACATAGTTAATTCCAGGTCAGCCTGGACCAGAGTGAGACCCTACCTCGCAAAACCAAAAAAAAAAAAAAAAAAAAAAAAGAAAGAAAGAGAGAAAGCAAGCAAGCGAGAGAGCGAGGCCAGGGCGTGGTTGGCGCCCGCCTTTTATCCCAGCATTTGGGAGGCAGAGGTAGGAGGATTGCCTGAGTTCGAGGCCACCCTGCCCTGAGACTACATAGTGAATTCCAGGTCAGCCTAGGCTAGAGTGAAATCCTACTTTGAAACACTTAAAAAAAAAAAAAAAAAACCACAGCACTGGGGAGATAGCTCAGTGGTTAAAGGTACTTGCTTTGCAAAGCCTGCCATCCCCGGTTCATTTCCCTAACCACTCGAGTAAAGCCAGATGCAAAAAGTGGCACAAGCATCTGTTCATTTGCAATGGCAAGAGCATGTGTGCAACGCACAGACAAATAAAATTTTTTTTGCTTATTTTTATTTATTTATTAGCAATGGACAGTCAGAGAGAGAAAGAGGCAGAGAGAGAGAGAGAATGGGCACACCAGGGCCTCCAGCCACTGCAAAGGAACTCCAGATGCTTGTTCCACCTTGTGCATCTGGTTTACGTGGGTACTAGGGAATCGAGCTTCGAGCCAGAGTCCTTAGGCTTCACAGGCAAATGCTTAATCGCTAAGCCATCTCTCCAGCCCGTTTTTTTTTTTTTTTTTTTTTTTTTTAATTTTATTGAGAACAACAGAGAGAAAGAGCAAGGGACAGAGAAAGAGAATGGGCATTCCAGAGCCTCCAGCTGCTGCAAAGGAACTTCAGACACATGTGCTACTTTGTGCATCTGTTTATGTGGGAACTGGAGAAATTGAATGTGGGTCCTTTGCTTTTTTTTTTTTTTTTTTTGCAGGCTGACCTGGAATTAAGGGTGGCCTGCCTTCCTCCTACTCTGCCTAAGCCATCTCTCCAGCTCAAAAATGATTGTTTTTTTTTTTTTTTTGGGGGGGGGTTCAAGATAGGGTCTTACTCTAGCCCAGGCTGACCTGAAACTTACTATGTTGGCTCAGGGTGGCCTGGAACCCACAGTGATCCTCCTACCTCTACTTCCCGAGTGCTGGGATAAAAGATGTCCGCCATCACACCCGGCTCCTAAAATGTTTTTGTAAATTAATTTGCTTGTTTGTTTATAAGCAGAGAGAGGTAAGAGACAGTATGGGAGTGCCAGGGCCTCCATCAGCTGCAAATGAACTCCAGATGCATGCACCACTGTGCTTCTGGCTTTATGTGGGTACTGTGGAATTGAACCCCAATTGTTAGGTTTTGCAGGCAAATGCTTTAGGTTCTGAGCCATATCTCCAGCCTCTAAATCTTTGTTTTTTCAAGGTAGGGTCTCACTCTAGCCTAGGCTTGCCTGGATTTTCACTATGAAGTCTCAGGCTGGCCTCTCAAGTCACAGTGATCCTCCTACTTCTGCCTCCTACCCACATGAGGGGGTGCACACATGCACAATGTATTGGAATACTAGGGTCACTTGCTGCTGCAAATGAATGGCTTTACCTGAGTGCTAGCGAATCAAACTGGGGCCAGCAAGCAAGTACCTCGACCACTGTTCCATCTCCCCAGTTAGTTTTTCCTTTCTTGAGACACAGTTTCATATAGCCTAGGCTTGCCTTAAATTCACTATGAAGCCAGGCATGGTGGCACACGCTTTTTATCCTAGCACTAGGGTGGCAGAGGTAGGAGGATTGTCTTAGTTCCAGGCCACCCTGTGACTACATAGTGAATTCCAGGTCAACCTGGGCTAGAATGAGACCCTACCTTGAGCCCCCTTCCCAAAAATTTACTATGTAACTCAGCCTGGCCTTGAACTCTTGATCTTCCTGTCTCCAGCTCCCAACTACTAAGATTATTGGCATGTACCACCATGCCTGTTTAATGCAGTGCTAGGGATCAAACGTGGGGTCTTCTGTGTGCTAGATAAGAGTTCTACCATGGAGCTATATCCCCAGTCCCCTCTTTACTTTTTTTTTTTTTTAAAGATTTTATGTATTTTTATTTATTTATTAGAGACAGAGAGAGGGAAAGAGAGAGTGAGAAAGAGTGAACAAACTGGGGCCTCTAGCCACTGCAAACAGACTCCAGATGTGGGCGCCCCCTTGTACATCTGGCTTACGTAGGATCTGGAGAATCAAACTGGGGTCCTTAGGCTTCACAGGAAAATGCCTTAACTGCTAAGCCATCTCTCCAGCCCCCTCTCTTTACTATTTATTTTGAGACAAGGTCTTGATAAATTGTCCAGGGTGGCCTTGAATTCACTTTGTAGCCCAGGCAGGTCTTGAACTTGTTGTCCTTCCTTTCTCAGGTTCCTGAATAGCTGAGATTATATGCCCTTGCCACTGAAATTGGCTTTGTGACCTTTTATTTTTTATTTTTTGTTTTTTCCAAAGCAAGGTCTCACTCTAGCCCAGGCTGACCTAGAATTCACTATATAGTCTCAGAGTGGCCTTGAACTCACAGCAATCCTACCTCTGCCTTCCAAGTGCTGGGATTAAAGCGTGCGCCATCATGCCCAGCATCTTTGTGACCTTTTAATTTTTTTTTTTTTTTTTTTTTTTGGTTTTGCAAGGTAGGGTCTCACTCTGGTCCAGGCTGACCTGGAATTAACTATGTAGTCTCAGGGTGGCCTCGAACTCTCGGTGATCCTCCTACATCTGCCTCCTGAGTGCTGGGATTAAAGGCGTGCGCCACCACGCCCGGTTTACCTTTAAAATTTTAAATTAAAGCTTTGTATCAGTTTTTTATATTTAGTCTCTTCAGAACTCTAGTTTTCAATATGGAGAACTGTAAGGGAATACATATATATATATATATATATATATATGTATGTATGTATGTATGTATGTATTCCTTTTCTGCTCATCTTCCTCATTGGATTCAGTAAAATAAACTAAAGACAAACACTAGTGCAAAACTGACAAGTGTACCATAGCTTCACACTCCAGAAAAGTAGGCCATTAGAGGTTAGGGGACTGGAAAACTCTACTTTGTTCTCAAAGAACTTTGATGTTGCTGGGCATGGTGTTGTATGCCTTTAGTCCCAGCAGGTAGGAGGATTACTGAGTTCAAGGCCAGCCTATAGAGCAAGTTCCAGGTCAGCCTGGGCTATAGTGAGACCCTGCCTGGGGAAAAAAAGGGGGGGGGCTGGAGAGATGGCTTAGCAGTTGAAGCGTTTGCCTGCAAAGCCAACGGACCTCGGTTTAATTACCCAGGACCCATGTAAGCTAGATGCACAAGGTGGCACATGCATCTGGAGTTCATTTGCAGTGACTAGAGGCTCTGGCGTGCCCATCCTCTCTCTCTCTCTTTCTCTCTGCCTGCCTCTTTCCCTCTCTTGCTCTCTCAAATAAATTAAGTAATTAATTTAAAAAAAGAAGAAGAAGAAGAACTTTGAGCGGGGTATAGTGGCGCAGGTCTTTAATCCCAGCACAGCACTTGGGAGGCAGAGGTTGGAAGATCGTCATGAGTTCAAGGCCACTCTGAGACTACACAGTGCATTCCAGCTCAGCCTGGGCTAGAATGAAACTCTCAAAAAAAAAAAAAAAAAAAAAAAAAAAAGGCTGGAGAGATGACTTAGCAGCTTGGACCCAGGTTCGAGGCTTGATTCCCCAGTACTCATGTAAGCCAGATGCACAAGGTGGCACATGCATCTGGAGTTCCTTTGCAGTGGCTGGAGGCCCTGGTGCACCCATTCTTTCTCTCTCTCTCTCTGCCTCTTTCTCTTTCTGTCTGTCTGTTGCTCTCAGATAAATAAATAAAAATAAATGAAAAAAAGAACTTTGATATTTTTGGTCAAAGAGTCACTTTAACTTCTTTTTTTTTTTACATTTTTTGTTGACAACTTCCATAATAATAGACAATAAACTACGATAATTCCCTCCCCTTCCTCACTTTTGACTAGATTTTCAGTACCAGGCATGTATTTCCTCCAGTCCAATTAGAGAGCAATTGGTTTTCCCAATAACAGACATACCATGAGTGCAGCCCATGTTGGTTAAGTTTTTTTTTTTTTTTTTTTTTTTTTGGTTTTGCGAGGTAGGGTCTCACTCTGGTCCAGGCTGACCTGGAATTAACTATGTAGTCTCAGGGTAGCCTCGAACTCTCGGCGATCCTCCTACCTCTGCCTCCCGAGTGCTGGGATTAAAGGTGTGCGCCACCACGCCCGGCATGGTTAAGTTTTTGTTTTATTTTATTTTATTTTTTTTGGCTTTGCGAGGTAGGGTCTCACTCTGGTCCAGGCTGACCTGGAATTAACTATGTAGTCTCAGGGTGGCCTCGAACTCTCGGCGATCCTCCTACCTCTGCCTCCCGAGTGCTGGGATTAAAGGCGTGCGCCACCATGCCCGGGCTATGGTTAAGTTTTATGTCAACTTGATCTGCTCAGGAATCCACAGACATTCCTCATAAGTGGGTCTCAGAGGTTGCTTCCAGGGAGGATTAACTAAAGGCGGCCCCTCTAGGAGGGGGGCTTTATCTAAGGAAGCTCTGGAAAGGAAAGCATCCTCTCCTCCCACCTGTCTGCCAGTGCTACTTGCTGCTTTCCAGCGTGAGCTGAAGACCAGCGTGGACCAGTGGCTCTCCACGAAGCCTGTTGAGGCATCCAGCCTGGTGGACTTGGGAGCAACCAGGTTCCTTACCTCTTAGGCCTGTAAACTGCTTTTGGACTGCCATAAGCTAATCCAATATAAACTCTCTCTCTCTTTTTTTTTTCAAGGTAGGGAAATCACCACTCTGGCCCAGGTTGACCTGGAATTCACTATGTAGTCTCAGGGTGGTCTCGAACTCACAGCGATCCTCCTACCTCTGCCTCCCAAGTGCTGATATTAAAGGCGTGCACCACCACGCTTGGTTCAAATTCTCTTTTAATACAATTCATTCTATCGGAACTGTTCCTTTAGAGAACCCTGACTAATACACAGCCTTTGGCTCATTTGGCCTGGCTGGCCAAACTTACAGTGTCCACTCTTGTTTATCACAGCTGATGACTTCTGTCTCCCATAGGACGGAATGCAGTATAGCTTTTTCCAACTTTCTGTCAGCTGGTCCACAGGGAGGAGGTTTTCAGCTCATCACAACTCCATGTTGATTTCTCAGTGACCTTGTAGTCCAGGCATGTGGAGTCTTCAGCCTGTAATGTTTTGGGGCCCTCAGGACCTCCCTGGCCAACAGCTCACTGGACAGTATCCCATCCCTGCACTTTAACTTCTTTTTTTTTTTTTTTTTTTTTTTTTTTTTTTTTTGAGGTAGGGTCTCACTCTGGTCCAGGCTGACCTGGAATTAACTATGTAGTCTCAGGGTGGCCTCGAACTCTTGGCGATCCTCCTACCTCTGCCTCCCGAGTGCTGGGATTAAAGGCGTGCGCCACCACGCCCGGCTCACTTTAACTTCTTTTGAGACTTAAAAAAATTATTTATTTATTTGCCAGCACAGAGAGAGACAGAGACAGAGAGAGAGAAGAGAGACAGACACAGAGAGAATGGGCACTCTAGGGCCTGTAGCCACTGTAAACAAACTCCAGACCCATGTGCCCCTTGTGAATCTGGCTTACAGAGATATTGGGAAATTGAACCTGGGTCCTTTGTTTTTGCAGGCAAGTGCCTTAACCACTGAGCCATCTCTCTAGCCTTGAAACTTTTTTCTTAGTTTTGGTTTTGTGAGATAGGGTCTCACTCTAGCCCAGGCTGACCTGGAATTCACTATGTAATCTCAGGGTGGCTTCGAACTCTCAGTGATCCTCCTACCTCTGCTTCTTGAGTGCTGGGATCAAAGGTGTGTGGCACCACACCCAGTTTTCGAGACTTTAAAATCCTGGATATGGCCGGGCATGGTGGCACACACCTTTCTTTTTTTTTTTTTTTTGGTTTTGTGAGGTAGAGTCTCACTCTGGCCCAGGCTGACCTGGAATTCACTATGTAGTCTCAGGGTGGCCTCGAACTCTCGGCAATCCTCCTACCTCTGCCTCCCAAGTGCTGGGATTAAAGGCGTGCGCCACCACGCCCGGCTCACACACCTTTCTTTAATCCCAGCATTCCAGAGGGCAGAGGTAGGATCACTTTGAGTTTGAGGCCAGCCTGAGGCTACAGAGTGAGTTCCAGGCCAGCCTAGGCTACAGTGAGACTCTACCTGGAAAAAAAGTTGTGGATAATGTTACTGCTAGGTCGGGACTGACTTCCAAGATGGAGTCACCAAGGTCAGCAGAATGGTGGCAGAGGCATAAGGAAGCAGATTACATTCCTCAAGAAACCACCCAGTCCTTATGCCCTCCTTGCCTAACAATTCCCCAGGTAACAATCCCTAAATCACATGGTCACTGTTCTGGGTTTTTTTGCCTTTTTTTTTTTTTTGGTTTTTTTTTTGGTTTTGCCTTGAGGTAGGGTCTCATTTCCAGGCTGAAATCACTCATGGTCACTGTTCTGCCTGTGCTGGGATTATACCCTAGCTATTTTAATGTTATGATCTTCCCTAAAGGAACTTGTCTTTTCCTTCCTCGCCTTCCCCCAACTGAAAAAGCCTTATAAAGCCCACTACCTGAAAACTCAGGTTTAGTTGTGCTCCTCTCTTGTGAGTCAGCCCTGGCAGCTAATGCTTTTCCTGAATAAAAGCTTTCATCTTGCCGGGCGTGGTGGCGCACGCCTTTAATCCCAGCACTCGGGAGGCAGAGGTAGGAGGATCGCCGAGAGTTCGAGGCCACCCTGAGACTACATAGTTAATTCCAGGTCAGCCTGGACCAGAGTGAGACCCTACCTCGCAAAACCAAAAAAAAAAAAAAAAAAGCTTTCATCTTTGCCTCAGTGTGGTTTGCGTGGTTGTTGTCACTCCCAAATCTTATATCTGGTGCTGTGACTTGGATAGAAGGCTCCTGGTGCCCTCTTGGGCAGCCAGACCTCCTTTCTGCCCTGACCAGACCACCGAGCTGCCACTGACCCTCTGATGGCCCTGGACCATTTGCCAGGTGCAGGCTCTCCCACCCACCACTATTCAGCTTCAGTCCTCTTCCCTCATCCTCTACCCTTGGTAAGTGTCTTCCACAAATGGGCTTGCTCTCAGAAGTACTCTCCCTCCATCTCTTTCTCTTTCCCTTCTCTCTCTCATCTAAACCTTCTCTCACTTTCCCTCTTGGAGTGTCTTTCATGACATGGTTGGCCTGCTCTTGTTCTTTCGGAGGCATACTCCCTCCCTCACTCTCATCTAAGGCCACACCCCTTGCTGGTTTCTGGGCTTCCCAGGTCTTGAGAAAGACTCACTCTCAATACCTTGGGACTCTCTCTGTCAGGCCCACCGAGCCCTGAGGGGTGCCTTTTGGCTCAGTTTGCCGGCCTAGGGACACTCACTCCTCCTTTCCCTCTGCCCAGAGAGGAGAGAGCAGCTCCTTTCTCCTCTTCCCACCATTGATTGAACTTGGTTGGCCATGCACAAAGAGGGGCCAAGTCACCTCTCCCTTCTTCTTTCCCTTTTATCCTTCTGTCCTCCTCTCTGCTAGGTTCCCTCAGCCACTCTCAGCACTTAGACAACCTGCCACAACTTCTCTGTCCTCTGCCATTGCGCCCACTGGACTGCCTGAAGCATAAGGCACTGAGCCACTGTAATTTACATGCTCCCACTGGCTTAAAGCTTAATCTCCCAAGCCATTCTAGTCTGTGCACCCCCCCCCCCATCTCGCTGCTGCCGCATGCTCTTTCTCCCCCAACCTCCTGAAGTCTCATCTTTCATCTTTGCATCAGTGTGGTTGTTGTCACTCCCAAATCCATCGGGAGCACAGTCACCTGCCTTGCCCACTAACAGGCTAAACAGCCAATAATTGTGACCTTTATGGCCTGTGTACACGTGGGAGGCGCAGGCCCTGTTCACCTTAACGGGCCGGGTGGTCATATTGGTGTCCTGTGTAAACCCAGTTTAAGCCTTGGTTCCTTTCTCCCACCCTTGTCTTGCTCTTTCTCTGTCTCCTCTCATTGGCCCTTTTACCATACTCTCACACTTCCACGGGGAATAAAACCTCCAAACCAATTTCTACTACCTCTTCCTCCCCCCGCTGGCCTGTGTCCTTAAGAACTTAAAGCCTTTACGACTCTTGGACAACATCAAACCTCATTGTCTGAGCTTTCTCTGCAACTCTGCCTGGCCACAATATAAGCTGGACAAGGGGTCCAAGTGGCTTGAAAATGGTACTTTTAATTACCAAATTCTCACTGTTTTAGAAAACTTCTGCCAATGTACAGGCAGGTGGTCTGAAATACCCTATATTCAGGTACTTTTCACCATGTGTGCACAGTCCTCTCTCTGCTCTACCTGCTCTTCTTTTTTTTTTTTTTTTTTTTTGCGAGGTAGGGTCTCACTCTGGTCCAGGCTGACCTGGAATTAACTATGTAGTCTCAGGGTGGCCTCGAACTCTCAGCGATCCTCCTACCTCTGCCTCCCGAGTGCTGGGATTAAAGGCGTGCGCCACCACGCCCGGCATTTACCTGCTCTTCTTACCAGGTCCTTCTAGCCAAAGTCTCAGGAATGGGTTCTCATTCAATCCTTCCCCCATACTCATCCTCACTCTCTGCTTTTTTGGTTTGTTTGTTTTGTTTTGTTTTTCGAGGTAAAGTCTCACTCTAGCCCAGGCTGACCTGGAATTCACTATGTAGTTTCAGGGTGGCCTCGAATTCATGGTGATCCTCCTACTTCTGCCTTCCAAGTGCTAGGATTAAAGGCATGCGCCACCATGCCTGGCTCACCCTTTGCTTTTTTTTTTTTTTTTTTTTTTTTTAAATATTTTTTTTATTTATTTGCAAGCAGAGAGAGAGAGAGACAGAGAGAAGAGAGGCAGACACAGAGAGAATGAGCACACGAGGGCCTTAGCCACTGCAAACGAACTCCATATACATCTGGCTTGTGCATCTGGCTTACGTGGGTCCTGGAGAATCGAACCAGGATCCTGTGGCTAGGCAGGCAAACGCCTTAACCACTATTCCATTTCTCCAGCCCTCACCCTTTCCTTTTGACCTGGATGCCATAGATGACTTGGCCCCAACAGTTCCTCTGGCTCTTCCAGCTCCCTCAGCCTCTCCTTACCCCCTGCCTGGTACCCACACTCCTCCTCCTTCCCTTCATCTGTCTCCTGTTCCGCCTCCGTGCCTCCCCCCAACCATCTCCCATCTCCTCTACTCCTCTTTCCCCACCTGCCCCATGTACTTGTTCTCCCAGGGATGTACCCATTACGTGAGGTCGCAGGTGCTGAAGGAATTGTTTGCATTCATATTTCTTTTCCATGTCTGATTTATCCCAGATTGAAAAATGTCTAGGGTCTTTCTCCACTGATCCAACACGCCATACTAAATAATTTCACAGCTAGGCGTGGTGGCACACACCTCTAATCCCAGCACTCGAGAGGCAGAGGTAGGAGGATTGCTCAAATTCGAGGCCACCCTAAGACTGCATAGTGAATTCAGGTCAGCAAGACCCTACCTCAAAAAAAATTTTTTTTCACTACCTTACCCAGGCCTATGACCTAACCTGGCATGATCTCTTTGTAGTTCTCCACTCTCACTCCTGATGAACAAGAACGCATCTGGGTGGCCACTCAGGCCCACGATTGCCTCAGAGCGGTTTGTGTGCTCTTGGTCACTCCCAAACTTTACATGTTACCTCCTTAGCAGTTGGGTGCTATGAAGAGTCCATGAAAGAAAAAGCGTGGCATGGTAATACATGCCTTTAATCCAGCACATGAGAGGCAGAAATAGGAGGATCGCCATGAGTTCAAGGCTACCATGAGACTACATAGTGAATTCCAGGTCAGCCTGGGCTACAGTGAGACCCTACCTCAAAAAAGCAAACAAAACAAAACAAAAAAAGAATAACCTCCTCATTCCTCAAATTGTACTAAATTCCCAAAAGATCAAAGAACAACACACAGTCCTTGATCCCCCTGCAAGGAACAGGCATATAAAAAGCATGTGCACTAGTAGCCAGGTGTAGTGGTTCATATCTGTAATCTTGGCACTTCGGAGGTTGAGGCAGGAATATTGCCATGAGTTCAATGCCAATCTGGGTTATATAGTGAGTTTCAGGTCATCTTGAAGGATGCGGGAAAGAAAGAAACAAAGAAGAAGCTAGGCATGGTGGTGCACACCTTTAATCCCAACACTGTGGAGGCAGAGGTAGGAGGATCACCATGAGTTTGAGGCCAACCTGAGCCTACGTAGTGAATTCCAGGTCAGCTTGAGCTAAAGTGAGACCCTACCTAGAAAAAACAAAACAAGGGCTGGAGAGATGACTTAGCAGTTAAGGCACATGCCTGTGAAGCCTAAGGACCAGGGTTCAATTCTCCAGGTCCCACGTAAGCCAGATGCACATGGTGGTGCATGAGTCTGGAATTCGTTTGCAGTGGCTGGAGGCCCTAGCACGCCCATTCTCACTCTTTCTCTCAAATAAATAAATAAGTAAGTAAATAAAGTATAAAAGATAAAAAAAAAAAAAGAAAAATCTTGAAACTAATGCCTCAGTCTCCTGAATGCTAAACTTACTGGCCTGTGCCAACCATGTGCAGTCTTGGATCCCCCTTTTTTTGGCTTTTCTTTCTTTCTTTATTTTTTTTATTTTTTATTTATTTATTTTTTTTTTTGAGGTAGTGTCTCACTCTAGATCAGGCTGACCTGGAATTCACTATGTAGTCTCAGGGTGGCCTCGAACTCATGGTGATCCTCCTATCTTTGCCTCCCAAGTGCTGGGATTAAAGGCGTGCACCACCACGCCCGGCCCAAAGATTTTTTTTTTTTTTTTTTTGGTTTTGCAAGGTAGGGTCTCACTCTGGTCCAGGCTGACCTGGAATTAACTATGTAGTCTCAGGGTGGCCTCGAACTCTTGGCGATCCTCCTACCTCTGCCTCCCGAGTGCTGGGATTAAAGGCGTGCGCCACCACGCCCCGCGGCTTTTCTTTTTTTAAAAAATATTTTATATTTATTTATTTGAGAGAGAGAGGAAGATACAGAAATAGGCAGGTAGAGAGAGAGAGAGAGAGAATGGGCGCTCCAGCCACTGCAAAGGAACTCCAGATGCATGAAGTACCTTGTGCATCTGGCTTATGCGGGACCTAGGGAGTCGAACCTGGGTCCTTTGGTTTTGCAGGCAAGCGACTCCAGCCCCTTTTTTGGCTTTTCTGAGGTTAGCCTAGGCTAATCTGGAAGTCGTTGTAGTTCCAGGCTGTCTTCGAACTCACAGCCATCCTCCTGAACCTCTGCCTCCCAAGTGCTGGAATTAAAGATGTGCTCCACCACACCCGGCTTCGTTCCACTTTTACAGATCAGTAAAAAAATAAAGCTCACAGATGATGGACCCTTGCCACCAAAACAAGAAGAACAAAAACAACACCCAAACACAAGATACAGAGAACTTGTGAAGAATGAAACAAGCCTTGAGGAACCCGCAGACGACGCACTGCCCCGCCCACTGCCGGCCGCCAGCAGCCAGGACTCCCATTTCCAGAGCGCCTGTGCGCGCGCAATCCCGGAAGCTTCCGGTCACATGATCAGACGGTCTGTTCGGGTCACGTGACCTTGCTTCCGAAGGCGGTACTCTGGGAAAGATGGCAGCCTATCTCCAGTGGCGGCGCTTTGTGTTTTTCGACAAGGAGGTTGTGAAGGAGCCGCTGGGCAGTGATGGGGCCGCTCCGGGAGCGCCTGCCTCTGGGTCCACTGCTTCCAAGTTCCTCTGCCTCCCTCCCGGCATCACTGTCTGCGACTCGGGCCGGGGCAGCCTGGTCTTTGGAGATATCCTTCCCGTGGAGCTGCGATCCCGCTGGGATGGAATCTGTCAGTCCCAGTGGTCGACGCTTCGCGCCCCTTTCACGAGATAGGAACCCAGAGCTCTTCCGTGGCTTGCGGGAAGAAAGAAGTCTGTTTTCTAACTTGTCAGCTGAGCAGCCCTGGGCAAGTCGAACCTCGCTGGGCTTCAATTTCCTTATCTGTAGAAAGGATGTAAATGCTAATTTGACAAGGTTGTTTTAATAAATAGATGCTACTTACATTTGAAAGGTAAATGTGTAAGGGCTCATCTTCCCTGCCTAATGTTAGTAGGTCAGGCCGGGCAAAGTCGCACGTCTTTAATCTCAGCATTTGGGAGGCAGAGGGAGGAGGATCGTCCGTGCGTTCGAGGCTGGCCTGAACCTACATAGTGAATTCCAAGTCCGCCTGGGCTAGAGCGAGACCCTACCTTGGGGGACAAAAAAAAAGTATATTGTAAGTGAGGAGGTACTGAAGATCGTTTAACATAATGTGGTGGCTCACTGCTGTAATCCCAGCATTCAGGCTGAGGTAGGAAGATCACCATGAGTTCAAGGCCAGCCTGGGCTAGAATGAGACCCTACTTCCCTCCCCCCCAACAAAAAGAACAGAATTGGCTTTTTTCTTGGTATATGTAGATGGCCCTTGAAAAATTTAAATGTTAGTTGTTACCTAAATTCTGCACTTTGCTGCAGCTGCTCAGCATCACTACAGTAATTTACCCATGTGATTAATCCAGGAAAGGTTGAAAATTCAAGGTATGATTCCTACTGCATGTTTATCAGATTTTTTTTTTTTTTTTTTTTTTTTTTCGAGGTAGGGTTTCACTCTGGCCTAGGCTGACCTGGAATTAACTATGTAGTCTCAGGGTAGCCTTGAACTCACAGTGATCCTCCTACCTCTGCCTCCCAAGTGCTGGGATTAAAGGCGTGCATCACCACGCAGGGCTCACTTATCAGGTTTTTTTGTTTGTTTGTTTGTTTGGTTTGGTTTTTCCAGGTAGGGTCTTGCTCTAGCTCTGGCTGACCTGGAATTCACTATGTAGTCTCAGGGTGGCCTTGAACTCACGTGATCCTTCTACCTCTGTCTCCACAGTGCTGGGATTTAAAGGCATGTGCCACCATGCCCAGCTGCTTACACTTTTGTACCATCAGAAATGAAAAATTATTAAGTCAGCAGGGCGTGGTGGCGCACGCCTTTAATCCCAGCACTCGGGAGGCAGAGGTAGGAGGATTGCCGTGAGTTCAAGGCCACCTTGAGACTACATAGTGAATTCCAGGTCAGCCTGAGCTAGACTGAAACCCTACCTGGAAAAAAAAAACACACACACACATTAAGTCAGTTATCATACATACATACCAATAACTTTTAATTTCTAAATTAAGCCCAGCAAGAGATTAGCAACAATAGCTAGTATTAAAGCAGATTGGTTAAATTGGTTAAAGGCACTTGCATGGAAAGCCTGCCCCAGCCACCCAGGTGATGTGAAATGGGTGTGTTTGTGTGCAGCAGCAAGAGACCTAGGGGAGGCACACACACATATGCATACTTGCAAATAAATATTAAAAATATATATATATATGCAAATTAAAGTTATGTAAATGTGGTCTAAAACATATTCGATTTCCCTTTTTTTTTCTTTTTTATTTTTTTATTTGAGAGAGAGAGAATGAGCGTGCCAGGACAATCCACCTTGCAAACAAACTCCAGATGCATGTGCCCCCTTGTGCATCTAGCTTACATGGGTCCTGGGGAATTGAACCTGGGTGCTTTGTAGATAAGCACCTTAACTGCTAAGCCATCTCTCCAGACCCTTTTTCTTTTCTTCTATTTTATTTTATTTATTTGAGAGAGGGAAAGAGGCAGAGAGAGAGACAGTGGGCACACCAGGGCTTCTAGCCACTGC
Source organism: Orientallactaga sibirica (assembly GCA_036365145.1). Lineage (NCBI taxonomy): Eukaryota > Metazoa > Chordata > Mammalia > Rodentia > Dipodidae > Orientallactaga > Orientallactaga sibirica. The sequence goes on along the minus strand of JAEOAD010000021.1, from coordinate 18,116,230 downwards.
AAACAAACTCCAGATGCATGTGCCATCTTGTGCATCTGGCTTACATGGGTACTGGGGAATCGAATCGAGGTCCTTTGGCTTTACAGGCTAGCACCTTAACTATTAAGCCCCTTTTTCTTTTTAAATGTATTTTTATTTATTCGAGAGAGAGAAAGAGGCAGATAGAGCATGCCAAGAGCCTCTAGCCAATGCAAACTAACTCTAGAAGCGTGCACCCCCTTATGCATCTGCCTTACCTGAGTCCTGGGGAATTCAACTGTGGTCCTTAGGCTTCACAGGTAAATGCCTTAACTGCTAAGTCATTTCCCCAGCCCTTTATTTATTTCTTTATTTATTTGCAAGGAGAGGGAGAGAGAGAATGGGTGTTCCAGGCCTTCTAGCTACTGCAAATGAACTCCAGATGCATGCACCACTTTGTGCATCTGGCTTTATGTGGATACTGAGGAACTGAAGCTGGGTCATAGCATTTGCAGGCAAGTGCCTTAACTGCTGAGCCATCTCTCCCAACTTTTTTTTTTTTTTTTTTCACTATGTAGTCTCAGGGTGGCCTTGAACTCATGGCGATCCTCCTACTCTGCCTCCTGAGTGCTGGGATTAATGGCATGTGCCACCACACCCGGCTCCAACATTTTTTAAGCATTTATTTATTTATTTCCAAGCAGAGGGAGACATGGGCATGCCAGGGCCTCTGAACTCCAGATGCATATGCCACTTTGTGCATCTGGCTTTATGTAGGTGCTGAGGAATTAAGCTTTGTAGGCAAGCACCTTGACTGCTAAGCCATCTCTTCAGCCCTCCTTTTTTTCCTTCTTTTATTTGTTTGAGAGAGAAAATGGGCATGCCAGGGCTTCTAGCCACTGCAAACAAACTCCAGATGCATGCACCACCATGTGCATCTGGCTTACATGGGTACTAGGGAATCGAACCTGGGTCCTTTAGCTTTTCTGGCAAGTGCCTTAACCACTAAGCCATCTCTCCAGCCCTTCCTTTTTCTTTTTAAGTTTTATTTATTTGGTGTTTTATTTTTATTTATTTGATTGAAAGAAGAGAGAGAATGGACATACCAGGACCTCCTGACACTGCAGATGAACTCCAGACACATGTGCTACTTTGTGAATCTGGCTTTACGTGGGTGCTGGGGAACTGACCTGGGTTGTTAGGCTTTACAGACAAGCACTTTAATCGCTGAGCCATCTCTCCAGTCCCTGCTTGGGCCACATTTTAAAAAATTTATTTACTTATTTATTTGAGAGAAAGTAGAAGAGAGAGAGAGAATGCAGCCACTGCAAACGAACTCCAGACACATGTGCCACTTTGTGCATCTGGCTAATGTGGATCCTGGGGAATTGAACCTGGGTCCTTTGGCTTTGCAGGCAAATGCCTTAACCACTAAACCATCCCCCCAGCCTTTTTTTTTTTTTTTTTTTTTTTTGGATTTTTGAGGTAGGATCTCTGGCCTAGGCTGACCTGGAATTCACTATGTAGTCTCAGGGTGGCATTAAAGGCATGCGCCACCACGCCTGGCTTTTTTTTGTTGTTGTTGTTCTTTCAAGGTAGGGTCTTACTCTAGCTTAGGCTGACCCTTGACCCTTGAATTCACTCTGTAGTCTTGCTCAGGGTGGCCTTGAACTCAAGGTGATCCTCCTACCTTTACCTCCTAAGTGTTGGGATTAAAAGTATGTGCCAAGCCGGGCGTGGTGGCGCACGCCTTTAATCCCAGCACTCGGGAGGCAGAGGTAGGAGGATTACCGTGAGTTCGAGGCCACCCTGAGACTACATAGCTAATTCCAGGTCAGCCTGGACTAGAGTGAAACCCTACCTCGAAAAAAAAAAAAAAAAAAAAAAAAATGTGCCAAGCCGGGGGTGACGCATGCCTTTAATCCCAGCACTTGGGAGGCAGAGGTAGGAGGATTGCCAAGAGTTCAAGGCCACCCTGAGACTACATAGTGAATTCCAGGTCAGCCTGAGCCGAGACCCTACCTCGAAAAACCAAAAAAAAAAAAAAAAAAAAAAAAAAAAAAAGTATGTGCCCCATACCTGGTTTGTGCCCCTTTTTGCATCTGGCTTATGTAAGTGGCTTGGGAATTGAACCCAGGCTGGCCGGCAGGGTTTGCAAGAAAATGATTTTAACTGCTGAGCCATCTTGCCAGCCCCCTGAGATATCTCAATTCCTCATTGTACTGTAGCAATATTTTCAGAGCGAAGTTGACATCAGGGACCTAAAAGCACAGAGAATGAAGCCACAGATGGGGTTGGAGGAGACTGTTTTCACTCTTCATAAAGGAAGCTCCTTGACTATCCTGCACATATGGAAGGCCAGATCTGGTTCTTGCCACGTTCTCTACAGCTTACAGGTTTCCAGGCCTACAAACTACGAGTCACACACCTGTACCAGCTGAAGCAGCACAATATTTTGGCATCTGTTGGTGAGGATGAAGAGGGTATTAACCCCCTGGTAAGTCCCAGACAGGAAGGATTCAGAATCTTGGGAATGTTTTTGGTTGCAGGAGACTAGCATTCTCTGTGGTCTGTCCACAGGTAAAGATCTGGAACCTAGAGAAGAGAGATGGTGGCAATCCCCTTTGCACTCGAATCTTCCCTGCCATCCCAGGAACAGAACCGACTGTTGTATCTTGTCTGACTGTCCATGAAAATCTCAACTTTATGGCTATTGGTAAGCAGGAAGAAGGCAAAACTTATATTCCTAGAATCTTTTATTTTTAAATTTTTACTTACTGATTTACGTATATGACTTGTATGTGTGTGTATATGTGTGCTAGGGCCTCTTGCCACTGCAAACAAACACCAGGTGATCACACCACTTTTTGCATCTGGCTTATGTGGGTGGCTTGGGAATTGAACCCAGGTTGGCAGACTTTGCAAGCAAGTGCCTTTTAACTGCTGAGCCATCTTCACAGTCTCTTCTCTATTTATAATTTTTTTGTTTGTTTTTGTTTTTTCGAGGTAGGGTCTCACTCTAGCCCAGGCTGACTTATTCTATTCTTTATAGATTTTACTTAGAGTTGTCTCTGCAGCTCATCCTTATTATTTTCATGAGATTACTTGGTACTGAACTGAGGCCTTTGAGGGTTTTTGTTTGTTTGTTTGTTTTTGTTTTTTTTTGATAGGGTCTCACTCTAGTCCAGGCTGACCTGGAATTCACTGTGTAGTCTCAGGCTGGCCTTGAACTCACGGCAGTCCTCCTACCTCTGCCTCCCAAGTGCTAGGGATTAAAGGCATGCACCACCATGCCCAGCTTTGTTTTTTTGAGGTAGGGTTTATTCTAGCTCATGCTGACCTGGAATTCACTCTGTAGTCTCAGGGTGGCCTCAAACGTTCAGTGATCCTCCTACCTCTGCCTCCTGAGTCCTGGGATTAAAGGCATGTGCCATCACCCCTGCCTTTTTTTTTTTTTTTTTCCCCAAGGTAAGGTCTTGCTGTAGCTCAGGCTAACCTGGAATTCCCTATGTAGTCTCAGGCTGGCCTCAAACTCTCCATGATCCTTCTACTTCTGCCTCCCAAGTGCTGGGATTATTTTTATTAATTTATTTGAGAGAGGGAAAGAGGCAGAGAGAGAGGGAGAGAAATGGTGCGCCAGGGTTTCCAGCCACTGCAAATGAACTCCAGATGAATGTGCCACCTTGTGCATCTGGCTTATGTGGGTCCTGGGGAATCAAACCGAGGTCCTTTGGCTTTGCAGGGGAGTGCCTTAACTGCTAAGCCAGTTTTTTCCCCTGAGGTAGAATTTCGTTCTAGCTCAGGTTGACATGGAAATTCATTATGAAGCCTCAGGGTGGCCTCAAACTCACAGGAATCCTCATACCTCTGCCTCCCAAGTGCTGGGATTAAAGGCATGCGCCACCACGCCAGCCAGCCCAAACTTTAATAATCTTTTCCTCTCCACTTCCTGATCTTTCCAGCCTCTCTCAGGTACTGATTTCTGCTCTTGTACAGGTTTTGCAGATGGCAGTGTCACCTTGAACAAAGGTGACATCACCCGGGACCGGCATAGCAAGACTCAGATTTTGCACAGGGACAACTATCCTGTTACTGGACTTGCCTTTCGCCAAGCAGGGAAGACCACTCACTTGTTTGTTGTGACAACTGAGAATGTTCAGGTGTGACTAAGACTAAGGCCTCTCCATTGTTCAGAGGTGTAGGGTGAAAGCTGGCAGGAGAGTTGGGAATCTTAAATTTTTCATCATATAGCCTTGAATCATTTGCCCAGCTTAATTTTTTTTTTTTTTTTTTTTTTTTTTTTTTTTTTTGGTTTTCGAGGTAGGGTCTCACTCTAGTCCAGGCTGACCTGGAATTCACTATGTAGTCTCAGGGTGGCCTCGAACTCTCGGCGATCCTCCTACCTCTGCCTCCCGAGTGCTGGGATTAAAGGCGTGCCAGGCTGGCCGGCAGGGTTTGCAAGAAAATGATTTTAACTGCTGAGCCATCTTGCCAGCCCCTGAGATATCTCAATTCCTCATTGTACTGTAGCAATATTTTCAGAGCGAAGTTGACATCAGGGACCTAAAAGCACAGAGAATGAAGCCACAGATGGGGTTGGAGGAGACTGTTTTCACTCTTCATAAAGGAAGCTCCTTGACTATCCTGCACATATGGAAGGCCAGATCTGGTTCTTGCCACGTTCTCTACAGCTTACAGGTTTCCAGGCCTACAAACTACGAGTCACACACCTGTACCAGCTGAAGCAGCACAATATTTTGGCATCTGTTGGTGAGGATGAAGAGGGTATTAACCCCCTGGTAAGTCCCAGACAGGAAGGATTCAGAATCTTGGGAATGTTTTTGGTTGCAGGAGACTAGCATTCTCTGTGGTCTGTCCACAGGTAAAGATCTGGAACCTAGAGAAGAGAGATGGTGGCAATCCCTTTGCACTCGAATCTTCCTGCCATCCCAGGAACAGAACCGACTGTTGTATCTTGTCTGACTGTCCATGAAAATCTCAACTTTATGGCTATTGGTAAGCAGGAAGAAGGCAAAACTTATATTCCTAGAATCTTTTATTTTTAAATTTTTACTTACTGATTTACGTATATGACTTGTATGTGTGTGTATATGTGTGCTAGGGCCTCTTGCCACTGCAAACAAACACCAGGTGATCACACCACTTTTTGCATCTGGCTTATGTGGGTGGCTTGGGAATTGAACCCAGGTTGGCAGACTTTGCAAGCAAGTGCCTTTTAACTGCTGAGCCATCTTCACAGTCTCTTCTCTATTTATAATTTTTTTGTTGTTGTTTTTTCGAGGTAGGGTCTCACTCTAGCCCAGGCTGACTTATTCTATTCTTTATAGATTTTACTTAGAGTTGTCTCTGCAGCTCATCCTTATTATTTTCATGAGATTACTTGGTACTGAACTGAGGCCTTTGAGGGTTTTTTGTTTGTTTGTTTGTTTTTGTTTTTTTTGAGATAGGGTCTCACTCTAGTCCAGGCTGACCTGGAATTCACTGTGTAGTCTCAGGCTGGCCTTGAACTCACGGCAGTCCTCCTACCTCTGCCTCCCAAGTGCTAGGATTAAAGGCATGCACCACCATGCCCAGCTTTGTTTTTTTTTGAGGTAGGGTTTTATTCTAGCTCATGCTGACCTGGAATTCACTCTGTAGTCTCAGGGTGGCCTCAAACGTTCAGTGATCCTCCTACCTCTGCCTCCTGAGTCCTGGGATTAAAGGCATGTGCCATCACCCCTGCCTTTTTTTTTTTTTTTTTTTTTTTTTTGCCCCAAGGTAAGGTCTTGCTGTAGCTCAGGCTAACCTGGAATTCCCTATGTAGTCTCAGGCTGGCCTCAAACTCTCCATGATCCTTCTACTTCTGCCTCCCAAGTGCTGGGATTATTTTTATTAATTTATTTGAGAGAGGGAAAGAGGCAGAGAGAGAGGGAGAGAAATGGTGCGCCAGGGTTTCCAGCCACTGCAAATGAACTCCAGATGAATGTGCCACCTTGTGCATCTGGCTTATGTGGGTCCTGGGGAATCAAACCGAGGTCCTTTGGCTTTGCAGGGGAGTGCCTTAACTGCTAAGCCAGTTTTTTTTCCCCCTGAGGTAGAATTTCGTTCTAGCTCAGGTTGACATGGAATTCATTATGAAGCCTCAGGGTGGCCTCAAACTCACAGGAATCCTCATACCTCTGCCTCCCAAGTGCTGGGATTAAAGGCATGCGCCACCACGCTTGGCCAGCCCAAACTTTAATAATCTTTTTCCTCTCCACTTCCTGATCTTTCCAGCCTCTCTCAGGTACTGATTTCTGCTCTTGTACAGGTTTTGCAGATGGCAGTGTCACCTTGAACAAAGGTGACATCACCCGGGACCGGCATAGCAAGACTCAGATTTTGCACAGGGACAACTATCCTGTTACTGGACTTGCCTTTCGCCAAGCAGGGAAGACCACTCACTTGTTTGTTGTGACAACTGAGAATGTTCAGGTGTGACTAAGACTAAGGCCTCTCCATTGTTCAGAGGTGTAGGGTGAAAGCTGGCAGGAGAGTTGGGAATCTTAAATTTTTCATCATATAGCCTTGAATCATTTGCCCAGCTTAATTTTTTTTTTTTTTTTTTTTTTTTTTTTTTTTTTTTTTCGGTGGGTCTCACTCTAGTCCAGGCTGACCTGGAATTCACTATGTAGTCTCAGGGTGGCCTCGAACTCTCGGCGATCCTCCTACCTCTGCCTCCCGAGTGCTGGGATTAAAGGCGTGCGCCACCACGCCCGGCTCAGCTTAATATTTTATTTCTTCATTTAAGAGACTGAGAGGAGCTAGGCACAGAAAAAGAACTCTGTGCTTATAGTAAACTAGGATGTTTCCCCCCCCCTAATTTGTTAATTGACATTAGACAAGTTGGTTTATCCCCTTGGCTCTTGGTACTCCTCACTTATAACATCCTACACTCTCAGGACTACACTTTTTTTTTTTTTTTTTTTTGGTTTTTTTTGGTAGGGTTTCACTCTGGTCCAGGCTGACCTGGAATTAACTATGTAGTCTCAGGGTGGCCTCGAACTCATGGCGATCCTCCTACCTCTGCCTCCCAAGTGCTGGGATTAAAGGCATGTGCCACCACGCCCGGCTTTTTTTTTTTTTTTTTTTTTTTTTGAGAGAGACAGAGAGAGAGGGAGAGGCAGAAAGAGAATGGGCACGCCAGCAGCTTCTCAGCTGCTGTGAATGAACTCCAGATGGTGTGTGTCCCATTGTGGGCAAGTGCGGCATTGCGCCCTTGCGTCACTTTGCATCTGGCTAAACGTGAGACCTGGAGATTGGAATCTGCATTCTTAGGCTTAGCAAGCAGGCACCTTAACTGCTAAGCCATCTCTCCAGCCCAGGACTACACTTTCATTGTTGGGTTTGGAAATCAAGCCCAGGGCCTCTTATGGGCTGTGCTTGCACTCTGCCATTGAGCTCCTTCCCTAGCTCAGGTATACACTTATTTATTTATTTATTTATTTTTTGGTTTTTTTGTTTTTTGATTTTTCGAGGTAGGGTCTCATTCTAGCTCAGGCTGACCTGGAGTTCACTATGTAGTCTCAGGGTGGCCTTGAATTCATGGTAGTTCTCCTACCTCTGCCTCCCAAGTGCTGGGATTAAAGGCGTGCACCTCCATGCCCAGCCCAGGTATACACTTCTGATAAAACAGTAAAAGATGATTGCATTGCTTTTACTTGCAGAATTGCAGAAATTGGTAGTGATAATTTAAAAAGAAAGAAAAATGGCTCCTGTGAATATATTTATCTAGTACAGATATGTCCAGATAGCTATGAATGTGGCCAAATACGTTTGTAAATGACAACATTGTGTCAAAATGCCAAACAGGTCACCACCCCTGATCCAATAGATAAATGATGGTTACTGACAAAGGCACACAGCCAAGGGAAAGTCTTAGAATGCTAAGATGGAAAAGAGTGAGAAAACCAGCATAGAATTGGGAATACTTTCATAAAGTCTTGGGTTCTGCCTCTTCAAAAAGAGCCTGCTTACCTTTTCTTTCTTTTGGCAGTCCTATATAGTTTCTGGAAAGGACTATCCTCGTATGGAATTGGACACCCATGGTTGTGGCCTACGCTGTTCAGCCCTGAGTGACCCTTCTCAGGACCTGCAGTTCATTGTTGCTGGGGATGAGTGTGTCTACCTTTACCAGCCTGATGAACGTGGGCCCTGCTTTGCCTTTGAGGGTCAGAAGCTCATCACACACTGGTTTCGAGGTTACCTTGTCATTGTTTCCCGTGACCGGAAGGTTTCTCCCAAGTAAGGATTCCAGGGAGAAGGGAAAAAGAGAAGGCTAGATTTGTTTTCCAGACCTAAACTGATTTAAAAATCTTTTATTTTTTTATTCTGGAGGTAGGGTCTTGCTCTAGCCTAGGTTACCTGGAACACACTCTGTAGTCTCAGGGTGGCGTTGAATTCACAGCAATCTTCCTACCTCTGCCTCCCAAGTGCTGGGACTAAAGGCGTGAGCCACCATGCCTGGCCTCTTTTTGTTTTTCTCCAGATAGGGTCTCACTCTAGTCCAGGTGACCTGGAATTCACTCTGTATTCTCAGGGTGGCCTCAAATTAACAGCGATCCTCCTACCTCTGCCTCCTGAGTGTTGGGATTAAAGGTGTGCACCACGCCCGGCTTATTTAAAAATCTTAATACCTAGATCCTACCACTGTTCTACTTGTTTGTTTTTTTTTTCCTTCGAGGTAGGTTCTCACGGTAGCTCAGGCTGACCTGGAATTCATTATGTATTCTCAAGGTGGCCTTGAACTCATGGCAATCCTCCTACCTCTGCCTCCCAAATTCTGGGATTAAAGGCGTGTGCCACCACGCCCGGCTCTACTTGGATTTTAATGTAGATTGTATTTCCACCTGGACTCATGCTTTTGCTAGAGATGTTTACTGTGTAGCCCTTGTGTTTTAGAATGCTCCAGAGAAACTGGACCTGATATTACATTTTTTACTGTTTGGTAAAAATAAATTGGTCAGAACAACAAGGGATTGAGTGGTGGAAAAATTGAGAAGTACTAGACATGGAGGTGGTGGGTCTTTTGCATGATAGAAGTGCTTCCTGTTGGATGTTGGTTTGTTTTCGTTCAGTACCAGGCTCAGTTTCTAATATATATCAGGCAATGGATGATAATTCATTAAGTGAGTAGGCATATGTGCCTAATTTTCTACTCTGTTGACCTTGATTAATGATAAGACCCTAAAAAGTAAGATCAAGATTATATATTCTTTTGCACAGCTATCACCACAGTTCTGCAAATATGAGATGAACTACTGGAGGGGCCAAAGAGGTGATTTGTTGTAGGTGGAACAGGCAGCACCAAAGTTGTTTTGGGAAGGAAACAACAGGGAGCCGTGACAGCAGGGCTGGTCCAAATACCTGGTACTTTTTCCTACACAGGTCAGAGTTCACCAGCAGAGACTCACAGAGCTCTGACAAGCAGATTCTCAACATCTACGACCTATGCAACAAGTTCATCGCCTACAGTGCTGTGTTTGAGGATGTGGTGGACGTGCTTGCTGAGTGGGGCTCCCTGTATGTGCTGACGCGGGATGGACGGGTCCATGCACTGCAGGAAAAGGACACACAGACCAAATTGGAGGCAAGGCCATCAGGTTCTCAGAGCTGGCATGGACATCTGGAAGAAGCTACAGGAAGGGGTTCCCTAAATCCAGGACTTTTTTTCTTTTGGGTCATAACCTTACTTAGATTCCTTAGGGTAGGATTAGAAACAATTAAAGGTGAGTCACACCTTTAATTCCAGCATTTAGGAGTGTTAGGTGGGAGGATTGCCATGAGTTTGAGGCCAGTCTGACCTACAGAGTGAGTTCCAGGTCAGCCTGGGCTAGAGTGAGATCCTGCCTCGCCCCCCCCAAATAAATAAAATAAAAAGAGGGCCATGGAGATGGTTCAGCAGTTAAATGTGCTTGTTTGCAAAGCCTGACACCTTGGGGTCGATTCCCCAGTACCACAAAGTGGCACGTGAAACTGAAGTTCATTTGTAGTGGCAAGAAGTCCTGGCATGCTTCTTCACTCTCACTCTCTAATAAATTTTGGTTTTTCGAGGTAGGGTCTCACTCTGGCCCAGGCTGACCTGGGATTCACTATGTAGTCTCAGGGTGGCCTTGAACTCATGGCGATCCTCCTACCTCTGCCTCCCGAGTGCTGGGATTAAAGGCGTGTGCCACCACGCCCGGCTCTAATAAATATTTTTTAAGCCAGGCCTGGTGGCACACACCTTTAAACCCTGTACTTGGGAGGCAGAGGTAGGAGGATCGCCATGAGTTCAAGGCCACCCTCGAGACTACATAGTGAATGCCAGGTCAGGATCGCTGTGAGTTGGAGGTTACTGTTAGACTATATGGTGAATTACAGGTTAGCCTGGGCTACAGTGAGACCCTAACTCAAAAAAACAACAACAAAAAAGTGATGTGGGATATGGCTTTGGAGGGGACTAATGGAGGGAACCTGAGCCTCCCCCTTTTTGTTTGCAGAGACTCTTATGAGGAGAAGTAATATTGATCTTGGGTTTAGCTTGAGACCTTTGTCTATAATTTTGTCTATAATTGTCTATATTTTGTCTATAATTAGGAAAATTATAACCCCAGGACTAGATTGGCTTTTGTGTTACAGGTACATATTAGGAAGGTGTCTTCTAAGCATTACTACTACCAATTTTCTAATCTCTCTCTCTGTCTAGATGCTGTTTAAGAAGAATCTTTTTGAGATGGCAATTAACCTGGCCAAAAGCCAGCATCTGGATAGTGATGGGCTGGCTCAGATCTTCATGCAGTATGGAGATCATCTCTACAGCAAGGGCAACCATGATGGAGCTGTCCAGCAGTATATCCGGTCAGTCTAGAGATTCTGTGAAGTGTAGCTCTGAATGCAGACAGGGAGCCCGATTGTTCAGAGTCATGCTGGGTTGGGGTGGGGAAGGGGAAATGTTCACTTTTCCTACAGAAACCAGTGTCTTCAAGTAATAGGACAAGCTGGGCCTGATATTGCATGCCTATAATCCTAGCACTGAGGAGGTTGAAGCAAGAGGATCATGAGTTCCAAGACTAGCCTGAGCTACATAATGAGATACTATCTCAAAAATGCTAAACAAAACTTTATTTATTGTACATATGTATTGTAAATATATATTGGGTTGCCAGTCCAGACAAGCCAGCCTCTTGCACCACCTTTCATGTTTACTTTATATATTTATTGGGTTTACAAGGTAGGGTTTCACTGTAGCCCAGGCTGACCTGGAATTACTCAGGGTGGCCTTGAACTCATGGCAATCCTCCTACCTCTGCTTCCCAAGTACTGGGATTAAAGGCATGCCAACATGCCCGGCTTATGTTCACTTTATATAGGTGGTTTGGGAATTGAACCTAGGCCTGCAGGCTTTGAAAGAAGGTGCCTTTTAACTGTAAGCCATCTTCCTAACCCTTTGACCTAGTGTGTTAAAAGAAAAATGGGCTAGAAAGATGGCATAATGGTTAAGGACTCATGTTTGACTCTCCAGGTCCCACGTAAGCCAGATACATAATGATGTAAGTGTGCAAAGTCACACGTGCTCATAAGGGAGTGTATACATCTGAGTTCAATTGCAGTGGCTGGAGGCTCTGGCACACCATTTCTCTCTCTTGCTCTCTCTCTTACTCACTCTCTTGCATATAAAAATAAAGGCAGTCTGTTGGGTTTGCCTCAAAAAGTAAAAATAAAAGAAAAATTAGGGGAAGCCAGACATGGTGGTGCACACTTTTAATCCCAGCACTCAGGAGGCAGAGGTAGGAGGATCGCCAAGAGTTTGAGGCCACCCTGAGACTACATAATGAATTCCAGGTCAGCCTGAGCTAGAGTAAGACCCTACTTTGGAAATCAAAAAAAAAAAAGGGGGGGGGGAGCTAGAGAGATGGCTCTGGGATTAAGGTGCTTGTCTACAAAGCCTAATGACCTGGGTTCTGTTCTCCAGTAACTCTCATAAAGCCAGATGCACAAAGTGGTGCATGCATCTGGAGTTCATTTGCAGTGGCTAGTGGCCCTGACATGCCCATTCTCTTTCTCGAATCTCAAATAAATATATAAAATTTTTTTTAATTAAAAAAAAAAAGGAAGCCGGGCGTGGTGGCTCACGCCTTTAATCCCAGCACTCGGGAGGCAGAGGTAGGAGGATCGCCATGAGTTCAAGGCCACCCTGAGACTACATAGTTAATTCCAGGTCAGCCTGGGCCAGAGTGAGACCCTACCTTGAAAAAAAAAAAAAAAAAAAAAAAAAAAAAAAAAAAAAAAAAAAGGGCTGGAGAAATAACTTAGTGGTTAAGGTGGTTGTCTGCAAAGCCTAAGGACCCAGGTTTGATGCCTCAGTACTCATGTAAGATGTAGAAAGTGGCGCTCATGTCTAGAGTTTGTTTGCAGTGACTAGAGGCCCTTGCAAACCCATTCTCTCTCTTAAATAAATAAACAACTGGGCGTGGTGGTGCACAATATTAATCCTAGCCCTTGGGAGGCAAAGGTAGGAGGATTGCCATGAGTTCGATGCCACCATGAGACTACATAGTGAATTCCAGGTCAGCCTGAGCTGGAATTTATTTATTTATAAAATTAAATAAATAAAATGTTTGAAAAAGAAAATCTGGGCATGGTGGCACATGTCTTTAATCCCCAGCACTTGGGAGGCAGATATAGAAGGATCACTGAGTTTGAGGCCACCGTAAGACTACATAGTGAATTCCAAGTCAGCCTGGGCTAGAGCGAGATCCTACTTCAAAAAAATAAAACAAACAAACAAAGGGCTAGAGAGATGGTTTAGCATTTGCCTGCAAAGTCTAAGGACTCAGGTTTGATTCCCCAGTACCCACATAAGCCAGATTTACATGGTGGTGCATGCATCTGGAATTCATTTGCAGTGGCTAGAGGCCCTGGCGTGCCCATCCTCACTCTCTCTGTATCTGCCTCTCTCACTCTATTTTTTAAATTTTAATTAATTAATTAATTAATTAAATTTTGGGAGAGAGACAGAGAGAGAGAGAGAGGGAGAGGAAGACAGATAAAGAAAAAAAAGCAGCCTCTCAGCCGCTGTGAATGAACTCCAGATGTGTGCAGCCCCCTGTGGGCAAGTGCGGCATTGTGCCCTTGCGTCACTTTGCATCTGGCTAAACGTGGGACCTGGAGATTGGAACCAGCATTCTTTTTTTTTTTTTTTTTAACTTATTGTTTTTTTATTGACGTTATACTTACATACAAAAAAAAAAAACACCCACCTGATATTTCCCTTCCCTCCCCCATCCCACTTTAGAATTCAAGTCTCCATCATATCCCCTCCCTCTCTCCATTAGTCTCTCTTTTAATTTGATGTCATCATCTTTTTCTTCTATTTTGAGGGTTTTGCGAAGGTATTGCTAGGCACTGCAAGGTCATGGATATCGAGGCCAGTTTCTGTCTGGGCAGTTGCATTGTAAGAGGTCATACCCTTCCTTTGGCTCTTCCATTCTATCCGCCCCCTCTTCCGCAATGGTCCCTGAGCCTTGTAGGGTGTGACAGAGGTGTTTCAGTGCTGGAACCAGCATTCTTAGGCTTAGCAGGCAGGCGCCTTAACCACTAAGCCATCTCTCCAGCCCTTATTTTTATTTTTTGAAGTAGGGTCTCGCTCAAACCAAGACTGACCTGGAATTCACTATGTAGTCTCAGGGTGGCCTCAAACTCTTGATGATCCTCTACCTCTTCCTCTCAAGTGCTAGGATTAAAGGTGTGTGCCACCATACCCAGCTTCTCTCTCTGTAATAAATTTAAAGAAAACCCAGGGCTGGAGAAATGTCTCAGTGGTTAAGGCACTTGCCTGTAAAGCCCAAAGACCCGAGTTCAGTTCCCCAATACCTATGTAAAGCCAAATGCACTAAGTGGTACATGTATCTGGAGTTCATTTGCAGTGGCAGGAAGTCCTGCCATGCCCAAACTCACTCTCCTGTGTCTTCCTGTTTTTCTCTCTCTTTTTATTTATTTATTTGAGAGAGAGAGAATGGATGTTCCAGGGCGTCTAGCCACTGCAAAGGAACTCCAGATACATGTACCACCTTGTGCATCTGGCTTTATGTAGGTACTAAGGAATCAAACCTGAGTCCTTTGGCTTTGCTGGCAAGAGCCTTAACCCCTACACCATCTCTCCAGTCCCTGTTTCTCTCTCTCTTGATCCCTGTCAAATAAATTTTTTAAAAATGAAAAAAAGAAAAAGAAAAAAATGCACTTACCTATTGCATTCCTATTTCCCTCCCTTGGGGCTGGAGAGATGGCTTATGGTTAAGGCACTTGACTGCGGAGCCTAAGGACCTGAGTTCACTTCTCCACTACCCCTGTAAAGCCAGATGTACAAGATGGCACATGACCTGGGCTTTGTTTGCAGTGGCTAGAGGATCTGGCATGTCCATCTTATGTCCATGTTCTCTCTCTCTTTTTCATCTGCCTCTCAAATAAATAAAATTTCCGTGCCAGGTGTGGTGGCGCATGCCTTTAATCCCAGCACTTGGGAGGCAGAGGTAGGAGGATCGCCAAGAGTTCGAGGCCACCCTGAGACTACATAGTTAATTCCAGGTCAGCCTGGACCAGAGTGAGACCCTACCTCGCAAAAAAAAAAAAAAAAAAAAAATTTCCTTACCTTTTGTGAATATTTGAAATTCCCTGATAAGAGGTCTATATAGCCTCTTCCCTGATCTCTCTAGAATTCTTATTGTTGGACAGCTTTAAGAGCCAGTGTCCTGGGCTGGGCATGGTAGTGCTTGCCTGTAATCCCAGCTTTTGGGAGTGAGAGGCAGGAGGGTTGCCACAAGTTTTGAGGCCAGCTTGGTCTAGTAGTAATTTCTATGGCAGCCCAGGCTACATAAACCTGTCTGAGAAAAACAAAAGAATGGGGCTGGAAAGATGGCTTAGTGGTTAAGGTGCTTGCCTGCCAAGTCTAAGAACTCATGTTCAGATCTCCAAGTCCCACATAGCCAGATGCAGTGTCACAAGTGCACAATGTCACACATGTGCCACAAGGGGGTACATGCATCTGTAGTTCGTTTGCAGCAGGCTGAAGGTCTGGTGCGCCCATTCTCTTTGTCTCTTTTTATCTCTCTCTCTGTCTCTCAAAAATAAAAATACAGAGGTAGGAGGATCACTGTGAGTTCGAGGCCACCCTGAGACTACATAGTGACTTCCAGGTCAGCCTGGGCTACAGTGAAACCCTACCTCAAAAAACCAAAATAAATAAATAAAAATAAATAAATAGGGCTGGAGAGACGGCTTAGCTGTTAAGGTGCTTGCCTGCAAAACCAAAGGACCTAGGTAAGCCAGATGCACAAGGTGATGCATGCATATGGAGTTCATTTGCAGTGGTTGGAGGCCCTGGCGTGCCCATTCTCTCTCTCTCTCTCTGCCTCTTTTTCTCAAATAAATGAATAAAAATAAAAAAATAATAAAAAGAAAGGCTGGAAAGATGGCTTAGCAGTTAAGGCATTTGCCTGCAAAGCCAAAGGATCTTAGTTCGATTCTCTAAGACCCATGTAAGCACAAGGGGGCGCATGCATCTGGAGTTCATTTGCAGTAGCTGGAGGCCTTGGTACACCCATTCTCTCTCTCTCATAAATAAATAAATAAATAAATAAATAAATAAATAAATAAATAAAATAAGATAAAATTAAAAAAAAAAAAAAAAGAAGCTGGGTGTGGTGGTGCATGCCTTTAGTCCCAGTACTCTGGAGGTTAAGGTAAGAGGGTTACCATGAGTTTGAGGCCAGCCTGGAGCTACAAAGTAAGTTCCAGGTCAGCCTGGGCTGGAGTGAGACACTGTTTCAAAAAAGAAAGAAAAAAAAAAGAAGAAGAAGTTAACTAGTGCTCTGGAGCTTTGCACAGTGTAGTCTGTAGTGTGGTAGCCTTGGTGATACCTGGTACTTTGTTAGAAATGAGCTACTCAACACCTAGTGAAACATCATTTGCATTTTAACAAGATTTGTAAAAGATTCTTACATAGTTTTGAAGTACACTGATTCAGATCCATGTGATACACACATTTCCATAGGACCATTGGAAAATTGGAGCCGTCTTATGTGATCCGCAAGTTTCTCGATGCCCAGCGTATCCACAACCTGACTGCCTACCTGCAGACTCTGCACCGACAGTCCCTGGCTAATGCTGACCATACCACCCTGCTCCTGAACTGCTATACAAAGCTCAAAGACAGCTCAAAATTGGAGGAATTCATCAAGGTGATGGGTAGTGTTGGATGAGATGATTCCTAGTGGTCTCATTGAGCACAAGGTGGCTCTACCAGGGCTTGCCTTCCTTTAGCAGGACATGATGAAAGGAAAGGGCTGACTTTATTTGGGAATCAGAACCCTCTACTTCATAGGTAAGGAAGAAGACTACTCATGCTAGTAGTTCTTTTTGTCTCCCTTCTTGGCTTTTTTTTTTTTTTTTTTTTTTTTTTTTTTTTGGCTTTTCAAGGCAGGATCTTGCTCCAGGCTGACCTGGAATTATTAGGGTGGCCTTGAACTCATGGCGATCCTCCTACCTCTGCCTCCCAAGTGCTGGGATTAAAGGCGTACACCACCATGCCTGGCTTTCTTCTTGTTTTTTTTTTTAAATTAAATTCATTATTAGAGCTAGAGAATGGGCACACCAGGGCCTCTAGCCACTGCAAACAAACTCCAGATGTGTGCATCACCATCTGCATCTAGGGAGTCGAACCCAGGTCTTTAGGCTTTGTGGGGAAGCACCTTATCTGCTAAGCTATCTCTCCAGCCCTCCCTTACTGTTTTATGATCAGAACTTTTCTCTGTGTTTCTTTTTTTTCTTTTTTTCTTCTCTCTGTGTTTCTTTTTTTGTTTTGTTTTTTTGAGGCAGGGTTGGTCTAGCTCAGGCTGACCTGACACTCATTCTGTAGTCACAGGCTGTCCTTAAACTCACATCGATCCTCCTGCCTCTGCCTCTGAGTGCTGGGATTAAAGGCATGCACCACCACACCCAGCCTCATTTTTACTTTCTTTCTTTCTTTCTTTCTTTCTTTCTTTCTTTCTTTCTTTTTTCTTTTTATTTATTTATTTATTTTTGTTTTTTTTGAGGTAGGGTCTCACAGTAGCCCACGCTGACCTGGAATTCACTCTGTAGTCTCAGGGTTGCCTTGAACTCAAGGTGATCCTCCTACCTCTGCCTCCCAAGTGCTGGGATTAAAGGCATGTGCCACTACGCCCGGCTTCGTGTTTACTTTTTGAGACAGAATCTCAAGTCCATAGTTTTCCATAGTATTAAAGCCCAGGGAAGTCCATTAGTGAAGCCCTATCCTGTGTCCCTCTAATGATAGAGGCAGAAGAAAGCCATGGCTCTTTAATCAGAAACTGTGAGGGGCATGCTAGCATGTTTTCAAAACATGGATGTCCTCATCATATACCTCTTTCTCTCCTTTCTCCAGCCACTTCTGTGCAAATGATTTTGTTTAATATCTCCCTGGCAGACAAAAAGTGAAAGTGAAGTCCACTTTGATGTGGAGACAGCCATCAAGGTCCTCCGGCAGGCTGGTTACTACTCCCATGCCCTCTATCTGGCTGAGAACCATGCACATCACGAGTGGTACTTGAAGATACAGCTAGAAGACATTAAGGTGGGCAAAGTGCTGTTTTGAGGTCATGCCAGGAATGATGAAAGGTGGGTGAGGCAGGAGTGGGCACTAGTTTACCTTTCACCTCTCCACAGAATTATCAAGAAGCCCTTCGGTACATTGGCAAGCTGCCTTTTGAGCAGGCAGAAAGCAATATGAAGCGCTATGGCAAGATCCTGATGCACCATGTACCAGAGCAGACCACCCAGTTGCTCAAGGGACTTTGTACTGACTACCGGCCCAGCCCAGAAGGCCGAGGTGATAGGGAAGCTCCAGGCTGTCGGGTGAGGCCTATGGAGAACAACTTTGAGCCACAATGATCACTTTAAGAGCTGCTGGGTACCAAGCCCACTCACTCAGCTGCTCTTTCCTTCCTCCTTCTCAGGCCAACTCTGAGGAGTTCATCCCCATCTTTGCAAACAACCCACGAGAGTTGAAAGCCTTCCTTGAGCACATGAGTGAAGTGCAGCCAGACTCACCCCAAGGCATCTATGATACCCTGCTGGAGCTGCGGCTGCAGAACTGGGCCCATGAGAAGGATCCACAGGTGAGGCCTATCCAGAGAATGTGGGAGATGCTGGAGAAAAGACCATTCTTGGGATGGGGGCATAAGTCAGTGATTGAGTACTTGCCTTGCCTAGCAGGTGTGAGGCCCTGGATTACATCCTTAGCAATGAAAAGAAGAAAAGATGTTTCTTCTTTCTCCATTCTTCTAGCTTTGTGACTCCCGCCCTCCCTTTTTTTTTTTTTTTTTTTTTAAAGCCTCAAGAATGGGGGTTAAAAGCATGGGCCATGGGGCTGGAGAGATGGCCTCAGCCTCCAGAATGCCCCGGGGTTAAAGGACCCACATGCACAAGGCCACCTGGATGCCCAGTGTGACTCTCTCTCCTCTCTCTCTCTCTCTGCTGCCTATTTCTGTAGACCAAATAAATAAATAAATAATAAAATATAAAAAAAAAAAAACTTATAAAAAAAAAAGCATGGGCCACCATGCCCAGTGTGACTCCCTTTTGCTGCTTTCCTTAGACCAGTAAAACCTCACCTTACCTCTTCACTGAATAAAAGACTGGACTGAGAGAAAGAAATAGTTGCTAAGCTTTGTCCCAAGAGACCTTGCCATTTCCCTCCGATGTCTGGCAGTCCTGCCCTCCTTCATCCCTAGGCCAAGGAGAAGCTCCATGCGGAGGCCATCTCCCTGCTAAAGAGTGGCCGCTTCTGCGATGTGTTTGACAAGGCGCTGGTTCTGTGCCAGATGCATGACTTCCAGGATGGAGTCCTTTACCTCTATGAGCAGGGGAAGCTGTAAGAATTGGGAGACTTCCAGGGAAAGGGGAAGATCCAGGTAATTTTCCAGGCACAGCTCCTGAGGTGTGCCCTTGTCCTGGCCCCAGTTTTCAGCAGATTATGCATTACCACATGCAACATGAGCAGTACCGGCAGGTGGTCGCAGTGTGTGAACGCCATGGGGAACAAGAGCCCTCTCTGTGGGAACAGGCCCTCAGCTACTTTGCTCGCAAGGAGGAGGACTGCAAGGAGTACATGGCAGCTGTACTCAAGCATATTGAGACCAAGAACCTCATGCCACCCCTTTTAGGTACTCGGGAGGACTTGGGTGGAACAGCTGGTTGTCATAGTCATGGGCTCTGCCACAAAAGGCCTTCAGCTCTATTCAGGGAGCACTGCTTGGTTCATTGTTATGTTTACTTTCGTCCCTTCCCCCCAACCAATCTCAGTGGTGCAGACCCTGGCCCACAACTCCACAGCGACTCTTTCTGTCATCCGAGACTACCTGGTCCACAAACTGCAGAAACAGAGCCAGCAAATTGCACAGGATGAGCTGCGGGTAAGGCGGTACCGAGAGGAGACTACACGCATCCGCCAGGAAATTCAAGAACTCAAGGCAAGGTAGCCATACTGGGATATTTGGCAGAGAGGGGCAGTTTGCAGGAGATAACCTTGGCCTTCATAGGGTGCTGTTACATAGTTTTCCCAGAGGAGTGTGAGGAGTCAGAGCATTTTCACATTTTCTCTCTTTTTTTTTCTTTTTCTTTTTTTTTTTTATTGACAGCTTCCATAATTGTAGATAATATCCCATGGTAATTCCCTCCCCCTCTTTTTTTTTTTTTTTTTTTTCCCATGGTGCTGGGATCAAACCCAGAACCTCCTTCACATATCCTAGGTACCCACTCTATCACTGAACCATACATCCCCAGCCCTTGGCATCTGTTAGAATGGAAAGCTTTCAAGGCATGATTGACACATAAATCATTACTGGGTTTGAGAGGACTCATAGCAAGTGCTTTTCTTTCTGCATGTGCCATGTTTATCTCATCTAAGCAAACAGCTAAGTTGCAAAGCCATTCTGAGATAAAATTTGACTTAAAAGAGCACAGAGCCAAGTGTGGTGGTGCACACCTTTAATCCCAGCACTCGGGAGGCAGAGGTAGAAGGATCACTGTGAGTTCAAGGCTGCCCTGAGACTACATAGTGAATTCCAGGTTGGCCTGGACTAGATAGGGCAAGACCCTACCTCGAAAAACCAAATTAAAAAAGAAAAAGCAGAATGGGGATAATTTAGATTTTTAATTTTTAAAATTTATTTGTTTCCAGTTCTGGGAATTGAATGGAGAACCTGTAACTTGCTATGCAAGCTTTCTACCACTAAGATACAACTCCAATGCTCAAGCAGGGTGTGGTGGTGCATACCTTTAATCCCTGCTCATAAACTCAGGAGGGTGAGGTAGAAAGATTGTTGAGAGTTCCAGGCCAGCCTAGGGTTACCAAGCAAATTCCAGGTGAGCTTCGGCTAGAGTGAGACCCTATCTTGAAAAACCAACAAAACAAAATAGAGGGCTGGAAAGATGGTTCTGTGGTTAAGGGAACTTGCTTGCAAAAAAAAAAAAAAAAAGGGTGGGAGAGATGGCTTAGCAGTTAAGGCACATGCCTGCAGAGTCTAAGAACCCAGGTTTGATTCTCCAGGTCCCATGTAAGCCAGATGCACATGGTGGAACGTGTATCAGGAGTTCGTTTGTGGTGGCTTGAGGCCCTGGTATGCCCATTCTCACTCACTCTCTCTGTCTCTCTAGCCAATAAATAAATAAAAATAAAATCTTAATTAAAAAAAAGAAAGTTCCTAACATTCTTATAAAGAAAAAAAAGAAAGAAAGAAAAAAGAAAACCCAGCATTCTGTTTCTTTGTGCATGGTTTTTTTTTCAGGGTGTGTGTGTGGGGGTGTGATTTGAGTATGTGTGCATGCATGTGGTGTATGCACATGTGTGTAGAGGCTAAGAGGAAGATGTCAGGAGTCCTCCTCTGCTGCTCTTCTGCTTTATTTCCCTGAGACAATCTCTCAATGAATGTAGAGCACTCCAGTTTGTGGTTAGACTGGCTGACCAGTGAGCCCCAAGTGATCCTCCCCTCTCCCATCCTCAGTGCTGGGGTTACAGACATGCACAGCACTGCCTGGCTTTTTATGTGGGTGCTGGGGATTAAGGTCAGGTCCTCATGCTTGCACAGCAAGCACTCTTACCCACAGAGCCATCCAACCCCTGCACTGTTTACTTTTTATTTTGAGACAGGTCTCATTAAATTGCCCAGACATGCCATGAATTCATTCTGTAGCCCAGGCTGGTCTTGAATTTGTGATCCTCAGCTTTCTGAATAGCTAGTATTAAAAGCCTTCTCCACTAGGCATTTTTTTTTTTTTTTTTTTTTTTTTTTTTAGCATTTTATTTATTTGAGGGGGAGAGAATGAGAATGGGAGCTACAGAACTTCTGCCTTCTGTAACGAACTCCAGACACATATGCTCCTTTCTGTGTCTGGATTTACATGGTTACTGGGGAATCGAACCCAGACCATCACGCTTTCTAAGCAAGTGCCTTTAACTGTTGAGCCATCTCTCAAGCTCTAATTTGTTTGCTTTTGAGACAAAAATCTCATTCTGTTGTCCAAACTGGCCTCTAACTCATAACAGTCTTCATGCCTCAGTGCTGAGATTATAGGCATGAGCCACCATGCCCAGCTAGAATTATTTTTGGTGGAAATTATAATTGTTCCCAAGTGTTAAGTTTTTTTTTGAGACAGTCCCATGTAGCCCAGGCTGGCCTACACTATGTAGCTGCTGAAATTAGCCTTGAACTTCTGATATTCCTGCCTCTGACTCCTAAATGTTAGGATAACAAGTATGACCATCACATCTGGCTGTCCCAAGTCTTTTTGTTTTTTGTTTTTCAAGGTAGGGTCTCACTCTAGCTCAGGCTGACCTGGAATTCACTATGTCGTCTCAGGGTGGCCTCGAACTCACAGTGATCCTCCTACCTCTGCCTCCCAAGAGCTGGAATTAAAGGTGTGTGCCACCATATCCAGCCCAAGTTGTTTTTTTAAATATTTTATTTATTAGAGAGTGAGAAAGAGGAAGGTAGAGAGAGAATGGGCCTCCAGCCAATACAAACGAACTCCAGACACATGTACCACCTTGTGCATCTGGCTTACATGGGTCTTGGGAAATCAAACTTGGGTCCTTTGGTTTTGCAGACAAGTGACTTAACCTTTAAGTCATCTCTCCAGCCCCCACGTCTTAAATCTTGCCTCCCCTTAACATTGTGGACTATTTCTTGGACAGCAGTTTCTTTTTTAAAAAATATTTTTTGTTTTTATTTGAGAGAGAGAGAAATAGGCCCGGCTGGGGGGGGTGGTGCGGGGGAGAGCGAGAATGGGTGCACCAGAGTCTCCAGCCACTGCAAACGAACTTCAGATGCATGCGCCTCCTTGTGCATCTGGCTTACATGGGTCCTGGGGAATCGAACCTGGGTCCTTTGGCTTTGCAGGCAAGCACTTTAACCACTAAGCCATCTCTCCAGCCCAAGGACAGCAGTTTCTTCATTCCACAAATACTCAGCCCCATTATGCCTCAAGCCCTCCGCAAACAATATAGGCAAGAAGCCCTTCCTTCTTGAAGCTGACGTCATAAAGGGAGAGACTCACAATAAATATTTTAAATATGCAAACTATTACGTGGTATGGTCTGAGGAGAAAATAACTAAGGAAAGGAGAAGGGTAAAGAATGTATTTTGTAGCTGGGCGTGGTGGCGCACGCCTTTAATCCCAGCACTCGGGAGGCAGAGGTAGGAGGATCGCCATGAGTTCGAGGCCATCCTGAGACTACATAGTTAATTCCAGGTCAGCCTGGGCTACAATGAGACCCTACCTCGAAAAACCAAAAAAAAAAAAAAAAAAAAAAAAAAAAAAAAAAGAATGTATTTTGTGTGTGTGTGGTGTGTGTGTGTTACAGTTCTGGGTATTGAACCCAGTGCCTTAAACATTCTAGGCAAACACTGCCACTGAACTAGAACCTTACTCACCTTCTGCCTGCTTTTATAGATCTATGCCACAATTTTTGATAAGGTGGGCAGGAAAGATTTCACTGAGAGGGCCACTTTTGAGTACATACCTGAAAGGACTTAGTGGCAGTTGTGAATACTGAAAGAATCCTCCTGAGTTACTTACACTGCAAAGCTTCACTCCAAGCCGGGTGTGGTGGTGCACGCCTTAATCCCAGAACTCTGGAGGCTATGGTAGGATCACTGTGAGTTCAAGGCTACCCTGAGGCTACATAGTGAATTTCAGGTCAGCCTGGGCTAGAGCAAAATCCTACCTCAAATAAATAAATAAATAAATAAATGAAAAGAAAAGAAAAAAGCTTCACCCAGTGCAGAGCTTTTGTTGTCCTAATTTGACTCCCTTTAGGTGGCAAGAAGAGCAGGTGTGCAGGGACCTCTCCTTGTGCACTCCTGTGGCCTTTTCTTTTTCTCTGGGCTGTTGGTTCTACCCTTATGCTCTCCACTTAATCTCTCTGTCTCTTGCCTGTAGTCCAAAGATTTTCCAGAAGACCAAGTGCAGCATCTGTAACAGTGCCTTGGAGTTGCCCTCAGTCCACTTCCTGTGTGGCCACTCCTTTCACCAACACTGTTTCGAGAGTTACTCTGAAAGCGATGCTGACTGCCCGACCTGCCTCCCTGAAAACCGGAAGGTGATGGATATGATTCGGGCCCAGGAACAGAGACGAGATCTCCATGATCAGTTTCAGCACCAGGTGGGGATGCCCACCAGTGTCACAGAGAGCTTGGCACACCAAGGGCTTGTTTCCTTTCTCCTCAGTCAGGAACTGAGCCCTGTGGAGCTGATGTCTCTTTCCTCCTCTTCCCCTGCAGCTCAAGTGCTCCAACGACAGCTTCTCTGTGATTGCTGACTACTTTGGCCGAGGGGTTTTCAACAAGTTGACTCTGCTGACCGATCCTCCCACAGCCAGACTGACCCCCAGCCTGGAAGCTGGACTGCAGCGCGACCTGCTAATGCACTCTAGGAGGGGCACTTAAGCAACTCACAGGCAAGCTTGTGACCTGGGACCTTACTGATGTATCTGCTTGGAGCTGTTTCATGTATGGCAGACAGACATGCCACGGCGCCATGCCCTCATGACTTAAGGGGGTGTACTTTTCTGCTCCCTTCTTTTGTCAGCCTGCTGTCCCTCATGTTGACTAGCAGTATAGATTAGTCCACCCCAAGGGGGCGGGACACCCCAACAACCTCTCTGTGGACAAGTGCTGCTTTATTCTCTAGTCAAGGGCACCAGGCTGTGCTTGGGTCCTTGCTCCTAGAGTCTGTAAATAAAAGAATATAATGATTTGAGGGTTGAAGAATATTTTATGGGGATTTTCACTTCCCTGCCTGCAGTCTTCTTTGGAGATCATGCTGACTCCACCTCCTTTCAGTTGTAGACTGTGGCATCTAGTATAGTACAACCCACTGAAGAACCTCTTGTTTCTCTCTTTTTTTTTTTCGAGGTAGGGTTTCACTGCAGCTCATGGCTGACCTGGAATTCACTCTGTAGTCTCAGGGTAGCCTTGAACTCTGTGATCCTCCTACCTCTGCCACCCGAGTGCTGGGATTAAAGGTGTGTGTGCGCCACCATGCCTGCCTTGTTTCTCTCTCTCTCTCTTTTTTTTTTTTTTTGGTTTTGCAAGGTAGGGTCTCACTCTGGTCCAGGCTGACCTGGAATTCACTATGTAGTCTCAGGGTGGCCTCGAACTCTCGGCAATCCTCCTACCTCTGCCTCCCGAGTGCTGGGATTAAAAGCGTGTGCCACCACGCCCGGCTTTTGTTTCTCTTTTTTAAAAAATATTTTATTAGGGCTGGAGAAATGGCTTAGCAATTAAGGTACATGCCTACGAAGCCTAAGGACCCAGGATTGATTCTCCAAGTCCCACATAAGCTAGATGCACAAGGGGCACATGTGTCTGAAGTTTGTTTGTAGTGGGTAGAGGCCCTGGCATGCCCATTCTCTCTCCCCATCTCTGTCTCTAATAAAATAAATCTTGAAAAAAATATTTATTTATTTATTCATTTGAAAGATAGAGAAAGAGGCAGATAGAGAGGCATGGTGGCACATGCTTTTAATCCCAGCACTTGGGAGGCAGAGGTGGGAGGATCGCCGTGAGTTCAAGGCCACCCTGAGACTACACAGTGAATTCCAGGACAGCCTGAGCTAGAGTGAGACCCTACCTCGAAAACAAACAAAAATATTAAAATAAATAAATAATTTTGTTGTTATTTACCTGTAGGTGTGTCTTGCTGTTGCAAATGTACATGGGACACTTGCTTCACTTTTTTTTTTTTTTAGATTTTATTTTTATTTATTTATTTGAGACACAGAGAGATAATGGGCACGTCAAGGCCTCTAGCCATTGCAAACGAATTCCAGACACATGCGCCACCATGTACATCTGGCTTACATGGGATCTGGAGAATTGAACCTGAGACCTTAGGTTTCTCAGGCATGTGCCTTAACTGCTAAAGCCATTTCTCCAGTCTTGCTTCACTTTTGCGTCCAGCTTGTGTCGGTGTCTTACGAATTGAACCCTGATCAGCAGGCTTTGCAAGCAAGCACCTTTTACTGCAGAGCCCCACCCCTTGGCTTTTGTTTTTGTTTTTGTTTTTTTGAGGTAGGTTCTCACTCTAGCCCAGGCTGACCTGGAATTCACTCTGTACTCTTAGGGTGGCCTCGAACTCACAGCGATCCTCCAACCTCTGTCTCCCAAGTGCTGGGATTAAAGGCATGTGCCACCACACCCAGCTTATGGTTTTGTTTTTTTTTTTTCTTTTTTAAAAACAAGTTTAAGCCGGGTGTGGTGACGCACGCCTTTAATCCCAGCACTCGGGAGGCAGAGGTAGGAGGATCACCCGTGAGTTCAAGGCCACCCTGAGACTATAGTGAATTCCAGGTCAGCTGGCCAGAGTGAGACCCTACACTCGAAAAACAAAAAAAAAAAAAAAAAAAAACAAGTTTAATATTTTAATTTTTTTATTTTTTATTTTTTTTTGGGTTTCTGAGGTAGGGTCTCACTCTAGCTCAGGCTGACCTGGAATATACTATGTAGTCTCAGGATGGCCTTGAACTCTCGGTGATCCTCCTACCTCTGCCTCCCAAGTATAATATTTTTATTTTTTAAAATGTATTTACTTATTTGAGAGAGTGAGAGAAAGAAAGAGACAGAGAGAGAGAGAGAGAGAGAATGGGGACACCAGGACCTCCAGCCACTGCAAACAAACTCCAGACACATGTGCCACCTCGTGCATCTGGCTCACGTGGATCCTGGGGAATTGAACTGAGGTCCTTTGGCTGTGCAGACAAATGCCTTAACCACTAAGCCATCTCTCCAGCCCTATTATTGATTTATTTGTTTGTTTATTTTTGGTTTTTCGAGTTAGGGTCTTGCTTTAGCCCAGGCTGACCTGGAATTCACTCCGAAGTCTCAGGGTGGTGTTGAACTCACTGCGATCCGCCTACCTCTGCCTCCCAAGTGTTGGTATTAAAGGCATGTGCCACCACATGCCTGTATTTTTTATTTTTTTAATATTTATTTTTATTTATTAGAGAATGCCAGTGCAGATGAACTCCAGACGCCTGCACCACCATGTGCATCTGGCTTACAGGGGTTCTGAGGACTCGAACCTAGGTCCTTAGGCTTTGTAGGCAAGTGTCTTAATTGCTAAGCCATCTCTCTAGCCCCACCTTTTTTATTTTTATTTATTTACCTGAGAGAAAGAAAGAGAATGGGCATACCAGGGCCTGTAGCCACTGCAAACGAACTCTAGATGCATGAGCCACCATGTGCATCTGGCTTATGTGGGTCTTGAGGAATCAAACCTGGATCTGTAGGCTTCACAGGCAAGCACCTTAACCACTAGGATATCTCTCCAGCCCCCAACTTGGTTTTTTTTTTTTTTTTTTTTTTTTTGGTTTTTCAAGGTAGGGTCTCACTCTGGCCCAGGCTGACCTGGAATTAACTATGTAGTCTCAGGGTGGCCTTGAACTCACAGCAATCCTCCTACCTCTGCCTCCCGAGTGCTGGGATTAAAGGCGTGCGCCACCACTCCTGGCCCCCAACTTGTTTTTGAGACACAGCCTTGTCTTTTTGCAGCTGGGAAAGGAAGACTAGATTTCAAGATTCTCCCATTGCCTGACAATGGCTACTTTGCATTCAGCCTTACATGGATGGTGGGGATCCAAATTGGTTGGCAGGCTTGGAGAGCAAGTGTCTTTCACCACTAAGCCATGTCTTCAGCCCTGTTTTTTGCTTTTCGAGGTAGGATCTTTCTCTAATGTAGGCTGACCTGGAATTCAGTATGTAGTCTCAGGCTGGCCTCAAACTCACAACAATACTCCTACCTCCGCCTGCTAAGTGCTGGGAGTAAAAGCATGTGCCGCCACAGCTGGCTTGTTTTTTCTCTTCCTCTTCTTTCCTTTTTCCCTCCCTCCCTTCCTTCCTTTCTTTCTTCTTTCTTTCTCTCTTTCTTTCTTAGGTTTCGGTAGGGTTTTGCTCTAGCCCAAGCTGACCTGGAATAATTCACTCTGTAGTCTCAAGGGTGGCCTCAAACTCATGGCAATCCTCCTACTTCTGCCTCCAGAGTGCTGGGATTAAAGGTGTGTGCCACCAGGCCTGGCTGAGATCTTTTATTGAAACTGTTTTTCCCCATTTGAGGTTGTCACCTGAAGGATGTGTTACTGTGTCTATGTAATTTGGGTTACATATCCTGTCAGAAAATTGTTCCTACAGGATTGTTCAAAAGAAGTAATATGGACATTGTGATTTAAGCAGCCTTTCAAAGAAAAGCAATATCATAGCAGTTTTTTTTTTTTTGTTGTTGTTGTTGTTATTGTTGTTGTTTTGTTTTTGACAAACTCTAGGTAGCCTGGCTGGCCTGGAATTCATTATATAGTACAGGCTGACCATGAGGTTGTGGTAATCTTCCTGCATCAGCCTTCCAAGTGCTGGGATTGCAGGCCTATACCACCACATCTAGCTATAATAGTTAGAATAGACTGGATCAGATGTCCTGAGATTGAATCCTGGTTATATTGTTTGACTTTTTTTTTCCCCTGAGGTAAGGTTGGCCAAGAACTTATAGTGATCCTCCTACCTCTGCCTCTTCTGAGTGTTGTGATTAAAGGCATGTGCCATCATGCCCAGCTTTTCTTTTCTTAAACATTTTTGTTTAATCCCAGCACTCGGGAGGCAGAGGTAGGAGGATCGCCGAGAGTTCGAGGCCACCCTGAGACTACATAGTTAATTCCAGGTCAGCCTGGACCAGAGTGAGACCCTACCTCGAAAAACCAAAAAATAAAAATTAAAAAAAAAACAAAACATTTTTGTTTGTTTGTTTTTTTCAAGGTAGGGTCTCACTCTAGCCCAGGCTGACATGGAACTCACTATGTAGTCTCAGGCTGACCTTGAGCTCACATCAGTCCTCCTAGCTCTTAGGTATCCTGAGTGCTAGGATTAAAGGCATGCACCACCAAGCCCAGCTCTTAAACATTTTTGTTTGTTTGTTTGTTTTTGAGGTAGGGTCTCACTCTAGTTAGGCTGACCTGGAATTCACTATGTAGTCTCAGGGTGGCCTTGAACTCATGATGATCCTCCTACCTCTGCCTCCTGAGTGCTGGTGGGCATGTGCCACCACACCCGGCTTAAACATTTTTTTTAACCTATTCTGTCTTTAGTAGTCATCACTAATCACTAATCAGTACATACTTTCTAAAAGATTGAACATTTTTCATTTGCTTATTTGCAAGCAGAGAGAGAGAGACTAGATGCACCAGGGTCTCTTGTCACTGCAAACAAACTTGAGATGCATGCACCACTTTGTGGATCTGGCTTTACATAGGTATTAGGGATTCAAACCCTGGTTATCAGGCTTTACAAACAAGTGCCTTTAACCACTGAGCAATCTCCTCAGCCTCCACTCTTGGGTGTTTTTTGTTTGTTGTTTTGTTTTTTGAGGTAGGGGTTCACTCTAGTCCAGGCTGACGTGGAATTCACTATGTAGTCTCAGGGTGTCCTTGAACCACTGTGATCCTCCTACCTCTGCTTCCTCAGTGCTGGGATTAAAGGCATGTGCCACCATGCCTAGCCTTCACTCTTGTTTTCTTTTTTAATTTTTTTTTATTTTTATTTTTAGAGAGAGACAGAGAGAGAGGGAGACAGAGAATGGGCACGCCCGCAGTCTCAGCTGCTGTGAACGAAATCTAGATGTGCGCCCCCCCCCCTTGTGGGCAAGTGTGGCATTGTGCCCTTGCGTCACTTTGCATCTGGCTAAAGTGGGACCTGGAGATTGGAACCGGGTTCTTAGGCTAAGGAGGCAGGCACCTTAACCGCTAAGCCATCTCTCCAGCCCCACTCTTGTTTTTGAGATGAAGTCTTCTTATGTTGTCCAGACTGATCTTGAACTCCTGAGCTAAGCCATCATTCTGTTTCAGTCTCCCAATAACTGTACCATAGGTATATACAACTGCTTCCAACAACTTAGGTCAATTTTTATCTTTTTTAAAAAATATTTTATTTATTTGAGAGAAAGAGAAGCAGAACGAGGCAGATATATATAGAGAATGGATGTGCTAGGGCTTCCAGCCACTACAAGTGAACTCCAGATGCATGTGACACTTTGTGTATCTGGCTTACATGGGCTCTGGGGAATCGAATCTGGGTCCTTTGGCTTTGTAGGCAAGCGCCTTAACTGCTAAGCCATCTCTCCAGCCCTTTATCTTCTAAGAACCTAATTTTCCTCATGTACACGTTAACCTGAAATAGCTATTGTGACCTAAAGAGCAAATGCCTATCTACTTCTTTGTACAGTAATTAGCATTCCAGGTGCTCATGTCATGACTATTAGTAAAATAGTAAGGTAATGTGTATGTGTGGTGCTAGGGATCCCAACCAGGGCCTGGGGCATACTAGACAAGTACTCAACACTCACCTGATCCCCAGCCTGATACTTTTGTACTGGGGTGTGAGGTTAGGGGGAGTGTGTCTTTGAGGGTTTTCGTATGCATTCTAGGCAGACTAGCATCAAATTCTTAGATTCTCCTGCCTCAGCCTCTCCAGGGCTGGGGTCACAGGTGTGCTGGTGCGCACCTGCTTAGCACTTTTCTTAAGCCCTGTTCCCACCAATATTAATTACTGTGGTGTTCCTGGCTGGGGCTGCATCTGTAGCTCAGTGGCAGAGTCCTTAGCATGTGTGTTTCATCCTCAGCACCACACAACCACACAAGTGTTGGCACTCCCCCTTCAGACATCTCTTTAGGCTTGGCTTCATTTTTATTTTTTGGTTTTTTTGAAGTAGGGATTCACTCTAGCTCAGGCTGACCTGGAATTCACTATGTAGTCTCAGGGTGGCCTTGAACTCTTGGCGATCCTCCTACTCTGCCTCCCGAGTGTTGGGATTAGAGGTGTGCGCCAACATGCCTGGCTAGGCCTGACTATTTTTATTTTTTATTTTTTTTTATTTTATTTATTTTATTTTATTTTATTTTTTATTTTATTTTATTTTTTATAGGGAAAGAGGCAGAGAGAGACAGAGAGAGAGAGAATGGGTGCGCCAGGGCCTCCAGCCACTACAAATGAACTCCAGACGCATCCATCCCCTTGTGTATCTGGCTTATGTGGGTCCTGGAGAATTGAACCCGGATCCTTTGACTTTGCAGGCAAATGCCTTAACCGCTAAGCTGTCTCTCCAGCCCTAGGCCTGACTTAAAAAAATATATTTTTATTTATTTGAGAGATACATGGGGGAGGGGAGAAGAATAAGCATGCCAGGGCCTCTTGCAAATGAACTCCAGATGCATGCACACTGGAGAATAGAATCCAGGCCACCAAGCTTTGCAAGCAAATGTCCTTACCTGCTGAACCATCTCCCTAGCCGTTTCTTTTGTTTTTTCGAGGTAGGGTCTAACTTTAGCCCAGGCTGACCCAGAACTCACTCTGCAGTCCTAGGCTGGCCTCAAACTCATGGCAATCCTTTGCCTGGGTGCTGGTATTAAAGGCGTGCCCTATCACACCAGACAGTAGGCATGAATTAATTAATTAATTTATTTATTTATTTATTTTGGTTTTCCGAGGTAGGGTCTCACTCTAGCTCAGCTGACCTGGAATTCACTCTGTATTCTCAGGGTGGCCTCAAATTCACAGCAATCCTCTTACCTCTGCCTCCCAAGTGCTGGGATTAAAGGTGTGTGCCACCACACCCAGCCTCTATTTATCTGCCTCTGTCTCTCAAATAAATAAAACAATTTAAAAAAAAAAAGCGCTTGCTGGGCTGGAGAAGATGGCTTAGCAGTTAAAGCGTTTGCCTGCAAAGCCAAAAGACCCTGGTTCAATTCCCCAGGACCCAGGTAAGCCAGATGCTCAAGGAGGCACATGCATCTGGAGTTCGTTTGCAGTGGCTGGAGGCCCTGGTGCACCCATTCTCTCTCTCACTCTCTACCTCTTTCTCTCCCTCTCAAATAAATAAAACACATTAAAAAAAAAGCGCTTGCTCACAAAGTCTAACGGCCTGGGTTTGATTCCCTAGTACCCCCATGAAGTCAAATGTACAGAAGTGTCACATGCATCTCAAGTTTGTTTGCAGTGAGAAGAATGACACATTTCCATTCTCTTTCTCTCTGTTTGCATGCATATGTATGTTGTTTTGTGTTTTGTTTTTTGAGGTAGGGTCTTGCTCTAGCTCAGGTGACACTCTGCTTCGGAAAAAAAAGAAGTGAGAAAAAAAGAAAGACGGTGGCAATCCTGGGCCTCAAAACCAGAAAGCCTCTGAGACAAAAGAGAATTTGCACTTCAGGTGGGCCCAGTTGAAGGGAGAGGTGCTGTCCGTTGTGTCGCAATCCTTCCAAGTCCCGCCCCGAGGAAGGTGCCACCCCCTTGAGGGAGGGCACCGGAAGTGACGCAGCGGCGCCTGCAGTGCGGGTGCAGTAGGGACTCGGACTCCATGTACCCTCAGTGCCGGCTGGCCGCATTCGCCGGCTTCGGTGGATCTCAGGGGGCCTCCGCAGCCCCGCCGTCGCTGCCTACCGAGGCCGAGCCATGTCTGGTAGTGGCGACGCGGCTGCACACGCGGTGAGTTCTGAGCCGGTGACCCGCACGCTCGGTTTCCTCGGGGCAACCATTGGCCCTAGGTTTCCAAGCTCAGTCGTCTATTGGTCGAAATGACTTGCCGTCATTTCCACACCGCCCCCCCCCCCCGTGTAGTTTTTAAAGGGACCAGTAACTAGACTGCTCGGAAGGAAAGGGAAGATCAGTGATCAGCAGGGGCAGAGTGGAGCGTGGAACCCCCATCCCTGTAGTCTTCTGGGTCTGTTTCTCGCCCACGCCTGGCAATGCACGGTTCAAGATTCAGTGACCCAGCCAATACAGTTCGTGGACCTAGGCAGGGTCCTTTTCAAAATAGAGGTCAAGACGAATGCCCCCACCCTGGAAGATGGTCCACTTTTGATTCAAGGTCGAGTACACACCCATGTCTTAGAACTGCATGCAAACGGCTTGAAAGTTTGCCCTCGTCCTTTCTCCACCCTGTCAAAAATCCCCAGTTGATGAGCCTAATATGGTGCTGCATGCCTTTAATCCCAGCACATGGGAGGCAGAGGTAGGTGGATCGCCGTGAGTTGGAGACCACCCTGAGACTACATAGTGAAGACTACATAGTGAATTCCAGGTCAGCCTGGGCTACAGTGAGACTCTACCTTGAAAAACCAAATTAAAAGTCCCCAGGGGGCTGGAGAAATGGCTTAGTGTTTAAGGCACGTGCCTGTTAAGCCAAAGGACCCAGGTTCAATTCCCCAAAACCCACATAAGCCAGATGCACAAGGGGACGCACGCATCTGGAGTTCATTTGCAGCTGCTGGAGGCCCTGGCATGCCCATTCTCTCTCTTTCTCTCTTTCTCTCTCTCTCTCTCTCTTTTCTCCCCATTTCTCTCTCTCTCAAGTAAATAAAGAAAAATAAATTAAAAAAAAATGTCCCCAGCTAAGCCACACCTCTGAACTACTTCAGAGGGTGTGAAGCCACTCC
Organism: Orientallactaga sibirica; assembly: GCA_036365145.1. Taxonomy (NCBI): domain Eukaryota; kingdom Metazoa; phylum Chordata; class Mammalia; order Rodentia; family Dipodidae; genus Orientallactaga; species Orientallactaga sibirica. The sequence goes on along the minus strand of JAEOAD010000021.1, from coordinate 18,083,229 downwards.
TGGGCCTTGTCGTTCCTCCCTCGTGGTGGAGCTCTGAGCTTGTGGGCAGGCTTGCTACAGAGCTTTAGAGGCCACTGCCTGTCTGAGATAAGACAGATGGGGCACCTGCTTATCTCCTGTCCTGGTGAACCCTGGAGTTCCTTGTTAGTGCAGATACTTCAGAGCACTGAGCTACAAGTAAGACCTGGATGCAGCACCAGCCTCTCCAACCTTTGTTTCTGTGGGAAAGATGCCTGCCTTTTCTAACCTAGTAAGATGGATGTGAGGACAATACCAAAGGCAGAAGTGCTGGCATATAGGTGATACATACATTTGTTTTATTGATTGATTGATTGATTTTATTTATTTTTGTTTTGTTTTTTGAGGTAGGGTTTCACTGTAATCCAGGCTGATCTGGAATTCACCACATAGTCTCAGAGCTGCCTAATAAAACAATTTAAAAAAAAAAGCTTTGCTGGGCTGGAGAAGATGGCTTAGCAGTTAAAGCGTTTGCCTGCAAAGCCAAAAGACCCTGGTTCAATTCCCCAGGACCCAGGTAAGCCAGATGCTCAAGGAGGCACATGCATCTGGAGTTCGTTTGCAGTGGCTGGAGGCCCTGGTGCACCCATTCTCTCTCTCACTCTCTACCTCTTTCTCTCCCTCTCAAATAAATAAAACACATTAAAAAAAAGCGCTTGCTCACAAAGTCTAACGGCCTGGGTTTGATTCCCTAGTACCCCCATGAAGTCAAATGTACAGAAGTGTCACATGCATCTCAAGTTTGTTTGCAGTGAGAAGAATGACACATTTCCATTCTCTTTCTCTCTGTTTGCATGCATATGTATGTTGTTTTGTGTTTTGTTTTTTGAGGTAGGGTCTTGCTCTAGCTCAGGTGACACTATGCTTCGGAAAAAAAAAAGAAGTGAGAAAAAGAAAGACGGTGGCAATCCTGGGCCTCAAAACCAGAAAGCCTCTGAGACAAAAGAGAATTTGCACTTCAGGTGGGCCCAGTTGAAGGGAGAGGTGCTGTCCGTTGTGTCGCAATCCTTCCAAGTCCCGCCCCGAGGAAGGTGCCACCCCCTTGAGGGAGGGCACCGGAAGTGACGCAGCGGCGCCTGCAGTGCGGGTGCAGTAGGGACTCGGACTCCATGTACCCTCAGTGCCGGCTGGCCGCATTCGCCGGCTTCGGTGGATCTCAGGGGGCCTCCGCAGCCCCGCCGTCGCTGCCTACCGAGGCCGAGCCATGTCTGGTAGTGGCGACGCGGCTGCACACGCGGTGAGTTCTGAGCCGGTGACCCGCACGCTCGGTTTCCTCGGGGCAACCATTGGCCCTAGGTTTCCAAGCTCAGTCGTCTATTGGTCGAAATGACTAGCCGTCATTTCCACACCGCCCCCCCCCCCCGTGTAGTTTTTAAAGGACCAGTAACTAGACTGCTCGGAAGGAAAGGGAAGATCAGTGATCAGCAGGGGCAGAGTGGAGCGTGGAACCCCCATCCCTGTAGTCTTCTGGGTCTGTTTCTCGCCCACGCCTGGCAATGCACGGTTCAAGATTCAGTGACCCAGCCAATACAGTTCGTGGACCTAGGCAGGGTCCTTTTCAAAATAGAGGTCAAGACGAATGCCCCCGCCCTGGAAGATGGTCCACTTTTGATTCAAGGTCGAGTACACACCCATGTCTTAGAACTGCATGCAAACGGCTTGAAAGTTTGCCCTCGTCCTTTCTCCACCCTGTCAAAAATCCCCAGTTGATGAGCCTAATATGGTGCTGCATGCCTTTAATCCCAGCACATGGGAGGCAGAGGTAGGTGGATCGCCGTGAGTTGGAGACCACCCTGAGACTACATAGTGAAGACTACATAGTGAATTCCAGGTCAGCCTGGGCTACAGTGAGACTCTACCTTGAAAAACCAAATTAAAAGTCCCCAGGGGGCTGGAGAAATGGCTTAGTGTTTAAGGCACGTGCCTGTTAAGCCAAAGGACCCAGGTTCAATTCCCCAAAACCCACATAAGCCAGATGCACAAGGGGACGCACGCATCTGGAGTTCATTTGCAGCTGCTGGAGGCCCTGGCATGCCCATTCTCTCTCTTTCTCTCTTTCTCTCTCTCTCTCTCTCTCTTTCTCCCCCCCCCCATTTCTCTCTCTCAAGTAAATAAAGAAAAATAAATTAAAAAAAAATGTCCCCAGCTAAGCCACACCTCTGAACTACTTCAGAGGGTGTGAAGCCACTCCTGGGCCTTGTCGTTCCTCCCTCGTGGTGGAGCTCTGAGCTTGTGGGCAGGCTTGCTACAGAGCTTTAGAGGCCACTGCCTGTCTGAGATAAGACAGATGGGGCACCTGCTTATCTCCTGTCCTGGTGAACCCTGGAGTTCCTTGTTAGTGCAGATACTTCAGAGCACTGAGCTACAAGTAAGACCTGGATGCAGCACCAGCCTCTCCAACCTTTGTTTCTGTGGGAAAGATGCCTGCCTTTTCTAACCTAGTAAGATGGATGTGAGGACAATACCAAAGGCAGAAGTGCTGGCATATAGGTGATACATACATTTGTTTTTATTGATTGATTGATTTTATTTATTTTTGTTTTGTTTTTTGAGGTAGGGTTTCACTGTAATCCAGGCTGATCTGGAATTCACCACATAGTCTCAGAGCTGCCTTGAACTCTTGATGCCTCTGCCTCTCCAGTGCTGGTATTAAAGGCATGCACCACTATGCCTTTTTTTTGTTTGCTTGTTTGTTTGTTTGTTTTTCTTCAATGTAGGGTCTCGCTTTAGCCCAGGCTGACTTGGAGTTCAATATGTAGTCTCAGGGTGACCTCGAACTCTGCTTCCTGAGTGCTGGGATTAAAAGTATGTGCCACTATGCCCGGCCCCAGAGTTGATTTATTGGAGTGATCTCATTGTAGCGTAGAGTCCAAGAGTAGCAAGCTCTCACCACCCTCCAGCAACAGAGGCCTTGGATGCCTAGCTGCAAAAGAACCTATGGGATAGGATCCCAGACCATGGAAAGTTGACTATTTTTATAAAGTTCTGATCTGGTGTAGAAATAGGACCTCAGTGTCAGACTGCAAAACCCAGTTCTACCTGCTTTTGCATTGAATTCCTTTGTCCAAGGTGTCCTGACAGGAGGAAGAGGTGTGTCTCTTTGAGGTCTTGTCTCAGGGTCTGACAGCCTAACATTTACTTGTTGGTGAAACTGGAGACAGCATTTAGGCAAATAAACATTTGTCAGTTGATCCTCAATCTTATAGGCCAGCTAAGACAAAAAAAAAAACTTTTTCATTTCCTAGAGGAATAAACAGGTCCTGATAGGATGATGCTCCCAAAGTCACTTAGCCTAAAGGCTGAGAAGGACTGTGTGTTACATTAGTTGACACCAGGCCTTTATAGGAATGCATCCCAGCTTGATTAAGGGACATTTAGGGTGGCATTGTAGGATGCTCTAGGCATCTGGGTGACAGTAAGGCTTTCTCCAGTGCCTACTCTGTTGTGGAGAATGAACCTCTCCTCCAGTGATGTGCAGCTCCAGCTGCCCTACCCCAGCCTCCCTCAGTCTCCACCCTCCTGAGGGGCCCACCCTCCCTGTGGTAAGGCTGATGGGGCCTTATCACTTTACCCACCTGGCTGTGTGCAGCCCTTCCACTGAGAACTGCCTTGACTGGGTTTAGTGTCCTGGTTGCTGCTGTCACCACAGCAGATCCTACCATCTCTTCCCTCTGTTTTCTGCCTCTCTGGATCTTGGAGGAGGGCAGAGGTACTGAGGACAGTTAAGGGAACAGTCTTGGAGTATTCCTGCACTTGGAGGCTCAGCTGTCCAGGGACTGAGGTTTTTACTTCTTCTCTGGTGGTTATGGTTCTTGGACACATTGTTGTGAAACAGAGGGGATTGTGACTTGGGGATTTTTTTTTTTCCTGCAGGAAGAAAACAGCTCAAAGATGAGAGTGGTCCGAGTGGGTACCCGTAAGAGCCAGGTGAGTGCAAGTGTGGGGAATTGTCAGATTTCTAGTACACGGTCACAAATTGGAGGGCTCAGAGGGTTGGTCTCCAGCAAAGAGGCAATAGAGTGTCAGGGGATTAAATGGCATATAACTTCCTGTGGAAATATAGTCTCTGGACTAGGGACGTTTTGGGGGTGTGGAGGACTCCTAACGCCAGGTCCCTGTCATCCCTACATGAGAATTCTAGACCTTTTAGGATATTCCTGGCCCTATGAGAATTTGAGTTTAGAGGCAGTGGCCAGGCAAGGGCAGGACCAACCTGAATCTTTGTTCTTAGCTGGCTCGCATACAGACGGACACTGTGGTGGCAATGCTGAAAGCCTTGTACCCTGGCCTGCACTTTGAAATCAGTAAGTTTTCTGAAGAGAAATGACTAGAAATTAATGAGAAAACACAGTGCTTCTGGCTTTGCCTCTAAGAGCCCATCTTGGCTGCTTACAATTATAGAGCTCTCCTCTTACCACCTCTACCTCTGTCTGCCTGGGCTACTTGGCCATTTACCATTCTGCGTTAGGTCGTCTAATGAGTGTGCATGCTAGAGGGAAGGAATTGGAGCTTGTGCATGTCTGCCTCGCTGCGAATCTTAGCACAATACTGGGCACAGTAACAAATCATTAAATGTTGATTAATGGGCACCTGATTGATTGACTTTCTCCTTAGTTGCTATGTCCACCACAGGGGACAAGATTCTTGATACTGCACTCTCTAAGGTAACAACATCCTTCCTCCAAATCCTGATCCCCACTCCTTTCCTTAAGAGATTCACTCTGAAAAGCTGGGCGTGGTGGTGCACGCCTTTAATCCCAGCACTCAGGAGGCAGAGGTAGGAGGATCACCATGAGTTCAAGGCCCACCCTGAGACTCCATAGTGAATTCCAGGTCAGCCTGGGCTAGAGCAAGACCCTACCTTGAACTCCCCCCAACCCCCCCAAAAAATTAACAGAAGCCGGGCGTGGTGGCGCACGCCTTTAATCCCAGCACTCGGGAGGCAGAGATAGGAGGATTACCGGGAGTTCGAGGCCACCCTGAGACTACATAGTGAATTCCAGGTCAGCCTGGACCAGAGTGAGACCCTACCTCGAAAAAACCAAAAAAAAAAAAAAAAAGAAAGAAAAATTAACAGAGAGATTTACTGTGAAGCTCTTTTTTACCTGGCAGATTGGAGAGAAGAGCCTGTTTACTAAGGAACTGGAATATGCCTTGGAGAAAAATGAGTAAGTGAAGATAGGAGAATATGGCACCCCCTCCAATCTCTTGCTGGGACCCTACAGTGCTACTTTTCCAGATATTAGCAAGGCTGCTGGATTTGACCCTCAGATAGCATGGAGGGCTCATAGAGCCTAGGCTTTTAAAATGGAGTGTCTTGGCTTGGAGCCATCTGTCTGCTGGATATATATAACTGGCTAGCGGAGTGAGATGGAAGGGAAGTTGAAAGGAGAGCAAGTCTTAAGGCCTGAGGGCTTAAGAAGGCCTTTCTGTCTGAACTGTATACTTTCTTAACTTCTACTAGTGCAGTAGGAGGGTGGATAGAGAGGGGCGGTTATTAATCAAAGCTTCTCTCCTCCTCTCTTCTCTAGAGTTGACCTGGTTGTTCACTCCCTGAAGGATGTGCCTACCGTGCTACCTCCTGGCTTCACCATTGGAGCCATCTGCAAGTAAGAGTCCTGCATGCCAAAGGGCCTAGATAATGTGTAGACCTTATGAGAGTCTTTGTTTTTGCCTTTTGGACTTAGCTTTTTGTCATGAAGCATGGCAGAAAACTCAGGAAAAGCCATTTGGTTATCTATTGAGAGTGAGTGGCACTGGGCCTAGTGACCGCCTGTAATTCCAAATACTAGGAATATTGCAGCCTGTGCTACAGAGTGAGTTCAAAGCCAAAAGCCAGCCTGAGATAGGTGTGGTGATGCACACCTTTAATCCCAGCACTTGGGGGACAGAGGTAGGAGAATCAATGTGACTTCAAGGCTAGCCTGGGCTAGAGTGAGACCCTACCTTGAAAAACAAACAAACAACAAAAAAAACCCCACAAAATACAAAAAAAGCCAGGGCTGGAGAGATGGCTGAGCAGTTAAAGCATTTGCCTGCAAAGCCAAAGGATCCTGGTTCGATTCTCTAGGACCTACATAAGCCAGATGCACAAGGGGGTACATGCATTTAGAGTTCGTTTGCAGTGGCTGGAGGCCCTGGTGTGTGCCTATTCTCTCCCTCTCTCTATCTCTTAAATAAATAAATAAATAAATAAATAAATAAATAAAAACAGACAGCCAGGCATGGTGGCTCACACCTTTAGTCCCAGTACTTGGGAGGCAGAGGTAGGAAGATTGCCATGAGTTCAAGGCCACCCTGAGACTATGTAGTGAGTTCCAGGTCAGCCTGGGCTAGAGTGAAACCCTACCTCAAAAGACCAAAAAATAAAAATAAATAAATAAATTAAAAAGCCAGACATAGTGACTCATGCCTGTAATCCTAACACTCAGGTAGCTAAGGCAAGAAGATTGCTGTGAGATTGAAGCCAGGCTTATATTAAGAGTTAGTCCAGCCTGGACTATAGAGTGAGTCCATGTCTCAAAAAAAAGCTGGGAGCTGGGCATGGTGGCATATGCCTTTAATCCCAGCACTTGGGAGGCAGAGGTAGGAGGATTGCTGTGATTTCAAGGCCAGCCTGAGACTAAATATTAATTACAGGTCAGCCTGGGCCAAAATGAGACCCTACCTTAAAAAACCAAAAAAAAAAAAAAAAAAAAAAAAGTTGGGCACCTCCTTTCCCAATCCATCCCTATTTTTTTTTTTTTTTGAGAGAGAGAGAGAGAGAGGGAGGGAGGGAATGGGCGTGCCAGTGATCTCTCAGCCACCTTGCACGAATTCCAGGCATGTGCACCCCCTTCTGGGCAAGTGCAGCATTGTACCCATGCGTCACTTTACATCTTCTATGTCTGGCTACACATGGGACCTGGAGAATCAAACTGGCATTCTTAGGTTTGGCAGGCAGGTGCCTTAACCACCAAGCCATCTCTCCAGCCCCCTCCCTACTTTTTGCTTTCAAGTCTCAATAAAACTGCTTACCCTAAAAAAAGAAAAGGAAAGCTGGGTGTGGTGACTCACACCTTTAATCACAGAAGCAGGAGGATCATCATGAGTTCAAGGCCACCCCAAGACTACATAGTGAATTCCAGGACTAGAGTGAGACCCTACCTGGAAAAAAAAAAAAGAAAGAAAAGAAAAGGACAGGAGCCGGGCGTGGTGGCGCATGTCTTTAATCCCAGCATTTGGGAGGCAGAGATAGGAGGATCGCTGTGAGTTCAAGGCTACCCTGAGACTACATAGTTAATTCCAGGTCAGCCTGGGCCAAAGTGAGACCCTATCTCGAAAAAAAAACCAAAAAGAAAAAAGAAAAGAAAAGAAAAGAAAAGAAAAGAAAAGAAAAGAAAAGAAAAAGACAGGAAAAAAGGCTGGGAATGTAATTCAATGGGCAGAGTGTTTGCCTGGGATGCACAAAGCTCTGGGTTCTGGGTTCAGTGCTCAGCACTGCATAAAGTTGGGCGTAGTAGCACACATGCCTATAATTCCAGCACTCTGGAGAAAGTTCAAGATCATCCTCAGCTACCTAGAAGTGAGTTCAAGGCCAGCCTGGAATACATGAGAACCTGTCTCAAAACAAAACGAAATGAAATGAAATATAAAAGCACTGAGGCTGCACCTCGGTGACAGAAAGAATGCTTACCTAGCATGTGAAAGGTCCTAGTACCTGCCTACCTCCCCACCCCCACCCCCCAAAATCCAAAGAGTTCCAGAATTGAAATATGTATCTAATTTCTCAGACGGGAAAACCCCTGTGATGCTGTTGTCTTTCATCCAAAATTTGTTGGGAAGACCCTAGAAACCTTGCCAGAGAGGAGGTGAGTGGGGCCTCAATAGGCATTTTACTGGAATGTGTACAGAAGATGGAAGGATGGGAGAAGGACAAGAATAGTGTCTACTTAGTTAAATTTCATCGTGAACCCTCTCTCTGAGCAGCACAGTGGGAACCAGCTCCCTGAGGAGAGTGGCCCAGCTACAGAGAAAGTTCCCACATCTGGAGTTTAAAAGTATTGTATCCTTTCAAAAGAGGGAAAGGGCAGTAGACTCTATTCACTCATCCATCCATGGTTCTTTACTGTTTTCTTTACTTCAGGCAAGTTCCTGGCACTAGGGTTAATTGTAAGATAAATGTCATTCCTGCTTATAAGGAGTTTATGTGTTTCAGAGACAGTTTTGCAT